>JBBDHG010000166.1:347500-602500 GCA_037951165.1 Lophius americanus | reverse complement strand
CTTTAAATTTAATCACCCTGAGGAGCATAGCAAGTTTCAAGAAGCTAACGTTAGCCTAGCGGCTTAAGCATGAAAGGATATTCAGAGTCTTTTAAGTTGTGAGGAAACTATTAATTATTATTAAGTGTAAACAATGACAATACAGACGACTGGAACTGGAACCTACTTTCTCTTAAATAATGATTGACAGGTGTATTAGAGGGAGCGAGAGAGGGGAGGGAATATAACCAGAATTCTCAGTAGTCCAGGGCTGTTTAAGATTTGGTTAGAAACCACACCAGCCGCGACTTAAAAAAAAACACAATTAAAATTCCTTCATCAATAGTTCTGAAAGATTAACGTGAGCCCCCCCCCTCCGAATTATTTTCAGCCTGTGACCCCCGGTCCAACTTGGCATTTACGTCTTAGCAGGAGTGGCATTTATCTCAACCCTCCATATGCTCGCCCCGCAGTTTTCCATTTTGCCCACACTGACGGAGTTTTCCATTCTCTTATCTCGATATCGAGTTTGCTTCCCCGTCAGTAAAAATAACCTTTCTGTCAAGACCATTGTGCCCATTTCGGCCATCGCCAACAGAGCGGTTCTGTTGTCTCACAAGCTCATTCTACTAGCTGAAACATTTTCATTGGCGACTTCCTGGTCTTTCTTCGGCGCTGTTGTAATCAAACCCCTATGCTTTGTAGCGTATGGCCTATCAAATGTACTATGCATGGTGTGTGTATTTATTGTGTGGGAGAAAATGGGTGGATCCTCATGCTGGAGGAGATACGTTGTCTGTGCTTGGACAGACTCTTCCTCCTGGCTGATTACTGCACAGTCATAAGCACCACAAATGGAAACACAGACAGGAACACATCCAACACACCAACACACACACACACACACACACACACACTGACGACACTATCGACCTCACACACCCAAGAAAAGGCATGTCTTGCATAAACACAAAGATTGTTCTTTGTTTTCCTTTTTTCCCTCAGTGCCCTCTTCCTTACCAACATAGCTGCATTTTTATTCCATGGCTCTTTCAGTGGTGCTATTTTGAGAGTCTTTCTTTGGAGGTGGGTGTAAGAAGGAGACCACACTACGTATACAAAATTATAAATGACCTAAAAATAAACAAAAGAGAGAAGTCTGGGGTAGGAAGAAGAGGAGGTGTGGGACAGAAATGAATGTCTGAACATTAAGTTTGTGTTTATGATCCTTGTCAACACTACACACACACACACACACACACACACACACACACACACACACACACACACACACACACACACACACACACACACACAGACACACACACACACACACACACACACACACACACACACACACACACACACACACACACACACACACACACACACACACACACACACACGTTCCTTTAGCTGTAGTAGTGACAAGGCTCTTTTTTCATTTCTCAACACATTCCACTCTTTTCACCACCAGCGTAAAGAAATAAATACTTTGGTGTCTGCTGCCGTGTCTATTTCAATGCTACCATTTGGGGTTACAATGTTTTTCAAGATTCCAAGATTCTTCAATTCCCTCTCCAGCAGTGAACCTTCGGTGCTCAATTATTGGTTCTGTTGCTCCAACATAAATATTTCCCCACTTTTGGCGTCTGGATACTGGTGGCGGTGACTGATGACTCTGCTGAGACCAATGAACGATGAGGCTGATGGATCTGCGGTGAAAGAAGAAAGAGGTAGATGGATGGAGAGAATAGTATTTAAAAAGACAGCAGCTGATGGTGATGGGTTAAGCATGAAGGCGGGCCCCTGTGATCGGATTGGATGAGGCTGGCTAAAGGAGCAAAGCCGATGTCAATCGATGCCCCAGACCATGAAGCGGGTAATTGAGACTGAGCGTGTGTGAAAGGTGAGGATGATGGAGTGGAATGAGCAGTAACTGCGGCCCGGGTGTGCAAGGGGATAGTCCTCCTGACTCAACTTTCCATAGATCTTCATTTAGTTTATCTCAAAGTTCGAAATCTTATGGCTCCCTCTCCCAAACTGCCAACATCCTGAATACCTTTTGTGGCATCCATGTGTGAAACTCAACTGTATGCAATGTTATTATTGGCCTCGGTGCGTCAAAAAACATTTGAATCATCGTGGTCGCTGCGTGGTTAGCTGCCGATCGCCTGATTAACCCCTGAAGTAGTCACATCCTTTTCCATCTCCTTTAAAACTCACCGGCAACAAAAATACTGCTGTTTCTACGGAGAGGAAGGAGCCAATTAATCGTGACAAGTCTTCTCCTACACGGCCTTAATGTGAGAGCGTACCGTAAATGTGTCGGCTCCACCACAGCGTCAGAGTTCAGTGGAAATCTCCTGCACGGACCGGAGAATGACCGGCTGGCGGACAGCGCGGACACAGCAGCTGAGGAAACCGATGTTTTTTCCTCAGGAATTCTTCCGAGGGGAACCAACAGCCGATTCCGCTATTTGAATTCTGATTTTGTCATAGAAGTGCTGACGGATTTGTTAACAGATGTATATACAGATAGCTGCCATGGAGAAGCGTTACATAATACAGGCCCTGTTTGTTGTTTTTTAATCGTGGTAGTAGACGAGGAGGAAATGGTTGTCAGGTTGTTACTATTTTAGGTTTCCGCACCTCTGTGGATTTTAGAAAGAATGTAGGGACGTTTTTTTTTTTATGGCTAGTCGTCGGTTAATCATTGGTGGTCACGGTTCTAAAGTCCTTCTGTGAGGCAGTTTGCGGGCTTGACCGGGTCAACACAGAAACGGCACACAGTTTTTATTGTTCCCATTCATTGTCAGAAGATGACAAGGTGACCAAAATACAGTACATTTCATAAATTGTGCTGCAGACTTGCTCCGACTGTTCACCTATGTGACGCTACAGTGAAAGACATGTGGCACAAATATATGAGAAATACACTGATTATTCATAACATCATAACCACTGAGTAAAGTGAAGTGGGTTACAAAGATTATCTCATTAGTGACATGTGTTGGTATCAGCAAAAATGTGCAAGTCCAGAACTGCAGGTCTTGATGGGTTTTTTTCCCTGCCTGCAGTGGTTAGATTAAAGCTGGACGGACGACTGATGAACCAACGACAGAGTCAAGGGCGCCGAAGGCTCAGTGATGGGAGTGTAGTCAGATCCATCCTGTCCTGATGCTGGTTCTGATACAAAAGTGACAGAATTCCTGGTAAATTGCTGTTTTGGTGGCAAAGGGGTTCAAGGAGACCTTTATTCTCCTGAGGGGTCATTTGTTGTACCATGCCACCATCAGGTAAAAAACAGTAAATACAATGAGTGGCCTATGAAAGGTTATACATACTACATCACATACAGCATAAATATTATGCAATACAAAGGTACTGTGAGCTGGAACAAAAGAATTCCTCATCCAAAGGTCATACATGTGAGAAGACTGTATCTGCCACAGGTTTCTCAACACCGAGACCAGGGGAAACTCAAGGTTTTCCGTGCCAGGAAACGAGGTAAGTTAAACTCTGAGATGAACCTTGATTTCATTCCTGACTCCTCCCCCACCTGAGGCTGACACAGAGCCTGTCAGATTTGATGTGTCACATCTGACAGGCTCAAAAAAACCCAAAACGTGATAAAGATCCAAAGTAACCGTTTCACTTCGCATGCCATCACACATGTGGATGTTTCCAGCCACACATCTCCCACGTCACACACCGTGGACGTCTCTCACATGTGAGCTTCAGTGATATTTATACATCAGATGTTCCACTGGGGCGAAGAATAGCAGGCAAGAGGGTTTTTCCTGGTGTTCAATCAGCAGCCTGTTGGGGTTTGAAGCCACTGATATAAAGTGAAGTATGATCATGAACCTTTCGGCCATAAGGGGATAGTCCAGACATCTGTCTCCTCTTGTCTCTGTGCGGACCCCGAGGCGATCCCAGTACAGACAAACAAACAGACAGACAGATAGACAGACAGACAGATAGATAGACAGACAAACAGACAAACAGATAGATAGACAGAGACTTTATTAAACCCTGGAGGGTGAACTCGGTTGTTACGGCTGATTGACAAAACGGAGGCAAAAATGTAAGACATGCTATATAATAAGAAAAACATTAAAGACACGTATAAATATTTATATTTATATATATATATATATATTTAGCATAAAAGGTATATATATCTACAGAGAGAGAGCTCAGGATTAAAGTCAAGAGTTTGTTGAAAAGTTTTCCGGGATGCCTTCAGGTGTCCACTCTCACAAACAAACAAAAAACCCAACAACCCAGAAATCATTTCTCAGCAGCCTTGAATCAGAAGCGAGATCCTGAGTCACTACGCAGCCAGACAACATCACGGCACGAAGATGAGTGCTCGCACACCTGTGCTCACATGCAGACCATAAAATGTCTTCATCGTCCTCCGATTGAATGTGTCACGCTCCCCGGGCATCAGAACAACAGCAGCTGCTCATACGGGAGTCACGACAGGAACCGCTTCCTTTGCTTGAAATCGGTGAGGTTACTAAGGTGTCCTCACTTCCTTCATGCAATGAGGACACGTCCATAAGACATGTGGTTTTCTCCTCAGGCGGCACCGTGGTCACAAATTCATACGCAACACCTCTTTAACACCTCCGCCATTCCTCAGTGTTTTTCGCCCTCTTTCCCCACTCCCACTCTTAGATGATCTGTGTGTATGTGCGGGCGCAGCGTCTGAGTCGTCGCGCTGTTGTGCCACCGCATTCCTCCCTGACCCGCCGCTGGTTCGGATGAGCAACGGCCCGGCTGAAGGAAGGCCAGAGGAACAAAGCGGAGGCCTGAAACTCTGCAGCAATAACAAACTGAGCGACGTCAAAAGAGGGGTGGCCCGTATGATGTCATCACATGGAAACCCTGGTGGCCTCCACGCAGACGCTGCACGTTCATTTTCAGCCAGAAACATATAAACGCGACACAGCCGACGTTTATAGATTTCTTGAGCTAATTGTAGAGTACAATTTGAGAGGATATGACCGGCTGGCTCCCCGTACAGAAAGGGGCCGTCAGTCGGGCCTCCGTAAACACAGAGAAGCTGAAATAACAACGTTTTTTGAAGTGAGGAAGTCTGATTGTTGTGAGGACAAAAGAGGAGTGGGGGGTGGGGGGGCAAAGTGTCCAAGAAACTTTGTGAGTTTTACTGTAAAACTCTTCACATTGAAATCGATGCATGGAAAGAATAACCTCACACAAAAAGACACTTAACGCCACGATGGGGATCTCCCACTTTCCCATAAGCCACTTGGGCAGAATCATAGGGAAGCTCAGTTTTACAGACGTTTTTTTTTTTTCCTAACAAACAGGATTCAAAACACTTCCTTTTTTTTTTTTTTTTTAGGCTTTCTTAGTCACCAAAGTGAATGAAGTCACATTTAGAAACTTTTAAGAGCTTCCCGTAAAAAAAAAAAAAAAAAGAAGAAAAGAAGAAAAAGGTTTGCTTTTATGAGTTTTTGCTTTGTTTCTATGGAATGTGTGTAAAGATCCCGCGAGGCCCTTACTATATTCTCAAGTATGCTTACCTCAGCCGCCACTGGCATGCCAAGCATTACCAAGCAACATTATGTGAAACATTGTTACGCTGAGAGACGGCCAGGCCGGCACCAGGGCTTTCAGTCCTGGATGTATTATTCACTAATGGAGCGCTGAGATAAGATGATTTCAAAGCCTGACCGATAGAAGAAATGGAAGCAATCATAATGGAGGTGTAACCGCTGTCATTATAGAACTGATATTTTCTATTTCTTTCAAGATGAACTTTTTGTAGCTTACGTCAGACCTTTATAAGGAGATAGATGATTGTTGACCAGCCCGTGTGTTTTTGCTGACCGGACTTTTTTGCAATCCGTGTCATCAAGCTTGGAGAATATCAAGTTCACTTGCTGCAGTTGTTATGACTAGGCTGTTGTTTACGCTCCCAGATTTAGAGTACATGTCAGATTTAAGAATAAAGTTGGATTAAAGATTAAAGGGCCACGTCACTGCGCTAGGGACAACTTCTATGACTTCTTTCTGTCTCAGTTCAGGGATTCAAACCGTCAATAACATGGGTTTACTGTATTTTAGTATCGATTGCAAGTGTTTTTTCTCTGTTAAAAGAATGTTTTATTTGGCAAAAGTAATTGCTAAGATCATGAAATGTAACAACATTGCAGAACTCAAATCGTCAAACAATCATTCCAGGTTCTTTCAAGCACTCTGCGCCGTCCGTGCCTCCAAGACCTACGCCGTTGTTCCCGAGAGCAAGGATATATTCCTGAAATGCCCCAATCCCACTGTGTTGTACAAGCAATTCCCCTTATATCCTGCTCAGCTGTTTGGTTGAGCTAATTTTGAGTCTATTTTTCATTTAAAAATGTGTGCCTGAACTTTTTTATGACATGACCCACTGGCAGCATGCATATGCTAAACGGTAAGGGGCCAAAGATGGAGCCCTGGGGGACACCACAGCTCAAAAGACCTGGGGTGAGGAGGCATTAACCATGGCTATTAGGAAAAGTCCTATTGGATGAGAAATATTTTATTTTTTGTATTTTGTGGCATGTGAGTACTTAATAGACAGAATTATGTAATTTCATTAATCTAATTCAAATTTGCAATTTTTCCATGAAAGTTTGACTTTTATTCAGGATTTTTCAAAAATTGCTTTATTTAGAGTTTCTATGATATTGAATTAATAAATGAAATAAAAAATGCCAAGAAAATCATTTTTCCACATATTTTCTTTCTGTGTCAGGACATTTAAGGGTTAAATTAATTATAAATAATCTTAAACAATCTGTATTGACTCGACTTTACTTTGGTGTCGAGTCCAATGAGCAACATTTAGTCACTATCCGACTTTTGGTTGGGAAATAACGGTCAGAAACTGTGTTTTCTTTTCCCTTCTAGTGAATAAAAATGAATAAAAACTGTAAAATATGACTAATGCAATTCTGAGGAGCTCCAGGTGAGGTCAATTTGAAATAAATAAAATTAAACTAAACGATTAGGAAGTTAATTTATGATCGCCCCCTATTGACTAAAAAAATAACTAATAGGAGAAAAAATATATATTTATATACAATATGTATGTTATATGTATATTATATGTATATTATACAAGATAGATCTCCTTGAGTCGATTAATATGAACCAAGTTTGACTAAAGTGGACCAAAGGTTAAGAAACAAGTTATCAGGAGATAAACGTCCACCTAGTGGCAGAAATATGGAACTGACTTTTCCCCAAATCAACCCAGTTCTTCCTCACACAAAGATCTATTGGGGGATACAATTTGAAAATGACCCATGATGCAGTTTTTGAGTTATCTGGTTAAGATGAAGGCTCTGCTGCGTCTGCGAAGAAGATTCCATTCTTCAGGGGAAAAAAAAAAAAGTTATAAATATTTGGCATTCCATTTATTCAAAGAAAGGTCCCAACATTTTGTACACTGAACTTTTAAATATCAGTATTCTAAAAAAGTATGGATTCTGTATAATGTGGGCATTTATCTCTGAACTGAAAAACCTATATTTGAATCCCGAAACAAGTGTCCAAACATCAGAATCAATTTTTCTTTTCCTGCCCTGTCGCAGTTCACTGTAAACTTTACACCAGCGTGTCTGAAAGTTCAAACAGCTCCGGGAGGATTTATCAGCGGCAGTGTTTTATCGTGCGAGTCACGGCACCCCCCCCCCCCAGCACGCGCTTGCAGCCTGACTAACAGCGTTCCAGTTCAAACGCAGGAACACACAGAGAACGTGATTGATGAAACAGAGAGGTCCAAACGTCAATAGTAGGTGGCGACACCAGGGGAAGTGTGGTAAGTGTAGCCCGCGGCCACCTTCTTTAACCTCTGTACAGGTAATACCTGTAATAAACACGCCCGCAAAACGGCTGACTCATACAGGTAGTTCTGTTTTACACGGCCGTTTTTTTTTCTATGGGCCTCTTTCCTCTCGGCTTCTGGCCCACTGATGGCTGCAGTAACCCGAGAGGATGAGGCAAAAGCATTCAGGTGACTTCAAAGCTCCTTTTTTCCTACAAACATATCACATCCCCCCCACCCACTGGAATATTCCACGCCCCAAGGCTTTCAGTCGGAGGTTGTGGTTAATAGCTTCTTTTTTCTTTTTTTTTTTGACATGAAAGAGAATAGAAGAGGAGTAATGAATGCGGCATGAAGATGATTTGTACACGCATATTTTTACCGCGGTCTCACAACATTCCAGCTAAATACTTAACAGAACAATCCATGAATTATCTAAATTGTTTCCATAAAATGTTTTTGGGTTTCAGGCCTTCCTGTCGGGCATGTTTGGTGTTTCAAAAGCTGCATCACCAGAACTTCTGCCGGACAGCGGATAAACCAGAACCAGGTTAGGAAAGAGAGGTGATGCAATGCAGCGACAACTGAGAATGTCATATAAAGTCATATGTTGCATCCAGAGGAAGTAACATATATATCTATAATTTTCTTTTTTCCCTTCATTTGTTTATGTGTTTATTTGAGTTTACTTAAAAAAAACAACAACTTACTTGTAATTTATTTTACTGACTTGTTTTGCTCCAGTTAAAGTTTATGTAAATGTAAATCATCATTTTGTACGTTTTTCTGCCCTCACCATTAAAAATAATATCTAAGAATAAGAATATTCAACAATCAACCAAAACATTAAAACCAGGTTATATGACGCCATTCACCGTTCGCACTGATTACAATGCACCGATTTTTGAGACTCTTCCATCAGAACCAGCGATGATTTTTCATCAATTTATGCTTCTGTAGCTTCTATTCTGGGATTAGACAACATGGGTTGACCTTTGCTCCCTACGTCGCTTCACCAGTTGTCTTTCCTTAGACCGCTTCTGGTCCTTTTTAACTACTTCAGACAGGGAAGACCCGACAAGACCTGCAGTTCTAGGGAGGCTCTGACTCAACCACGACTTAAACGTCCACAATTTGACAAAGTCGGTTAGATCTTTACGACGTGCTCATTCTTCTTGGTTCTAAAACAACTTCTTCAAGGTCAACGCATGGACCCACACTTGGAGCCCGATTCACTGACAGTGTAACGAGACAATCCACTTTAATCCTGACTTCACTGTTCAGTTGTTATAATGTTACGGCTGATTTGTGTTTGGCACCGTTATCTTTTATCTGAGCAGAACAGAAAACACCGGTACTGTTTAGTAACTGTTGACGCACAACGATCAACCGCAGCTCTTATCCCTTAAATGTCCTCGCTAAGAAAAAAAAAATACTTTGCATATTTTATTTCATTTATTAATTCAATCCTGGATTTACCATTAAAGGACAAATTGTTTGGAAATCTCTTAATAATATATATATATATATATCATTCTGTTAAGTAAGTCGTCAAATGCTATAGAATACAAAAAAAAAAAAAAGAATCAAAAATGCCCCATCCCCTGGGGTACCCTTTCACCCGTGGTGTCCCCCAGGGCTCCGTTGTTGGCCCCTTACTGTTTAGCATATACATGCAGCAACTGGGTCATACCGTAAAGAGGTTCATGCACACATTTTTAAATGAAAACAGCTGAGCAAGACATTAAAGGGTTAAGGATACTTCCGTTGTCATCTTCCGCTGTCTTTAAAAAATGAAGTCGGATGACTCTTGTCATGTGACTTTTGTCTTAGTTACTAGAGTCGCCATTTGTTTCTGTTTAGGGAATAAATTCGGCTTGATTAGATTCCAGATCTTTTTTTTCCTTATCTTCAAATGAATTAAGTTACTCAATGAGTTGATTTGGAGAATCTCCTTACTTTTACTCAGCGTTTTATATAAAAAAGTTACATTTTTAATGATTATCCAACTGGGATAGTTCCTCACCCAACAGTTGCCCAATATTCCATATGCAGGAAATGAGACTGGTTTAACTTTAAGCTGTGAAATGTAAAACATAACGCAGTCAAACCAGCGGTCCATCATACCTCGGGTTAAAGTTGTGAATGGATAATAATAATCGGGTTAAAGTTGTGAATGGATAATAGTCTTATGGACAACCGTGAAACCGGTCTGGGCTCTAACGGCTGGTAGATAAACCCGATCTCATCTCCATCCTGTTTCAGTTGACAGTTTAAGGTTGGTTTTTGTTACCGTTTGTTGTTTTATGAATCACATAGTTCAAATGTATTCAGGACCCGCCTACAGGAAGCGTTACCTGTCACACCTATCTCACTTTATGGTTGTGACAAATAATTGCCCAAACGTTTAACTAGGAGCCTCTTCTTTATTTAGACCGAGTGTGAATATTACTAAACAATGATGCAACGATGGTGACATCAGGGGAGTGTAGCTGCACTTCTGTCACAGAGGCCGAAACTGTTGTCGGCTTTTCGGTTTCTCATGCCATTCCTGTTGCTTACTCATGAGGCAGGTAGTTCTGCTATTTGCAGCTGGCCCTCTGTCGACCCGGAATTGTACCGTGACATGTACAGTATAAGGAAGTTTTGTGGCGGAACAGAGATTTCTCTGGAAAAATTCACTATGAGGACGGGCTCTGGAGCTTTTGAACATTTGCGGTGATCGGTTGATCCTTTCATGGTCCTGATTTTGTCCATCACCATCTTCATCGGACTTTTACTTCTGCCCAGGAAAGTCCTGAGCTTCCAAAAATTATTGGCCATGTGCCAATAAAAGTTAGAGATGCACCGATTCTACAGACTGAGCGACGATATTTACCAAACTTGACCCGCCGATACCCATTCTGTCCGATTCTGATTATTCTCCTTTAAGGTTTAAGAACCAAACTGATTAATGTGTTTTAAGTGATCTTATTTTGAGGGATTGCAGTGGAAGTAAAAAGGCTGGTCAGCATTGTGTATGTATTCTGACACCTTTAAATGAATGTACCCTCCGTCCTCCCTGAAATGTTTCTTAAACCAATTGAATTACATTTCTAAGTGAAAACCAAACTTTTAAAGCGTCGTTCAGTCCATTATATTTTATATGTTGGCTTTGCTCAGTAGCTTCAGGGCTCGTGGCTAGCTCTGAGCTCTTGCTAGCTGTAGCCGCTATAGTGGCTACATGTAACCAGCCCCAAGTTTCTCTGTTTGGCCCATTGTCGATTTCATCAAACTTGAATTCCCAGCGCCGATTGATCGGTGCACATTTAATAATAATAATCATAATACCGCTTACTCTTTATTATCACTTTATTGTACAAAGAACTTCCATACGGGACAACATTATGAAATGACCTCTCTACTTTGACTCATACCTGAGGAGCAGCGAGCCGCTCTGTGAAGTAGCTCGTTAGTAAACTGGGGTCCAGGGTATGGCTCACGGACCCTCTGGCATGTAGAATGCAGGGCTACTACCCGGAAAGGAACCAACTATCTTCTGATTGGGCGACAACCATTCCCTCTCCAGAGCTACAGCTGCCCCCAAGAGCGTTTTCTTTTTTTTTTCCACACCTAAAACAGTTACCCTCGTTTTGGATTGGCCATTCGTGTAAACAGACTACAATGACCTTTTAGGGGCTTATAATAATAACAATGATGATATATTTTATTTACTGGCGCCTTTCAAGCCACTCAAGGCATTTGTTTTGTGTTTCTGATTTAGTTTCTGCCACACATTGTAGATTAAATGCCCCGTTACTGCGATCCACAGAGACGATCATCTTCTCAGCCGCTGTTGTTTTTCCATTCCATGTTCGTCCTTTTATTTTGGGGTATGGTCACGGTGGCAGCAGGCGAAGAAGATATCCCAGCAACGCTCTTCAGCTCATCCCTGAGAGATCCCGAGGTTTAACCAGGCCGGACGAGATAGAGCCTCTCCAGCAGGTTCTGGGTTCTGCTCCCAGTTAGACATGCCAGGAGATGGAGGCCTCCTCATTAGATGCCTGAACCACCTCAAGTGGCTCCATTCCACTTGAAGGAGCAGCAGCTACCCCCTAATCTCCAAGGTTGAGCACGCAACAGCCTGGTTTTACAAGCAATCCCTCTGATTGCCCCCCCCCCCCCGAAAAAAATCATTTAAAAAGCTCCCACTAGTTGGTAAAACATGAACTATTAGAGGAAAATAGGATATATTTAATGTTCACTTCCTTAAGTAAACTCAGATTCACCTAATTTGGACTAAATTGGACCTAAGGTGGAGAAATAAAAGCCCGAAAACTTTTGGAGATAAAGCTCCCCCTAGTGTTGGAAATACAATACATGCATCTCACATTGGGTGAAAGGTGGGGTAATGGCATTACTTTGATTTTTTTTCAGAACAAAAGATTTGCTTTATAGGAGAACAAAAGTGGCTTTGAAGGCTAAATGAGCGTTCTGAGGGTTCATGCTGAAAGTAAGTGGACTCTGTGACCCATTTTCGAAAAAAACAATGTCCACGAAACCCTGTTCTGGGTCTGAAAGGGGAGTGTAAAGGAGCAGTGGGGCAAATAGACTAAAACAAAAAAGGTAGAAAAAGAGGAAATAGAGGAGTGCAGGGCTGGCCGTGGTGTTTCATCTTACTTCCTAACGTGTGTGAGTGTGTGTGTAAATCCCTGCCTCCCCAGCCCTTGCAGAGGATTTATTGGTAACGATGATGAAAGTCCAATGCATGTGAAATAAACCCGGTAACCACAAACGTATCTTAAACACTGACCTATGTCACAGTGCATTCTGTGGCAGCGGCCTTACGCACCTCTGATGTGTCTCCTGAACCCGCCAGATCAGCCGTGACCTACCCCACCTTCAGATAACGCACGACAGTCAAGATTTAGAAAGAAGAAAAAAAGGCGCGTGGGTGTGTGTGGTGTCTCTTTGTGAAGTCGTCCTTTGAAGAAGAAATGAACGTTACCCCCAGAGTCTTACTCACTCATCCCTGATCTGTCAGGAGAGGCAGACAGCCATAACAGAATCAGAATCTCGGTGTCTCTGTTGCTCTTGGGCTGGATCACGCACGCACACAAAAATGCTCACGCATCCGTCTCGATACACCCCTCTGCCTTTTATCCAGCTCTCTTCTGGGGCCCATGTAACGGGAGCCGGCGGCCCCGGCCTTTCTCACAGCGTGGAGAATGTCACGACGATTATTCTCCATTCCGCAGACTCTCCTGACCTTCACACAATGCTGCTTTTCAGAGACTAAATGCCTCTGCTCACGAGCCAAGCCGGTTACTGTGCGTGTGTGCGTGTGCACGTGTGCGTGTGTGTGCACGTGTGTGTGTGTAGTACCAAAGGGGGAATCCCTGAGAAAAATAGTCTTAAAACTGAGCAGATTTTGCCAACATAAGCTCGCTCTCTAGACGCTGCACAGTAATTTTTGGACGATGTGGTTTCTCTTACCGTTTATTTGACAAACCAGCCCAACATTAATGCATATGGAACAGAAATCTGTTGATTTAGAGAGAAACCATTCGTCAAACGCCTGACGAGTCCGTCTGCCTGGGATTCCTTGACCGACTGATGCCTCCCCTGATGAGAAGCCCGGTTTGTTTTTCCTAGCGTGGACCACACTCACATCCTGCAGGGAGGGAATACGCCGGCGGTCTCAGCTGTGCCCCATGGCTTATGAGAAAGATACAGAGGATGTGTGGGAGACAGACATGCTCTGTTTGATGTGAACACGATACTGGAAATACGTCCAACCCAAGCAGACGGGCAGTTTAATGACTCAGCTGACACACGGGGGCTGCCCTCTGCGACGAAACAAGGGGGAGACAAGGTCACCTGCATCACTGATAACATCTGTGTTTGGAGCTGACAGCTGCCTTTATGGGTTTGACATTTTAGATATAACGAGAACATTTTGAACACAGCGCACGTGTCATTGTTCTCGTCGTAGCACACACCCGTTAGAGCCGCTCTTACACATTTGATTGTTCGGATTGTTCTTGAATCCAGCATGACCTGTTGAATTATGTTGACCCGTATCAAACAGACAAAATCTCACAACAACAGACAGAATCGCACGATCTCATGTCGCCCCTAAAGCGATCGCTAACATCTCTCCTGCCTTCAACAAGGTCAGGATTGGATTTAGGTGTAGAGGAACTTTTAATGACGGCGACTTTCTGTCGGCCGTACCCTGAAAAATGTCTTCAACATCAAGGGGGACGGCCTTCACAGGAAGATGTTTGTGTGAAATAGTCCAAAAATGTTTGATAATGGGCTTTCTGTGGTGTCACTCTCATTTTCCTGAGTTTCGGTTCCCTGCATACTTTCTGTTCCCTGTGTGTCATTTTCCCCTTTTGACCTTAGCCTTTATTCCTGTGTCCTTATATCTCTTTCTTTGACTCCAGTCTCTGTCTCTGTGTCTTGGCCTGAGTCTCAACGTTTCTTTCTTTGACTCCAGTTTCTGTCTCTGTCCTTGTGTCTTTGCTTGCTGTTCCCTGTCTCTCGACTAATCTCTGTCCCCATATCTTACTTTGCTGCTCCCTTGGGTCTCGGCATTAGCCATTTTTTTTACATCAGCCTATGTATTGGCTTGCTGGTCCCTGTGTCTCAACGTCTCACTCTTTGACTTTAGTCTCTGTCCCTGTGTCTTGGTGTCTCATCCTTTGACTCCAGTCTGTGTCCGTATGTCTCGGCTTGTTATCCCCTGTGTTTTATTACCTCCCTCTTTAGCTCCAGACTCAGAGTTAATGCTCCTCATTTTGGTCCATTCAATTAATCGTTGCCCAATGAATGAGTTCATGAACTGCACTTAAAAGAATATTATGTCATTTTAGGACATGTGTCTCTGCCCTGTCTGAATAATGCTTTCCCACCCAAAAGGAAACATAGAGAAAAAATCATTTATTAATAATGAACAAGCAAATCTCAACTTACACCTTATAAAAATGCTTTGTTTGTCTGCAATCTGCTATATATACATATCTACTATATATACAGACATATATATATATATATATATATATATATATATATATAGTTTCATACCTGGTGGCCATCAATCCATTATCCATTAGTTCTTGAGATATTTCCATTTTGAAAAAATTACTTTATAATATAATTTCCCCCTGTTATTCCATCCAGACATTTTTATGAGGCTAAATCAAACAAATTCACAAACTGTCACTGAAGAGGAGTTACGTTGCTCTTGTACTATATCCGGATTACTTAAGTCCCCCGCTGTAATATACATTGAGAAACAATGTTTTCTTGCAACGCCGTTAGAATATAGAGGAAATAGAACATTCCGGGAAAGGTGTGCAGTGAGGTGTCGACATCAGAACTCTGCCTGTACATGTATTTTAGCAGAACCTGTCATGACATCACATTGAGTGGTTACCTCACTCACAACTCAGGAATGCAGCACAGGCTTCCCCCGTCGTCCGAGAGTCTCTATCGCCACTCTCTAGTACTTTTCCAAAGTACGGCCGGACTAGTCTGCCAAATAAGAACAGGAGGCGTAATAACAGGGTTGGATAATAACAAAAGGAATTGGGAGAAATGTTTTACTTGGCATGAACTACCTGGGAATTCACCTCTTAGTCTTGTTTCTTGCTCCCTTTGACTTCACGGATGACGCAGGCCACGGCTGGCAAAACATTTATAGAATCTATCTGACAATTGTACATTATTTTTACAACGTTTATAGCGTCCATCCATCCGATCCGCTGAATGTACGTCTCGGTTCGGAGCCAAAAGGTCATGAAACGCGTCGCTCACAGACTGGAGCAGCTGTGGCTCCATTTTATTGCCAAGATAATCTCAGGCTTTCGCGTTACATTTGCAGTTTTTCACCCCAGTGCGTCTAAATATAACCAGCATGAAGTACAACACCTAGAGAATAACGTTCAAGCGGGTCCGTTTTATGAGCAGGTGAACTGAGCATGAAAGTGATGGCGGGTGAACAAAACATCATTTATAAGTCTACTCAATGCGCATTAACAGCATCCCCCCCACCCAGTTCTCTGTATTTAGCCGCCCCCTCCTCCGGGACGAGGATCCGCGGCCCGTGATGAGCTCACCATCCTGGAGGCTCGTGCATTCACATGGTCAGGCGACGGTTGGTAGCAGGGGTGTAAATTTACATGATGTCATTAAACTAAACGCATGCACATGCTAATCACAGCCCAGACTTGACCCCAGCATTACTATAAACACCCCCGCAACTCCTCCACCGCGCAAGCCTCTGAATATAAAACCACGTTTTGCCCAAGATGGACGTTGTTGCGTGCAGCAGGAGGTTCGCCACGGCTTTTTTTTTTTTTTTTACGATCCGAGGGGTTGAGCACGTAATGTCACATTTTTCTAGCACTCGCCGGAATAAAAACTTGGCAGGAGGGTGATTGTTAATCAGGAACGTGTAAATGGGCGTGCGTTATTAATACCGTGGAGGCAGTGGGTTGAGGGGATTTGAGGGGCTTCTTGGGTTTCAGTGTTTCTGAGCTCACAAACAAATATCCATACATGGTGGGTGTATTCTCCTCTCTGATGTGCTAACGACTTGGCCTTAGGATGAAAATGCCAACCCTAGCGACCCACTGCTGGAGGGCATCAGTGCCATCTATCTGATCCCTCGCCAGAACTAGGAATGCGTGCGCTGCCCCACCTCAGAGGAGAGGCTGGACGCAAACTGCTGCAAAGGCAAATTTATGACGGGTGTGATGGTTTTTTTTCTTTTTCTAGTTTCTTTTTTTTTACAGCCCTGCAGGAGCCTGGGAAAATCCGGCTACCTACCGCCGCAATGGTGATCGTGCTTGTGGTAAACAAGGTATTTAAGTCCCAACTGCCCGGCTGGGAGTGTCCATTGGTCCACATCAGAGGACTGCGGCTGTACGGGCCTAATGTTATGCATGTAGGCATTGTCAGCTTCAGAAAAAAAAAAAAGAGCCAAAAACTACAGTTCTGTTGAAGGTTGTCGTATTTCTTCTACTTTACATCCACTTCCTTTCTCTGATCTATTTTTATTTTTTTGTTTAACCCTTTGATTTCCTCACCAAGAAAAAAAGAAAGTGGAAAAATTATTTTCTTTGAAAGTTTTTAAAAGCGAAAAACTGATATAAAATGAGTTTGTGAAAAACCTTTATTTACGTTTAAAGGCAGTTTTTTGGAAAACTATTTGACCCTTATTAGACTCTTTTTTGGTTGTATTAAGTCACATAAGTCCTAACGGGGACTTTCTCAATAACCACGATTAATGCCTCCTCCTAGGGGGGCCGTTCTGACCCGTGGGGTCCCCCAGGGTTCTGACTTTGGCCCCTTACCCGTTAGCATGTACATGCTGCCACTGGAACGTGTTATAAATGGGTTCCGTCGCATTTTTCTAGAAATATTGCATCAAAATGAGAACGTTAAACGGTTAATATACATATATATATATATATATATATAATATGGCATTTATTGTCATTATTCTAACTGTAAATGCTAGACTCGTGTGCTTTACAGGAAAAGTAAGAACACCACAGCAATGTATGAAAAAAGGAAAAGAAAACACCGTTTATATATTTATTTATATACATTGTTTGGGTCAAAGACAATGCAGGAATGCCCGTCTGTATCTGTGACACAGCATGTACTGTATGTCCACCAGTCATTCCCTGACTGCGTCTGTCTATCTGTCATTGCGGTCGGCCTGATCCGTCTGGCCGTCTATTTGCAGTGTCAGTCCGTCTGTCCCATTTCTGTTTGACACTTTATGTGTTATTTTGCGTGTGCGTCTGAGTGATGTCATTTTCCTGGAATGTGCCGGGCAGAAATCCAATTTTTTTTCTTTTTTTTTTTTAAACCTCTTGCCTTTTTGTCTTTTTTTTTTTTTAAACATCATCACGTTTCCCTCCTGTATGAATTTATTTGGCGACGCGTGCATTCGTGCATAGCGGTAGCAGGCGATGTGCGTTTAAGTCTGGTGAAATAAAGCAGGTTTTTCTTCATTACCCAGAGGTACATTTGTTTATGAAGACCTGCAGCACTGTTGTGGTCAAATAGTGAGTTGCTTTAAATAGTCCGTCCCCGAGATTGGACTGTGGTGACTGATGGGCAACACTTTGCCTTCCGCACTCTTGGCCCGTTTGTGCTTTTCTGCGCTACAGTGATGTACGCCCAGCCCTCTGTAAATATAGTCCTGCCCCAGCTAGTTAGCATGGTTGGCATGGTCCAGGCTATTGGAGCTAAATATACCTCCAAAATAAATGCTTCCAGATTTAATTCTCATCTGTTGTTTATGTAGGATGGAACATATATCTCACGCAGAAAAGCCAGTCCGAGAGACATTTTGTAATGAAGCTGAGGCCAAGGTCTGAAGATTGCAGAATCAAGAGGGCTTAGAAACCAAAGAGTGATGCATTTTTGGATACCGGCAGAGGAAAACACTGGTTCCGCGACTGTCAACAGAAGCTCTGCCCAGCACTGTGGTGACTGTGGGTGGAGAGTCACTGCCGTGGTAATAAGTCATTGCCATGGTTTCCATCCAAACTCTGATTTTGTGTCCAAATGCACCGATACTCTGGAATGGATGCTGTGGGTGGAGAAAGGCAGACAGCCACCCAGCCGGCGGAGACCACAGTAAGTGACGCAAGTAGAGAGGCTGCAACGTTAATGTGGCAATCAGGAGTTCATTCAGGTGCACTTGTGCTGTACGGCGGTGAACGACCACACCTGCTCCATAAAAGTGTCTTCAGACAGTGGTACATATCTTCCGACAGTCGTAAGTGTCTTCAGACAACGGTACCTATCAGAGGCTTTATCAGATCCAACAGGCATCAATGAGCTCATTCAAAGGCCCGGGAGACTCCGCCACCTCCCAGATCTGTGAGCTTTTGTCTGAAAGTCGGACACAGAGGTATTCAGAATGGGGGAAATTATTTTGATGGGGTTGGACAGAACAACCGGGTCTTTGAGAGTGAAGTAGCTTATCGGAGACGGAGACCACACTGGTAGGATGGAATCTAGCTGTGTGAGAAGTTCCATTCTCTCCACAACAATAGAAGGCCTTCTCCGCCTGCTTTCACCCTGCTGACTCGCCGCACTAGAATCACCCAAACACGTCTCTGGTTTTCCCCTCTGCTGCTGTTTAACACATAAAATTGATTAAAAAAACAACAGATATTAGGTTTCTTAAGCATTGATTGAATATATTACAGATCTCAGATACTGGATTGCTCCCCGTGTTCACAGTGTGTAAAACTAAAACACCACAAAGCATATAGATGATTACCGAAACGGCTTTAATGTCATGTCCGAAAATAAAAATGATACGCTAATGATACGCGCTATAATGTGATATGTTTCACGTTTTGATATGATCTTGTATAACCTGAACCTTAAAACAGGAAAATGATCACGTAGAAACATGAAACTATTCATGTTTTAACGTGAAAAAAATTATCTATCGCGAAAAAGTATCGTAAAAATGTGAAACCTTTCATGTAAAAACGTGAAGCTTAATACATAAAGTGAACATTTTTCAGGTGATAACGTGAAATTGATCTATGGTGTTATCATGTGAAAATTTTCATGTAAAAACATGAAATTTACTATGAAATATGTTGAATAATCATCAAGTGTTTTTTTTCATTTTCATGTTCGTTTTCAATTAAATGTAACGTGAAGAAAATAAGATACATGAACATTTTCATGTAAAAATGTGAAAATGATCAAACATCTTATAATTTTTACATTTTCATGCATTAAGATGAAATTTATGACGTCATGAGGTGAAAACTATCACGTAAACGTGACATAATGCGAGCGTTAAGAAGTCATTTTCACGTTTTCAAAATCAGAAAATCATCACGTAAATACGTGAAAATTATCACGTTATAACGTAAAAATGGACACATCAAAATGTGAAAATGATCGGAAATATGCGAACTTCTCATGTACGGTTGTGAAAATTAAATTAAAGTTTCACGTTAATGTTATAACGTGTAACGTATAATGTGAAAACGAAAAAGAACACCTAACGTGAAAAATGATGTATCCTGTTATCGCATGAAAATTCTCATGTAAAAATTTTAAAGATCTCACGTTACAATGTGAGAATTATCATTTTAAAAGGTGAAAATTCTCACGTAAAAACATGAAAATTAGCGCGTTCTGAATTTTTTTGAATTATCTGGCATTGAAGGAAAGCTTTTCTGTAAATGAAAAAAAAAAAACACAAAATATAAAAGATACCCACAGACACAGCACATACCGCGGCACACACAGACGCCGCTTTTTTTTAAATAATAATAATAATTCAAAGAAAAACAGCCAAGCAACTCTTTCAGTGAGAGAGGAGAGTTCCAGGAATTAGACGCTCGGACAGCCAAAAGAACAGTCGGCTTTTGTTTTATGTTTGTGGCACGTGGTAGAGACTAGAAGTTCTGTTTGTACGTCCTAGAAGGCTCATCAGCTAGAGCGAGAAACTTTCTTAAGTGACTGAAATAACCTTAAAAAAATAGGAACCTGACTGGCAGCCAGTGGAGTAGGGCTGAAATGTGAGTAATGTTAGATCTCTGTCCAAGTTAAAGGCCTAGCTGCTGCATTTCTAAGAAGCTGAGGTCATGCCATGGAATTTTGACTCAGGCGAGGAAAAAGGGGCCATTGCAGAAATTAAGAATGGATATGAGAATTGGGCATTCCAAATGAGAGAAGCTGATAATAGCAGCATTTTTTGAGTCGAATGAAGGAGGGTTGAATCTGTTGTGTTGTCCCTGCAAGTGTTCAAATGTTAAATATAATATAAATCACACCATTTGTTATTTGGAAGCAAGGATTGATCTTCGAGGCATGCCTTTTATCGCATAGAGGTAAACTTTTGCAGCATCGAAGGAAAGGCAAAATGTTAATAAAGGTGACAGAGTGAGACATCCTGCTGGAAAACAGACAAAAAAACTTCAAAAATTTGTAATAAAAAAAAAAAAAAAATCATGAATACAACCTGTTTTTGCTTCTAAAAGGTAAAAATAAAATGCTTGGACGTGAGAATTAGGTAAAGGACACGCTGAAATGTGTTAATGTGTGCTGGTAAATACAATTTTTAACTATAATTTACTAATATTAGGACATTCGTTTTCAATTAAATGTAACTTGAAGAAAATAAGTTACGTGAACATTTTCACATAAAAACTGAAAAGGATCAAGTGTCTTGAAATCTCCTATAATGTTATAACGTGAAAATGATCATGTATTCATATATTCATATATTATCCATAAAACTGTTCTTGACTTCATCATATACAATTTTCTACACGAATTATAAATCTCTGTGATTTTGATCGGATCACAGATTCAGCTTGTATATGTTGATACTTGGATTACACAATGAAATGGAATCATTCTTGTAGCGGGATTGTTGGAGGGCCCTTCTGGTTTACAGCTCCGAGAAAGATATGATAAATCTATTTTTACTGTACCTGCTAAGCACTAACGATGGACACACCCAGCGACTGAAGGCCGTTGTGATAGCTCACACCTTCACCATGGTTACATAAATATCCCCTGCATCAGCTCCGTCATCTGCCTCAAAAATCTAACTTTCACATCCTCATTCTTAAGGATGTCGCTCTACGGCGTTTTTAATGAAGTCTGTTGAGAAATATTAGAGAAATTCTGCTATCAAAAAAAGAAGAAAAAAAAAGACAAATGGCTCAAAAAGACGTAAAGTCCTCGCCGGAGGTAAATACTGGAGGTGAATATTCAGCTGCCAAAACGACCGCTATTTTGTGGACACAATAAACAGAGCTATAAATCCCAAATCCAGATCAAATGCTGCTGTGCCTTTTATTTTTTGCTGAGCAAGCAAGTTTTACATAAGAAAAAAAAAAAAATTGTAATCTGTTGCCAGATATTTATGGTTTGGACTGGTAATAACAAATTCTTAGAAAGAAAAACAAAATACATGCAGTTAAATGTGAGTGAGTGCATGTGACCCGACACCAGCCCTCTTTGAAAGACTAGCCTAGTATGTTTTATTGGAAACAAACGCCTATCTCCCATCGAAGAGGGTGTGAAACCCCGCGAGTAAGACACAGAGACAAAATGAGACGAACGAGGACGAGAGGACGTGCATTAACCAAAAGAAAACCATTCAGAACCAACTGAGTCCCAAGAACCAAACACATAGACCCCTTTTCCATCAAAAAGACCCTGGTGCTACTTCGGTGCTAGTGCCAGTGCTTAGTTGGTTCAGCTCGCACAGCTCCTAACAATCTGTTTGCTTTTCCATTGGCAAGGAGCCAAGTCAGAGCCTCGCCATTACCGTCATCGTATAACGTCAGTAAGTCACCGTCTGTTTACCCATCAACCCTCACTCCGTACTCACGCGCAACAACGAAGATGGAGGAGCTCATCGTCTCCATGCTGGTTCTTTTCCTGGCTTTGTGGGCCTACGTTGAGACCCGGGGCCGACTTCTGACGACTTCTGTTATTAATTTTAAAATAATAAAAAATAAAAAATATTATTGCTAGGTCATCGGATGAAACTCGCTGGGCTGTTGTTTTAAAAATGGCGGTTCAGTTCCCGCCCCCCGACCCTTGACGTAATCGGTTCTTGGCTCTAGACCTAGACAAAGAGTCGATGCTTGTTTAGCACCAGTTTTGAGAACCAGGACCAGGTACTTGGGCTGTCGAAAAAGACTAAAACTAGTGCTAAATCAGGCTTAGGCTCCACATTAGCCCTGGAACCAGCTCGGTGGAAAAGTGGTAACAATAGAGAGCTGGTGTTTGGACGCAAACTCCGGTTCAGCGCCCACTGGTGGGCCCAACTGGCACTGCAGATGCAAGCAAGTTTTACAAAAGATATTGTTTACTGGGACGGACACCAAATAAATGAGAATGAGCGACACTTTACGTTTGGATAGTTTCTCTCTGAAGTCCAGTTCACCTCAGAAGTTGGTTATTTGTCCCAAAATGTCTGGAAGGAAGCTCCACTCACATCAAGTGAGTTGAGGTTGAGGTCAAACGTTAAAACAACAGAACCTTCCACAGAGCTCTTTACGAGAAAGGACAATATCTCGTGTTCCTGCTGGAGCGACTGCTTCCTGCTGAGGAGGAAAGTGGAGATCACTGATGACACAGAGGAGGTAGAAGTCCGCAGGCTGGACATGCCGTCATAAGAGAGGAGCTGCAGCAGAAAAACACAGTAATCAGTCTAAAATAAAATAAAAATGACGGGGGTTTGTTTTGGTGTTGTTCTTGATGTTGATTTCTTTTTTCTATTATTACTTGTGTTATTATCCTGTTATAATATTGGATTGTACATTAAGTCCCGACTTCAGTTTTGCTGGTTGTGCACAACCAAAGCGATTAATATTAAACTTAATAAAGAGTACAAAATAAAAGCATTACGTCAGCCTGTCTTTACTGGTTAGCTGGTCACTTTCTATCCCTCTTCCTCGCACCGTCCCTCCATCGGCTGTTTGCACCCTTCTGCTGGTGACGCTGCACGGTTGCCTGCGTTCTGATGCTCTGCAGTGTCTCAAGTAGTCCCAAGCATTCCATACATTGTCTTGACCATGTTTGACATTCCACACGCTTTCGATGCTGAAGCCAGTAATAGAGAAAGGATGGAAACACATGATTGTTTTTCCCTCCAGCCAGGAGACTGATGCGTCTGTGTTATTGGTCTCGGCTCTAATAGTTGCATTAGACATTAGAGCAAAGAGCATGACTCACTTCTTTTTACCTCACGCTTGAGGAATCCAGTGAAACATACAAACCACCTAATAATGGACCTGACCGCCGAACGAGCCCAAAGTCTAATCCCTCGTTTTATAATATGTGTCAGACCTCTCTCTCTGCAGTGCTCCAACTCAAAGTGTAGAGCTCTACCAAACGGCCAAGCGGACATGGCATGGAATCAATGAGAATTTAGAGATGTCATCAGCTCTGAGGGATTCAGGGATGGAGCCGGTTGAGAGCTTCTCTCAGTCCTACTTCCTTTCGGAACCAAATTATTAGCATGGAAAATATGACGCTCACATGACCAGAGCAAGTGTGCAATAAAAACAAGACATTAAAAACTGCAGAGATAAGTGAAAAAAATAACTTAGAATAACAAGGTTGACTTCCTTATCTCTCAAATTCTCTCTCTCTCTCTCTCTCTCTCTCTCTCTCTCTCTCTCTCTCTATCGCTCACTATATCTGCATGAACTCAGCCTTTCTCGCTTCTCATTACCTCCGTTCCTCTTTGATCGGACCTCCAGGTCCAGGGAGGAGTACGGTTAAAGCATCAGGCTATGACATCAATTCTTGGCGACTTCATCCTCAGCACCGGATAGTGCAAGTGTGTGTGTGTGTGTGTGTGTGTGTGTGTGGACAGACTCATAGTATAAGCAACAATTTCCTCTCTAGACATGAGGGGTCCTTGGACTCTAAAGGGACTAGACAAGTCTAGACTAAAAATTTCCTTTATAAATGAAAACATCTTCTCTGAGAGCCTTTTTTTTCAGTCCATTATGTAGCTGTTGCAGCTCATTTAGCAGATATGTCACCCCAGAGAGTTGCTGTGTGATTAGGTGGCAGGCCAAAGTCAATCACACTTAGAGCTAAATGCTTAACAGGTGAGTCATGCAGAGCTTGATGACCATAAATACTTTAACAGCGGTTCTGGACTGAAGCAATAACAGGAGGTGACGTGAAATCAGCAATCACACGGGCGGGAAGACCACCTGCTGGAAGAAGGAAGGGTTTGTATGACCAACAGAAGGGCACACGCATGGGGAGGATTTACAACATGGAGTCATTGTTATGATCATGTGGTTGCTAGGCGACGCATGAGTTGCCAGAGGGCATGGTTTCAGGTGTTCACCAGCGTCTCACACAGGCCTCCTTCTTCTTATCTCCTCTTTTCTTGCTTCACTCAGCGGCTGTCACAATCAGCAGGTGAGTGTGAACGCATATGCTCACTTCCAAACGTGACCCCGCCCACTTCCTGCAGGAGGAAAGCCTTATTAGGGCAGAAACCTGAGCATCCAGGTGAGGCAACCGCGGAGCTTTGTCTGCAGATTGTGCTTGCTGTCTCTCTTCAAACAAAATTTCTTAACCCTAATCACTTTCTTCATCATAAATAAAGAGGACGTTAGTCACGGTCCACATATGTCAGGATGTTCCCGAAAGGTTTCCGGCCAGACAGAGGTTACTAATATCGATGTCTGACATTGAGCACACATCCATCATCATGATCTGGTTTCATCCCTTTGAATCGATACATGACACATAGAGAAAGTCATGGACAGAATGTCAGACGCTTGAGTCGCTGCTTTATTCCTCTTTTTTACTCTCGCACTTATATAAACAATTAGCTTCTAATCTCCTCACTGGTAACGTACACTCACTGGAAAATGTCAGGAAGCACATTATTCCAACCAGCAGACTTATCATCACCAGAAGCTTTGCCTCTTATCTAGCCGCCCGGCCCAGACCACCCACTCTTCTTCACATTCCTGATATCAGACCATGAGGAGAAGAGTTTTCCTCTGATCAATCAGCCTCCCGGTGGGTCCACATCAAATGCAGCCTCACAATCCAGCTCACCCACTCCGTCCAGGGAGCCGCATGGAAGATGGGACTCCTACACTGTGTGTGCGTGTCTGTGTGTGTGTGTGTGTGTGTGGATTCACTACGTGTGTGTCCTCAAAAATGTGGGGGTAGAAAAGTGGCCATGGAACTATAACAATAACAGACGCACTGGAAAGGGAGAGACCACTGTGTGATGTCATGGTGTCTGTTTTTTGTGTACCTCCGACTGGAATTCATTGTCATACATAATGGGTGGGGTGGGGGGGGGGATCAAGGATGATGGTCGTACTATTACCATTATATTATGACTATTATCACCCGGTACCACCAGGATGGCCCCAAGTGACGATTTTCAGACTTTATTTATTTTTTCACCAGTAGCCTCAAACACATTGCCGCCACAAACTGCTGGGATCTGTTTCAAGATGTTTGCCGGATTATCCCAAAGCTCTGCAGCACCGGAGGATTTACAACATATTTCAACAGGTTCTGGGTTTAAACTCTCGGAACAGATTCCAGGTGTGTGTGCGAGTGTGTGTGCGTGTGTGTGCGTGTGTGTGTGTGTGTTTGTGCTTCTCAAGTGGTTTCCTGTGAGGAGTGCCAAGGGGTTTAGATAAGTGTGTGTTCCTAAGGTGTGTCTGGAATTGTTGTTCAGGCTGCGACAATACAGGATTAAGGTAATAACTTCAACCACACGTTGCATTCCTTTGATAAATTCAGAGGAAGGCGTGGGCGCAGTGATGATTTCGGATTTAGATTTCTTTTTTTTAACGCAGATTTTATTGCTTATGCTGTTTCTATGCAGGGTTTCATTTTCCAACTGATACGTTTTATGGCCACTCATCAACTGTTCCATAGTTACACATGTTTGTTAGACGTCCTCAGTAACACACAGGAAGTTGTAGGGATCATGAAGCAGGTGAAGAAATCCCAGACTCTCTCTCTCTCTCTCTCTCTCTCTCTCTCTCTCTCTCTCTCTCTCTCTCTTCTCTCTCTTCTGGTTCACTCCACATGCAGCATTTTACCAGGTGCAATCAAAGGAGTATTCCCTCCACATGTGAATGACAGAGTGCTTCAATCAGGCCTGCGTGCACACTCACAGCCTCCCAGCCACACACACACACACACACACACACACGCAGACCCCTCACACCCTCACAGCTGCCATCCACATCAAAGAAGGGGAAGTCGAATCATTCATGTCCTGCTTTCAGTTAATGGGGTTCAGGTTTTGATCAAGAAATCAGCACCAGCCTACAACCAGACGGCCCTTTAGTAAAGGATTTAAAAGGGCTTTATGATATGGTTATTAATTAGGTGTCATTAACGAACAACTTATAACATATCTATCGATAATCAACACCGATTCGGTAATTGGCAATAACAAGTTACCGCATTCATTTCTATACTTAGGCCAAGCAGTTCATAACAAAATGTGCAGGTCTCTGTCACCCTTTACGTCTTCTTAGTTTTATCAGCTTATTAACTCCCTTTGACCCTTATTTGACATTTTTTTGGTTTGATAAAGTTACATAATTCTCTAAAGTAAATTCTCTAAAGGAATTGGTTGGGTCTCTGTAGATAATTATATAAAGAGTCTGGTCTAGACCTGCTCTTTCTGGAAAGCACCTTGAGACAACTGTTGTTGTGAATTGGCGCTATATAAATAAAGATTGATTGATTGATTGATTGATAAAGTAAACCATCACATGCTTCAATACGCCCAAAAAAAAAAAAAATCCTACTTATGGACTTGGACTTTCACCTTAGCCCTCGTTAAAACCTTCTCCTTGGTGGCCCCTTTCACCCGTTTCGTCCCCCAGGGCTCCATCCCTGGCCCCATACACTTACGCATATACGTGCTGCCGCCGGATCACATCATAAATAGGCTCTGTCGCATTTTCAATCAGAAATAGTGACTCAAAATGTGCCCAACCAAACGCTTCAGCAGGACATTAAAGGGTTAATGAGACACAAAGAGTTCACAACTCAGTTAGTAAACCAGTCGCAAACAGTTTATGAACCCATTATAAAAATAGATGTGTTGGAAAAATGGCACTAACAAATGATCTAACTGTGTTACTGTAACTGGGCCCTCTGATGAAGAGGTTAGCAGAGTCACATTCCTTCAGGATGGGACGTCCTGTGCTGCTCGACTGGCCTACTGGTCTGTGGCACCCTCAGGTGGTCGCCGCGAAGCAACGCTCTGTGAGGCCTTCACCCACGGGGCACATCTTTATACTGATTACAGAATATCAACACTTGCTCCCTCGCCAACAAAAAATGATGCTGAGTTCAGTTCCCTGTTTATGTTCTCATCTTGTGTCATGTGACCTAGTGAGTTTAAATAAATAGAAAATACCACCGGCTGATACATCAGGATCAATAAAACACTAATAATAATGAAAAATAATGTTGTTGTTGTTGTTGTTTTGTTCTGTTTTACGGTGTTAGTAGTGAAATTTCTCCCTGAAGGCGGAGAGAGAGGGAGAGAGAATCAGAGCTGAGGAGGGCAGCTAAATAAAGTCCTTCCCGCAAAGCTAGTTTCAAAACAGCAGCAGGCCGATATTTGATACGTTACAGAGTAAATATCTCATAATAGCTTCCTCTCACACATTTTCTCGCCTCAGCCTCTATACTATTTGTCTTGAAGTTGTATTTTTATAATTGATGATTAAAACTACTCTTTTTTCCATAATGTAGAAAAACAACAACAACTAGTTAAAGTAGTTAAAAATAGTTAAAGTTGGATCACTTGCATTTTTTTTGACTTTACTTGAATAATGATATTATACTAATTATAAATCTGCTAATTATGAATAAAAATTCAACTCAATCAGCTTAAAAATATGAAAAAAAGGTTTAAATGTGTCTCACTGTATAACATGCAGGATCCAACTGGTTAAAATTCATGAGGTTGGTTTAAATATCATTTAAATTAACTGAATTTGAAACACGTCAGGTGTATTAGAACTATCACAAAAATGTCTTTTTTACTTGTTTCATTCGTATTTATTGACAAATATGCATCACATTAAGTTCATTACTTTTTTTATGTTAAAACAATGTAATCCAAATGCATGAAAATTTTACATGTAATTAAAATACATTATCTTAAATATTAGGTGTACATTTTTTTTTTGAGTGTATATTTGCATCAATGTAGTGCAAAATTAGATCAGAGGTTATACACTTCTGAAAATATAGTGCAATTATTTGATGAAAATACTGATAATAACATTTCATACGAGGATTTTGCAAACGTCCTCAGCCTGAAAGTCACATGATTGTTAACGACGACATGACCTGTCTTATAAAAGCTGATATAATTATTTTTTTAAAAAAGGGGGAAAAAAGAACTATGCATATGTAATATGATTTATTGGCACAGCTATTGCAGAAGTAGTATTCATCAACTCACTCATCCAACATCAGAGAAACACAATAACAAAATAAAAATGAGGTTCTTTCAAACAATGTCGTCGTTTAAGTATAATCATGAGTAAAACCTGTTGGTTTATAGTGCTTGTGCATTACTAGAGAACAACATGATGTTTGTTTTTTTTACCCTGCAGTAAAAATGACGAACAATTCAATAGATCATCTCAGATATGGGTAATAATCTTAAGAACACCACATTAAAAAAGAGGGATTCTGCCCTTCAAAACGATGAAATCAACAATCATATAAGATGTTCTGGTAAAGCAGCCTAGCGCAGAACAAGCAGCAGCAAACAACCAAAGAATTACTCTCTTCAGTCGCAATGTCCAAACTCAAACAACATTACAGGCTAACATTAGAAACCCCCTTAATACTTTCTGTATTTAAAACCCCACAGGCTCCAGCAAGGCGGTCTCTATCCTCTATTTCAGGACCTTTTTCCTCCTGCAGGGGGTATGTTAGGGGGATTTTTGTTGTAATAGTCTGGTGGGGTGGGATTGGGGCTTGCATTCATCCCTGTAGGGACATAATACATGCTCTCCAGGTAGTTCTGGTCCAATGGTGGGTGGTTCTGGGGCTCTGGTTTTGGTGCTGGACAGGTGGGATTCCTGTAGCTGACCCCAGGCCCAATTGGGTGCATTGTTGGTGCAGCAGAGCTCTCAGGATAGCGGGGAGGCTGGGGTTGGGTCTGAGCATGGGCTGGAAGAGGAGCTGCATAGGGCATGTAGTGGGGAGCAGGGGCGTACATACTGGGGTTGTGCAGAGGGGGATAGGGGGCTGTTGAGGGAGGATACAGGCCTGAATGTGACATCGCCTGCTGCGGGATGAGCACTTCCACATATTGGCCAGTCTCTGGGTCAAATAACATTTTTCTCAAAGGCTGTACGGGCACCTCAATATAAAAATACTTCCCAGTCTCAGGATCCAAGAGCACTCTTCGAGGCGTCTGTCCATAGTTACTCTCTGAGTACAAACTGGAGCTGTCACCCCCGTAGTCAGAGCCATAAGACGGCTCCAGGCTTTCTGGGCCACACAGGTATTGGGGATCCAGAGGATGAAGGCCGGGTGAGTGGCCGTGGCCGGGGTCATTGTAGGGAGCCATGCCCGGTGGATGTTGCTGAGGGGATCTGTGGACAGGAGGACGTCGAGAGTCAATATGTTGGGGGGGCTGCAACGGGCGTTCAGCAGGGCAAGGCTGCAAGAGTGAGGGATGGGGAGGGCATGGAGGAGGCTGGTGGTGAGGCTGGTACATAGTTGCTGGCTGGTTTGGACCGAGAGGACTTGCTTTTGGAGAGCCAGGCTGGTAACTCATCGGCTGAGGGTCAGATCTGCACTGGTGCGGACGTTGAGCCACTGCATAAGGTAGTGCCTGTCCTGGAGTGTGTGGAGGGGTGAGGTTATGAGGGCTGCGGTGATGGTGTGGGGGGGTGGGACAAGGGTGGGAGGGGCAGCCAGCTGTGCATGAGCAGGGAGCCGGACGGGAGGAGGGTTGATAGCGGTTTGACCTCCTGGGGGTCAGATCAGGGAGCATGAGTGGACTGAAGCTCTCTCTTTCATCATAGCTGGGAGGGTCATCTGAGCCATAAAAACGCGGGTCACCTGTTCTTTGGGAGTAATCGCCAAAGAATAATCTGCGGCCTTGCTGGAGTGTGTGCCCTGGCACTTGTGTTTTGGAGGAATCAGCAGGCTGTTTTGTATTGTTAGATGTTTCTGGCATGGCTTGCTCATGAGGGTATGCTGTCCTGGGATATTGCGGTCGGCTGTCTGGAACCATCACAGCAGGCTGGATTGGCTGGCTGGCTCCAGCTGAACCATGTTTGGTTTTTGGGTCAAAAAATAGACCTGGAGCTGAGGTTAAACCCGGGCCAGTGGCTGACATTGTGGGTCTTTGTGTATAACTGGAGCTGTGAGGGGAAGGCTGTGAATTCTGCTGCTGCCCACTGTCATGAGATGCCTCTGCCTCTGCCTCTGCCTCCGTTGGTGCTGTTGACTGATTGGAGAGGTTTGGCGTGGGGGTTTCTGTTGTTTTGGCAGGAGGAGATTTCAGGCTGGATACTGTCGATACAGATAGTTTTCTGGAGTAATTTGATGTTGAATCGTTGGAGATCTTTCTATAGATTGTTGGTGAAGACACTACTATTGTCTGAGGCCTCTCCTCAACTTGAGGTATAACAGATGATGTTTCTGCTGATGGTCTCTGTGCTTCGTTTGGCATTGCTCCTAAATCTGCAGGTTTAAATCTGCAGCTAGGCTTTGGGGGTACAGCTGGCTTTTGAGAGTTTTTGGCAATAGATTTAACTTCAATGGTTTGAGGCCTGTTGTTTCCTGTAGAGGCTGCGGGCATTTCTGGTTTCTGCATTTCTTTGGAGAGGGACTTAACTTCAATTGTCTGCGGTCTGAACCTCCTTATTGCAGGGGACTTTGGTGGAAAAGTTGGATCTAGTCTTTTCACTGCTTCAAAATCCCCTAGCTCTTTCTGTTTGTTGTTGGGAAGGGATATATGCTCGCGGGTATTACCCAGCAGAGAAGCACTTTTTTGCTTTGCTATGTCATGCTTCATGCTTACTACCTCATCTTGTTTGGTCTTTGTCAGGCTGTCAGCGTTAGAGGATGCCGCTATGGGCCCAGATTTGGTTGATGAGGATGAGAATGTTCTCTCCTTCTGAGACTCGATCCAACCTCCATCTGAGGGGGTGGGAGTCTGAAGGGGGATCTCCAAAGAGTTCACATGCTTAAGCCCTTTATTTCCCGCTGCATTCTGGTTGTCACCCACCACTGCTCCAATGTCAGCTTGGTATCCCTTCTCCTTTAATAACATGGACACTGAGTGGCTACTGCTGCCGTGGGCATCTTCAGTGGAAGGGGTCGCAGGTGAGGTTGGAGCAGCTGGAGCTTGGATCTGGGGTGGGATCTCTTCCTGTGTTGTAGACGTCTTGTTCTTACTGGGTCCATCCCTTATCAAAACCACAGCAGTAGAAACCTCTCTTTCCCTACTGGGCTGTCTTGGAAGGCTTCCGAGTGTAGGAGGCTTTCTGTCCTCTCCAACCACCACAGGTTTGTCATATGGCATATTTGTATCCTGGCATGACTTCACAACTCCTGCTTCTCCTTTTGGGTAATTACACGTGTCTGGATTCAAGGGTTTCTGCAATTCTCTGTTTTGCTCTGCACCATGTTTCAGAGAAGCCTGGGGTTTGTCCCCAGGGTGACCGGACTCATCCCTACTGCATAACATTTTATTCTTGTTTTCTTTCAAGCAAACAGCCTTGTATTCTATTTGCATGGGTTGTAGATGAGACTGATGATTTCCTCTGCTGTGAAAAGATGGAGATAAGGTCACTCTCTTAGATTCTTTTACCTCCTGCTTCTTTTCTCCTTCCCTCTCCACCTTGAGGTTCTCATCCAACTTCCTATTATTTTGGCTACGCTCCCTAGGCTCCCCTGTTGTTACCTCCGTTCTCCTTTCCTCTTTTCTTTCCTCCCCCTTTTTCTCATTGGTACTCCCAATCATGTCTTCATTCAAATGTGATGCTGTCACGGCACCAGTTGCCTTGAAGGACAGATTATACGTGTTTTTTACAAGCCGCCTCACGTCTCTTACTTTGTAAATGGGGGCCTTAACTTGATTATTACCATTTCCTTCCAATTCCTCTGTTTTCTCATCCACCCTGGTCTCTCTCCTCTCCGGCCTTCCTCTGTACGACATGTCTGATGAAGATGCTCCAGGTTTGTTTTCTGCTTCAGGTGTGAGACAGACATTTAGAGAGGCTTTCTTTTTCCCCATGGCTTTGGCTGTAATCTCCTGTGCTTGTGATCTGCAGGCGCTCTTGTCGCCCCGTTGCAGGTCTTTACGGCCCACTGTGTTTTCACATTCCTGGTCTCTATTTGTCACCCTAGACTGAGAGCTGCTGGATCCAGTGGCAGAAGGAGCTACTCTGTTCCTGGCAGTGGTATTTGCCGAGTCACCACCCTGCCCTCCTTCCAAAGTTCGACAGTCATCCGCTTGTTGTACTCCGATTTCCGACTGTTTGCGATCAAACGGTACTTTCAATTCGGACATCATTTCAGATCTCAAAGAGGTTGCGTTGCGAGTTTGAGAATCTGCCTCTTCACTCTCAGTCTGGGTAAAGCTAACACTTCTGCTGCTGCTAGATGACCGTGGCCTGTTTCTGGATTTCACAACAGAACCTCTTGGTGGTTTTGTTTCATCCCTTGTGCTTGGTTCTCCTCTCATACACAGACCCGCAGATGAAAGACTGCAATCTGACTGAAGACTGGAACTCAGATAATGTGCATAAGGTGCTGCAATCACAGTCTCTAGTTGTGGGCTGTTTTCCTCAAAAGCGGAACTAAGTTCTCCTTCCTGCTCATCAGCACTTTGCATCTTCTTGGACAACACACTCTTGATGACACATGTGGCCATCTTCGTTTTAGTGCACGAGTCATCCAGAGAAGCAGATTTCTGGAGTTTGGGTTTTCTTTCATTTTTTCGATTGTCGTCAGGGTTGCAGTCAGAAGTGTAGCATTCCTGCAACGTTGCTGGTGTACTGTGTTGTCTCACAAATGTCTCTCTGAAATGACTCTCTAGAGAGGGGTTCTCCATCATCATGAATACCCCAGGACTGCTATTTACACTGCTCCCATCCTGCTTCCCTTCCGCATCGTCCTTTCTCTTCAGCTGGATTTGTCTCTTTGGCACGCCTCTTCTCACCTTCCTGGAGTCTTCTCTTTCCACTGCCACATCTATGCACTCAAAGCTGCCAATCTCAAAGTGTCTTGACGGATCTGGTCCATCGGAATGGCATGCAGATGTTTGCTGGAAAGAGAGCTCATCACTATCCAACTTTGGAGCAGATCCCCTGAAATCAGCATAGGCCGGCCAGGCAGCACTGACACCAGCTGGGCTCTCCTGGGTAGATGGTTGGGAAATGTTGGTAGAAGAACGGTGGCTGGAGTTGTACATGTCAAGGTAATCTAACTCCGGGCTTGACAGGCTGCTGAAAGCTGCATCCGTAAACCACGTCACCTCATTGTCTGCCTCATCAAGCTCACTCCCCATGCTGGAACTAGAACTCTGACAGTGCCTGTTAACAGGCACGTGTCCAGGAGCACTGTTCTGGTTTTGGGGTGCGGGAGGTTGAAGTCGTCTGCCAGAAGTTGCTCTTCTTGTGTCCTGTTGAGAGGCAAGTCTCTGGAGACTCTGTTGTTGCTGTAGCTGTCTGGTGGCAAGTGAGCCCTCGGAGTAGGAATGCACTGTTGGCAGCCCCAGTCGGGTCTCTCTGCTTGTGGAAGCTGCTCTGCGACCCGCAAGCCCTTTTCTATTCCTGGCATTGAATGACAGCTCAACCTGTTCCCCTCTGTAACTGGTATCTCCCTGCCATCCCCTCCCCTTTTCAGGAAACTGCTCCTCCCTTTTTCTCTCTCTCTCTATCCCTCTATCTGTTTGCCTCTCACTGCCCTCCTCTCTATCCTCCTCCAGCTGCATTTCCCTCTCCATCTCCAACTGCGTTCCAGGCCCAGCCCACTTTGCCTGGCTATAATTGTCAACAGAGGTAAGATTGGGACTTTCCCTGTTTGTTGCCATCTTCTTTAAATGACCACTAGGTGAGGAGGTCACAACCTGAGAGGGACTGCGGTTTCTGTTCTGCCAGTGTCTCTGAGGTTTCTCAGGGGCAATGATGTGGACAGGTGTGAACCTAGTGAGTGGCGGAGAGGGAGTTCGCCTTCTGTATCCTTGATGGGCCATATCTTCTGTGAGCCTCTCGGTGTTTTCACGTCCCACACTTGTCGATGGCTGACTTCTCGTGTGCTCTCGTGCACAAGCTTGTTCTAATGAGCTGCTGCTTTCAGGCAGTGGGGAACCTGAAACAACTTGAAGCTGTAAGTTCTCCAACCTGTGCACAGGGGATTTGGGTATAGTCTCCTGGACAAGAGAAGGGCTCTGACTCTGGTCCGCAGAAACAAGACGATTAGGGGAATGGGATATTATATCAACAGGAAGAATATTGTAAGTGTCCTCTTTCTGAATCAATGGGGGGTAGATGATGTCTTCTTCTTCAGAAAAACGGGCAACACTTGATTTCTCCTCAATGTGTGTGTCCTTTACTGTGTTTGCTACTCCCTCTATGCCTTCCTGTCTGGGTAAGTTGTGTAGTTTTTCCACAGCAAAGAAAGGTGAAGTGGATACAGGTGAAGGAGCCGCCACCTCTGGTGATCTACTTTTGGGTTCGTCTTCAACTGATTTGTTGTCAGTGCCTAATTCAAATGAGAAGAACACACCTTCTTCTGCCAAATGGTTTTCTATTATAGCAACTGAAGGGAATCCTGCCTCAACCCCTGGTGTATTTCTTAGAGGAGAATTCTCTGGGTTGTACTCCGTGGAGAGGTTTGCTGGTGAATGCTGGGGATAGTTTGGCTCAGGAGATGGGGTAACAGGTGATGACTCTCTACTTCTGTGCTGAAGTGAAGGACTTTGATAGCTATCAGGTGAAGTTGTTTGATATCTTGGCTCTGGTGAGGGAGAGAGGTGCTTTGGTTGAAATGAGGGTATTTGATACGTGTTTTCAGCCTGTGCGGCAGAGTTTGTGAAGTCTAATACACCAGGGGAATCCCGTGGTGCACCGGTAGACCCTGCTGTACTGTCTTTACTTGGGGTAGAGCTTCTTGTATCAGGTGAAGCAAATGTCCGATCAGGCTCGGGGAAGGAAAGATGGGACAGCTCAGGGAAGGGGAAAGAATTCCTGTCTTCTGGTTGAACAACAGAGTAAGAAATCCCTGTAATGTGAGGGGATGAAGTGGGGCTTCTTGATGAGGAAGGCTTAAAGTCAGCTTCTAAGAGAGGAGAGGATGACACCTCTTCTTTAGAAGACCACTCTCTCCTACTGAACTCAGGTGAGGATGCTGTAATCCGGATTTCGGGTGAAGGAGCAGTAAATCTATGCTCTACAGATGAGCGGTTGCTTGCAACTTCATGTGATGGAGTTGAACTATGACTCAGCGCAGGAGTAGAAATGTTGGTCTGGATTACAGAAGGTGTTGAAATGTATCTTATGTCATGTGAGGTGCCAGGAGAGGGGGTTGTTGCCCCAGTCTTAGTTGGGAATGCAGCACATAGCAGGCCCTGTGAGGGGGGTGTGTCTCTTAATGCAGGCGAGTAACTGCTCTCCAAAAGCTCAGGAGATGTTTCTATTGATATGACAGGTGAGGGGGGAGCTGTGGATCTTAATGCAGGTGAATAACTGCTCTCCACAATCTCAGGAGATGTTGCTATTGATACGACAGGTGAGGGAGGTGTGTGTCGTGGGGCTGGTGTAGACGCAGCTGATAATCTCGAACCCCGCCTCTCAGGACTACTTGTGGTGTTCTTCCCCGAAATCAGTTCGGGGGTGGGGGTTGAATTTTCAATATCAGGGCTGGAGCCTCTGCTGGTGAAATCAGGCAGGGAGACCCGCCCCCTTAGCACAGAAAAAGGAGATGAGTCTTGAGTATCAGGGGAGGAGGACCTATTAATCAGCTCAGGACAGACCAGTGCTTCTCTTGGCTGAGGAGATAATTCCGCACTACTGGATGATGAAGTTCGAGAGGATGACAGAATTGCTCTGGATTCAACGGCAGTATTTTTAAAATCTTGAGTAAAATCTTGAGTAAAATCTTGAGTAAAATCTTGAGTAAAATCTTGAGATGATGGCTCAGGCGAGGGACAAGTTTGTTGATTAAAGAAAATGCTCCCCGGCTCAGCTGAAGCTTGTGATGCGATATAGTCAGACAAAGACTGGGTACTCTCTAAATCAGAAGAAGAGGGGCTGACAGAGCTCCTAGGCTCAGGAGAGGGACCTGGGGTTAAAAACTGCTGTGATGGGCTCTTCTGCCTATCATCAGCTTCTGAATGCACGGTAGTAGGTGGTCGTGAACATCCGTTTTCAACGGAGGATAAGGATTGTGCTCTTTCCTCTTGACTCAGGCTAGAGGAGCTGTGATGTCCAGGAGAAGGAGTTGTCCTCTCACCACTGTTTAGGACTTCCGATGATTGTTTCGCTGTAGAAAGCTGGGGTACAGGTGATTCGCTTGTCAGTTCTAAATTTGTGTTACCGTCCTCCACAGCTTCTACATGCCCTGAGCTCAGTCCCTTGATCTTTGGTGGCTCCCTCTTTGAAGACTCGCTCTGCAACACGGGGCTGCAAAGCCTTTCTCTTGAATCCTCAAAAACCTCCTCTCCTTCACTGGTACCCTGTGCGCTGTGGTAAGAGCCCGAGGACTCGTTCAGGTCATCCACAGGAGGTGATGCAGCAGCAGCTGTCTCGTCCACCTCCTCGCTCTGGGAAAAGACAAAAGGCCCTGCGGCAGAGCTGTTGGAGAGGGAGGATGACTCACAGTCGTCCCCAAAAATGTCACACAAGCAGGTAGTCTCAGATATTGCTGTGCGCTGACTAGGAGTGTCAATGATATCAAAGATTTCAATGTGGTTGGGGGTGCCGTCGCGGTGACACAGTGAGAAGGTGCGTGGTGCACTGCGGAGGAAGGTGTAGCTGTCCCCCTGGAGAGTCCAGCTGTCCATAGCTCGTCCACAAGCTCAATACTCTCCTTGGGGCCAGTCCAGTCTGCTCCTCTAGTCTGCTCTGGGCTCTGCTCCAGGACTGGAAATGAGATATGGTAACCTGGAGGATGGGAAGCCTATTCATTCTCAGTATATCATCGATAACACTGATTAATATCAATGACAGGCAGTAGCTAATTAACAGCTTTCATAGGGCCAAATAATTGCGCATTACTAATGTTTTGCTAACTTACCAACACCAAACTTTACTTTAAGCCTTAAAAGTTCGGGGACTACTGCTGGAACATATATTGTTAAGCACCTAATGCAGTACATTATACAAATATAACTATAACTCTAGCATAAATGCAGTACATGTAACCTGAAATCAAGGCAACACAAAACATTTAAAAAAATTACATGAAGCTGACTACAATCTTTTGTTATACCAGAAATCGAATGTATCTCTACATACATGTAAAACCTCGAAATATCACACATAACATTCAACTTCTTCAGAATTACAAAGACTAAGCATCTTACATACATTGAAGGTGATATGTAGATTAGCTCTGCCACATACATACCACTTACCTAACTCTCCACGTTGCCTTGCTGCAGGACTGACCAGAGTAGGAGAGTGTGCTCCCAGGTCAAGTAGGGAAAGACAGAATGACTGGTATTGTACCTTTGGCCAATGATGAGACTTTCCGAAGGGCGTTAAGTTCCACTGTGTTACAATATCTCCCTTCATGTAGCGAACTGTCTCTCAAAATCCACAGCTAACTCCACGACTGGCCAGCTCAGTGCAGCTCAGTCTGGTGGTCCATGGTTGCTGGACAGAAGGCAAAAGGCAATGCCATGACTCAGACCTGAATAAAAAAAGTAAAGAGGGGCATCTTGCTCACACCCTCAACATCCTCTATTGCGCCCATCTTTACGTCTGCCCCTCCCTTCTGAATTAGTCTCGGGGAACGTGCTCGATGAGTCTATGCTGGTTATTTTCTCGTCTAGGGTCTAGGGTTTGGTTGGATGTCGGTTTTCCTGTGAGCTGAGCTCGAGTGAAGTGCTGGGGGTGTGTGGGTTTATAGTTAGCAGCAGTTGCTGATCCGGTCAGGACAGATGAGTGTGCCTGGAATCTGACACTTACAGTCAGCTCAGTCACAGGGATCATCTATATATAGACCCATACTATCATGGCCAGATAGCCAAAGCTTTAGCTGTGAGCCTTGACTCGCTGGCGGGGAAGAAAGTAAGGAATCAACATGAGGAACTCTAACTTTTATACATCGTGTTTTACTCTTAGAGTTCATTTTACTCACTAGGGGGAGTTTTTTAGAAAACTGGAAAATAATTTCAAGTTTGATTTCGTCCAAATTTGATGCATATCAATCGACTCAAGGATTTATCTTGAGGTCACATTGCGGTCAAGGTCCTCACATTGACCGCAAAGACGAAGAAGAACTGGATTGATTTTGGGAATGGTCCGTTTTATATTTCTGTCACTAGCAGAAGCTGTAGCTTCAAAAGTTTTTGGTCCATAGTTTCGCAACCGTTGGTCCCATTTAGTCCAAATTTGGAAAATATGAGTCAACTCAAGTAGATCTATCTTGTCTCTCCACATTCAATTTGGGGTGTTCAATCAAGGGGCTGGCTTATACAACGTAGGGGATTGGGGACTTTCCGGGGATATACCCTGGCTGTCGTCCCCAACAGCCAGGAAGAGTGCTTTCTTAACCCCCACAGCCCCATTAAGTATGTTAACACATTATTAGTGCTGATAGCCATAATTTGAGTTTTTGACCAGGTAGGAGTCTCAAAAGCTACTAAGAATAATAGTTATAATAAATAATAATTGCTACTTTATTTATCCCGAGGGAAATTCAGGTTCTCTGCATTTGACCCCTCCTTGATGGAAAAGGGGGCAGCTCCTTTGAAGCCCCCCACATAGGTTTATCCCTTTAATGTCCTGCTCGACTGTTAGGTTGAGCTCATTTTGAGTCACTAGTTCGTATTTAAAAATGTTAGCCACCTGACTGAAACTGTTGATATTGTGACTATATATATTTAAGCATGCGAGGACTTACTATAATTGATACAACCAGAAAAAGTCTAATATGGTTTTACTAGTTAAAAAAAACAAGGTTTACCAAAACGGTCACAAAACTTCACTTTTTTTAATGAAAGTGAAGTTCCGAAAAAACATGCTTGGCCAAACAATTTGTCATTTTATAAGTTGAATTTAAAATGTGTCTGAAAATGAATAAATGAATAAATGAAATATGCAAAGACATTTTTTCTTTCTTTTTTCTTTCTTGGTGAGGACATCAAAGGTTTGAACTCAGAGTTAAAATCATAACATGTTTTGGGGTTTTTTAGGTTTTTAACTTTGCATTGGATAACATTCATGCGTATGTAAAGGTAAAATATGTGGTGGGCATGGGATAGTGTGGAGTAGTGTAGAGAGCTGCTGGTGAATCTGAACCCACTGTGGGCAGGGTTTCACAGTAGACAGGACTCAGAGGGAAAGAATGCAGAGCTCCTCGGCAATGGGAGCTTTGGTCGACATCACTGATGGATTAGTCACGACAGTCTGCTGAAATCAAAAGACTTCACACACCCTCGACCTCGGAAATACAATACACCAATTAAGCCATGCTGCATAAACGATATTCTGTTGCAGAATCTATAAGTGGAAAATCCTATAGATATTATAATCCTGTAATTAAGGGTTCTAAGGAAGAAAGGTCATTGTCCTCGTTATTCAGCAAACATGGAATACTGCCTGATACAGAACTTCCTTTTAAGCAACTTCGTAAACATGACTTACTTTTTCTTCTAGTAGTTCTTCGGCATATGATGGTTAACAGGGGTCCGATCTCATGAAGGGCTATTCAGGTGCTAGTATGTAAACAAGCTCACGTCTGAAATCTATTTATTTTGAGATGCCCTGGTTTCTCTTTTGGGATCACCAACCTAGATTCCCTCTATATGTCAGTGGTTCCCAAACTTTTATGTCCTCTTTTATATTTTGGTGGCAGGGAGAGGACCTACACAGTATTAGAAAGGTGGCTCTCAACCTTAAATATACAATTAGTCAGTGGTTCCCAAACGTTTATGTCCACTGTTAGGGGATGTACAGGTTTGGGAACCACTGACAAAGAGGATAGTAATGCTTTAGAATGACTGACATAGAGGATGGAAAAGCTTTAGAACCACTGACAGGAAGATAGAAAAGCTTTAGAACCAGCGACAAAAAGGATGGAAAAGCTTTAAAACCAGTGACATAGAGGATAGAAAAGCTTTAAAACCAATGACATAAAGGATGTAAAAGCTTTAGAACCACTGAAATAGAGGATAAGAAAGCTTTCGAACAAGTGATATAAAGGATGGAAAAGCTTTAGAACCACTTACATGAAGATAGAAATGCTTTAGAACCAGTGACAAAAACGATGAAAAAGCTTTAAAGCCACTGACATAAAGGATAGAAACATTTTCGAGCAAGTGACATAGAGGATGGAAAACATTTAGAACCTCTGACATACAGGATATAAAAGCTTTAGAACCACTGACATAAACGATATGAAAGCTTTAGAACCACTGACACATGCCCCTTTTCCACCGACCTGGTTCCAAGACTAGTCCCAAGGCCAGAACCTGACTTAGCACTAGTTCTTTGCTTTTCCCCAGCCTAAGCACCAGCTTCTGGTTCCCAAAACTGGTGCCAAACAAGCACCAACTCTTTGCTGGTCTAGAGCCAAGAACCAATTAAGTTACACGTTGACTTATTTATATATACTGCTGTGATGGAAGTTGATTTTAATTATACAAATAATTTGACTTTTAGACTTGTATTTTACCACACATTAGGGGACTGCCTTACTCTGACTGGGACTTGAACCAACATCCCAGGGTTCTAATATAGTTCAATGAGGGCAATCTCTTGTTCCAAGCAGGAATCGGATCAACAACCTTGAGGTACAAAGGCAGGGACTTATGCTGCTCGACTGTCCATCTGCTGACTTACATCTATCAAAAAGTATATATATTATACTCCTCTTCGTCTTTCAGCTGTTCCCTTTCGCAGTCACCACAGCGGATCATCTGTCACCTGATGTATATTGATTTGGCATCGGTTTTACGCCAGATGCCCTGCCTCACGCAACCCTCCCCATTTATCTGGGCTTGGGACCAGCACTGGAAGTACATTGAGTTCCGACTGAGTCACTCCGGGACTCAAACTAACATCATTGGGTTCCAAAGGAAGTAACTATAGAAGCACCACTATGCCATCCTGCTGCTGAGTTGCATATATTATATTAATATTCCATAATTAGTATGATAAAGTTGAATTTATTGTTTGTGCAGGCAGATTCTCCATCCGGGACTAAAACTAACATCAACTGGTTTCAAAGGCAGAACCTTACAGCTCGCCCCCCAGCTGTTTCTGACTTGCATTTATCAAAAAGTATATCAACTATTTTAATATGCCATTTTAAAAGCAGTAAGATACTAATCATATATTCAATACTGAATTATACTCAACAGTTTATAGATTACTTTTGTTGTCAATTGGGGGACACTTCATTTCCAAATGAGACATGGACAATCCATAACACTTTGGTATATAATATTTGCAAATCAGTAGCCAATTAATAATAATAAGAATAATAAGAATACATTTAATTTATAACACTACCTTGTTATGAGTCCAACTTAAACATTTAGTTATATATTCAAATCAGCAGTTGGATGGTTAAGTATTATAAACTACCTCTGCCTTTGTAATCCAAGGTTGTTGGATCAAGTCCTCTTTGGAGCAGGAAGTGTCCCAATGGGCAATTACTAACAATTTATTATACAATTCATACCCCAAATTCACAGAGTGATGGTAAATGCACATAGAGGTTATTTACCGACTGCCATAAAACATCTGAAAGAGGTGACCCAGAATGTTGGGTGGATTGGAAATATAAAAACTCAACAATTAGGTTTTGATTAGAAATCAGTCTAACACTCCTGATGTAAGTCATACCGCTCTGTGACTTTATCAGACAAAAAATAGACAAAATCGAAAAATATCTAAATCAAGGACAAACCAAATTGGTATCAGTCAACACTTTCCTGATAAACTATCCATAATCAGATGGTTCCAAAGACCCCGAAACTGGATTGCAGAGGAACGACAGTTTTCACATTCCAGTCCAGCAGGCGGCGCTAGCTACGGATAAGCTAGTTGCAAATCCCCAACAAAACCCCAAAGAAGAAGAAGAACTAGCCGAAGACGCAGCAACAGAAGAGGAAGACGAAGAAGACGATCCGCAGTCCGACTGCTGGCGAACTGTTGCCATAACAGGCAGGAGGCTATCGCTAATGTTTGCTAACTAATTAGCCGGAAAGGTGAGTAAGGTTCAGTTGAACTTACATTAAAATAAAATTGAGCGGCATTGGATGTATTAACTGTTGAGTTAATACAAAATAACAAAGACAAGAAGGTTGTCACCGTGAAATTATTTGGGCCTTGTCAGTCAGTCAGCTGGCTAGCATCGACTAGCTAAGTAGTTGCTAGCAGGGGCGAGCTTTTTGAGCCTGGTACGGTTTGCCTAAGCGAGCAAAGCGAGTGTTTATTATCTAAATTGCCAAATTACCTAATTAGACATCGATAATATATCACTGTTACTTTTCATTCAAATGTAGCTTTCGTTGTGTCAGTTAGTTGTTTTGTATCACTGCTAGGTGGACATTTTCTACTCACAAGCGATGACTTCACAGATACGGCATAACTATACAATACAAGTGTATGTGTTTTATTTCGAATGTAGGTATATTAGTGTCCTAATTGTTAGGGTGTTAAGGTGCTAATTATTGGCTCAATGAAAGCTTCCGCCAAGCGTTTCTTCTCGTCAGTTGATATCAGAGACGTTACTAGCTGCTAATGTTGGTAAACAGCAGGCCTCCGAGTTCGCTATGTGCCCCTGAAATATCGTTGAGGCCTTGTAATTTGTTAGCAGTGTCACAACAGGCCAGTATTTTGTATGATTGCATTGTCCTATCTTCATAAAAAAAGCTGCCACAAGGTATTTTAAAAATAGTGTGCTTAAAACACTGGGCTGTCATATTCAAAAATAAGCTGTATTACAATCAATGTTACGTCATTTTGATGCCGCAAGCAATGTTTTTGTATGGATAAGAGTCAATTTTGCAACTTTGCAATACGTCATCCATCCGAATTTGTTGGTATTTATTTTGTGTAGAATTTTTGACTATTTAGCCTTGACTGACGCACCAGCTGGAAATTCCTCTCAGTCTGGAAGATTGGTAACAAGAGTAGGCTCCTCTGAAATATATATATATAATATACACAAGTCATCTGTACCATTATAACCTCCTGACAGATTTAGGTAGAATAAGACTGATTATGTCCTTATGATGCCGTATGTCAAAGTTGTATATTGGGCAGCAAGTGTTTTTTTTTCTTTCTCAAAGTTGATGTGTTGGAAGCAGAAAAAGATTGTCCATGTCAAGATCTGAGCAACTACATTCTTAAAGTGATTATGATCTAAGGAATGACAAAGGGTGTCTTGGCGCCCCAGATTCTTTGATAGAGAAGATTAGCCCATGTAGTCTGATCCAAAAGAAGAGAATTTGTAGCAGAAATTGCTGAACAATTAATAAATAAACATATGATGCATGGCAGAGCTCTTTGTTTTGCCAATTATGGCAGGCCGCAATGTTTGCAGAGATATTCTGCAAATTCACGATCATATAGAGAAATATCTCAAAAAATTATCCAATTGAGAAAATAAATTATATTATATAATGTAAACAGTCTGTGAAAAATATAAACACCAGACAGTGAGTTGTTATCAAATGCCTAAATATTGCAATCTGCTTTAAAACTATTTATTTATTTTTTTACAGGTGATATTGGTAGCTCACTCATTGGTAGACATTCATCTGTATGTTTCCCTTTTTTCTCTCTGAATTTCAGGTGTTGTGTGTGTGAGTGTTCCAGTTGGAACCATGGAACAGTGTGCATGTGTTGAGAGGGAGCTGGAGAAAGTTCTCCATCGCTTTGTGATGTATGGTCACCAGTCTGAGGAGAGGCTAGATGAGCTCCTACGCAGCGTCTGTGAGATACGAGGACAGTTGGTTGCTTTTGGTAAGGAATTTAAATGAATTTGTATTATTTAACCAGTTTAAATTTCTTTGTTTCAACAGTGCTGTGTCATAACTAATGAACACTGACATCATCTTTATTCTCATTCCTCCAGGTGTACAAGATGCAGACCTATCGGTCCTGTCTCAGACTATGACACAGTGTTGTAAGAATATCAAAGAAACAGTGCAAATGCTAGCTTCACGGCACAAAGACATCCACGGCAGTGTTTCAAAAGTGGGCAAAGCCATCGACAGGGTGAGGACAGCAGCAACTGTCTTTATCGTGAAACATGTGCAGTGCTTACGTGAAATTATCGATATGCTTCTCTGCAGAATTTTGATGCAGAGATCAGTGCTGTGGTGGCGGAGACGGTGTGGGACACCCCAGAGAGACAGAAATACCTGAGTGAGACAGTTGTGGAACACCTGTACAGACAAGGAATGCTCAGTGTAGCAGAAGATCTTTGTCAAGTGAGTCACGGTCAGAATGTTTTTGGTGTTTTGATTGCTTTGTGAAATGTATCAATGAAAAAGGCAACATTATGGGGCATTTCATTATTTTGTCTGGATAAATAATGGATGTATTCCTAATAATTAAAGAAGCCATTGTTTGTTTTCTAGGAGTCTGGTGTGGTTATAGATATGAGTATGAAACAGCCTTTCCTGGAGCTGAACAGAATCCTTGAAGCTCTGAGGATGCAGGACCTCAGACCGGCACTTGAGTATGTTTTCTTTCTTTCACCAATGCCAATGTCTTAGACATCCATTATCCTTTTATAGAGCGTAAAAAAAACTCCATTCACAATCATTGGCCGAGGTACCTATGGACATTTTAGCTGTCTTATTTTGGAATTCACCGTAGAGCTATGACCTGAAAGAATGGTTTCATAGATCCAAAAAAGTTACATTCTTCCATCTGCCTGACTTCAAACTTTGGGGCTCTCTAGCTGCATAGTAGCAGTTATCACTTCAATTAAGTCTAAACATGCTTGAAGAAATTACTTCGGACGCCTTATAGGTATCGTTTTCTATATTTTAAATATGGAGACAGTGGATCTTACTAATATCGGTGCCTTTTTAGGTGGGCTGTAACGAATCGGCAGCGCCTCTTGGACCTGAACAGCAGCCTAGAATTCAAGTTGCATCGCCTGTACTTCATCAGCCTGCTAGGCGGGGGAATCTCCAACCAAATGGAAGCCCTGCAGTATGCCAGGCACTTCCAACCCTTTGCTTCTCAGCACCAGAGAGGTAAAGTAGTTATACTGCCATTTGGACATTCCTTACATAAGCAGAGAGACGTAATTAAATTGTTTTCCTCAAAATTTACAGAATTTTAGGCTGTGAGTCAAGAAGAATAGGCGATTGTATGACTATATGAGGCCTACCTCAGATTCCTTCAGTGTTGTCATTCCACACCTTTCATTGTTTTGTCCCTGCAGATATTCAGATCCTGATGGGCAGTCTAGTGTACCTGCGTCATGGAATTGAGAACTCTCCATACCGCAGTCTGCTGGAGACAAATCAGTGGGCCGAGATCTGTAACATCTTCACCAGAGACGCCTGCGCTTTACTGGGCCTCTCCGTAGAGTCTCCACTCAGTGTTAGGTCAGAAAACCAACAAGAGTTCATCCGATTTTATATTTGAAATGTTAACAAAATTGAGACTTAAGTTAAGACGACTTTATTTCCAGTTTAGTTGGATCTATTAAAATGGCTGGTTCATATCATCACAGTGTTTTCATAAACAGACTTTGGTGCTTTCTCTGCAGTTTTGCATCAGGCTGCATGGCCTTGCCGGTGCTCATGAACATCAAGCAGGTGATCGAGCAGAGACAGTGCAGCGGAGTCTGGACACATAAAGATGAGCTGCCTGTAAGACACTAACAGCTTTCCTTTGATTTTCTCCTTTTCATGTGTCATCACCATTCAAATTGGTCACTTCCTGTCTGTCCTTGTAGATTGAAATTGACCTGGGTAAGAAGTGCTGGTACCACTCGGTGTTCGCCTGCCCCATTCTTCGGCAGCAGACCTCAGAAAGCAACCCGCCCATGAAACTCATCTGTGGCCACGTCATCTCCAGAGACGCCCTCAACAAATTGACCAACGCTGGGAAGTAAGGCGCCAGTACAACCAAAGTTCTCTGTGCATGCAAGGATTTGGTTTTGCAAGCAGAAATAGTGTGAAAAAACCTGTTGCATTTTTTCTTGGATTACTTAATCTTATTCTTACTTTTAGAACATTTGTTTTGCATTAATTTCAAGGTATTCATCAGATAAAGTGCTGCTTCTGTTAAGTCAGTCTCCAAAAACACGTTTTAAACCTGCGGTTCTACGCTCCATCCTCACCACCTCCCTTCTTGTCCTCAGGTTGAAATGTCCGTACTGCCCCATGGAGCAGAATCCATCACACGCCAAGCAGGTCTACTTTTGACACCGCACTCTCTCCTCGTGAGTAAGGATGAAGTCTCCTGGAGCTCTTTGAATTTCCAGGACCGTTTCCTCTGGCCCTTTTCCTCTGTCCCTGGCCTCTTGGCTTGTTCTTCTAAGCATTAAGGTTCTATCCCAATGGTCCACTGGACAGCCTCGGCCATCCTCTGACCCACTCCGGACGAACTTTGTGTAGTTTACGGAATCCAGTGATGTGGGTCCGAATCCAAACCGTAGTAGAGTGGGGGAGTGTGTCAGTAAATAGACCCTCGTCGTGGAGAAGCGCCTCTGAAAACAGAATGTTGATGGAAACTGATTTGCAAATGCCTGCAGTTATAGGATGACCTTTTTATTGAAGTATGTAATCATTTGTTTTCTCGGCTCTATTGACTGTTGGAGGTGGATGACGGCTTCTTTTTTTTTTTTCTCTCTCTCTCTTTTTGTGACAAGCTGTTGAAGGAGTGCGGGTAAATGGTAGAGTTTCTGATTTGAGAACGGCAACAAGTCTATTTGACATAAGACAAACTAGACTGCATTAAGGATTTATTGTTTTCTGATGAAGGGAACTACGGAGGTCTACCTTGAAATTGAACTCTTGATTGTGACCTCATCACTCCCACATTATGTAATAAAGGCCTCGCATAGCTCAAACGTCCTCATTGGCTGATGTATCTGTTTGATCGGTAGAACAACTTACTCATCAATGATGGAACAGCTTTTTTCTTTTTGTGACTGAACGCACCAGCAACATCTCCCTCGTTGTAGAAGCCATCCGTCTTGTTCTATGTATGTATTTAAACAAAGACAAAAAAGGAAAAGAAAATATACTACTGTGAAATGTGCATTCTTTCTATTTTCACTGCAACCACGACAAAAAGCTCATGTAAAATATTGAAATAAAAACTGAACAGTTTAACAGTACAATGCATCATCGACACTACTGCTTCACTCTCACCACAGTCGTGCCATCGCCTCACTCCTCATTGCCTGACAACCAAGTGGTTGAACGGAGACGTGAAGTGATGGTACCTGTTCTGAGCGGGTCAGCCTTCAGCGGTCGTACCAGTGTTTCGGCTTTACTCGTTGTGGAGTGGAGAAATCCTCTGGTAGTCGCGGCTGATGTTTAATTAATATATATATATATATATATATATTAAATACACACACACGATATAAAATGCCTCTGCTTCATAGCTTTTTGCTTCTGTTTAAAGCTGAGTCGTGACCAGAACCATTAAAAACCCCTACCATTTTTCCTCAGGGCTCGTTAACAGATCATTCCGCACTCGGCGGGTAGTATTAAAGGCGGACATTTATATAAGAGAGTACATATATTCACCATTGAGGCCGATGATGTCGTTGGAGACGAGGCGATGTGTGAATGGACACTTTGAGAAAGCATGTCGCCATCTCCAAAGTGTTTGGCCGTTCAATAAAACATATTTAGATGTTGACACTAATAGTGCTGAAGCTCCCGGTGTCCGCTTCAGAGACAGCGATGTCACCCAGAACGCCAGAGAGCCTCGCACTGACAACGCAACGTCTCGCTCAGATGAGAGTCACAGCAAAGGATTAACATTTAATCTTCATCGGAACGGGTTTAACTACGTTTTCTCTGGTCTTTCGAGTGATTTTCTGTTTTCCTTCTCTTGGTTTACCTCCAGATAGACCGCTGGCGCCGCGTACTTCTGTGATATTCATTTTGTTGAGCATTTCCTGCTTCTGTCTGTCTGTGTGTGTGTGTACGCATCCCTCTGTGTAAATATTAATCCTTTAACATGTTTCATAAACTTGCATTGGAAGTTAAAATAAACATTTATACTCCAAGCTCAGCTTTGAAGGCGTGTAATTGATGGTGTTAAAGGTGCAGTCTGCAAAATTCAGCAGCATCCGGCAGCGAGGTTTGAGATTGCAACATTGGCTCACCCTCACTATCAAAGAACAGAAGAGTACATGTACTCTCTGTACTGTAATTGCAGATTTGAGGTACTTCTACTATACTTCTTACCATTTGATGTGACGTTATGCTACTCGTATACATCTAAGGGGAAGTACTGTACGTTCCACTCCACTACATTCATCTGACGGCTGTAGCAACGAATTATCAAATTTTTTGAAATATAAAAAACAAAGTGTTCTTCGATCCTATTAAATGTTGACTTTTCAGAATATAGAGAGATAAAAATGGTGGCACTAACAAAAAACAAACATCCCCTGCAGGTAAACATCAACTTCTGCTCACGGTTCGGCTATTAAGCCTTCCTCCGAGGAAGAGGAGGATATGGTGGAGATGATCAAGTAGTTTCTGACAGGTTCTATACAGTTGGCCTCTGATGTCGCAATGTGAGGATAAAAGGATAAAATGATGAAGGTAATAGATGAACAGGAAGTTTTATGCAATTTGCCTTTGAGGTCATAAGTGATAGAGATAAAAGCAAATTGGGACTTTTACAGTTTATGTCCCCAGGAAACAGATGTTTTTAGTTTAATTAAAAAAATTATCTTAATTTTATCTTATTGTACACCAACAATAACAGTTATGGATATGATATTCAAAGAAATATCTCTACATTTCACGTACTGCACCTTTAAATGAGCTCATTCCTTCTCGATCAGCACTTGGTGGTGCTATTGCTGTATTTTCAATTCTCAGCTCAAAATAAAACCTTGCAGTCTGTTGGGTCTCACAGCAGAGGTGTGGATCTCTCACCATTTGAAATAATGTCTCTTAACCGTCTGATGAGCGGCGCCGAGGTTCTGCAGAGCTGCGGCCCTCCTACGGAGACTGAACATGTGAGACAAATGTTTTTTCTTTTTTAATCATCCCACTTGTGTTAACCTCTCCTGAGATGTTGAGTTATATTAAGCCTTGGTTTATATAATGTCTTAAATGCCGGGCCCCGTGAGTCAGCTTTGGCTCATCACTCAGAATCACAAGAAAATAGGCCCGCATTCTGGGCCGCCTCTTTCGCACCTTTTTATATAAAACCCTCTCACCTATGCCCGCCCGTAAACCCAACCCACGGATTAAAAGAAGTCGAGTGTCAAGCCCACGTTGCTGCAAAGATATTTTTGGCATCCTCTCCTTGTTTGTAAAATTTGATGATGGTTTCCATAGTAGTGCCTTATTTTCCTGAGCAAACATCCTCCTGTCTCTCCGTCTGAGCCGACCCAATGACCCTTCCAGCTCTCTGCCATCTTGTGCTTAGGGAGGAGGTATGCGGTAGAGCAGGGAGGTTGGGTGGGGTGTGTGTGTGTGTGTGGGGGGGGAGATAGGGATTGAAGGCTAAACCTTTAAAAGCCACATTAGTCCCAAAAGCCTTCGCCGCTCTGTTGATTCTTGTTGATTCTGACACAAAGCTCCTGTCCTGGGTTCATCGGCACGCGCCCCTCAGAATCCAAATATTAACCTTGAGTGACGCCAGAGATTGTTGCCTTTACTCACGCTTCATAAATGTTTATTATAAATCCAAAGCAGACATAGAAATTTATACTGTACAGTTAAAATCCAGGAGAGAACAGACGAGTCACAGTTTGGTGAAAGGTTGTTTTTTTAAAAAGCATGAAAATACAGTATATTAATGATAAACGACACAGGAGGACGACGTCACCCACATCGTGTTTGAGTTTGTTTTTGGCTGGCGTACAGGGGGGGTCGTGTTCAGCATCTTTATCTGTTGATTGCTTCCAGTGCGATTGAAAGATGTGAGAAGTGAAAAAACAAACAAAAAATTAATCCAGTTTAAGACAACAATATGTTTGGGATACAAAAAAAAAACAGTATGACAGTATTTACAATATATATATATATATATATATCTCATCTGACATGGCTGGAAACTGAGAATAAAAACGTAACATTCCAGTTCCTAAGTAGTCGACACATCGTCTCTGTGATGGCAAAGAAATGGCATTAGTAGTTTGGCACCTGATAGTTTTAATCCTCTGGACTTAACCCGGAGTTTCCCTTCCCAGAACCCAGGTGGATCCACAGGAGCGTCTGCGCGGACCGAGCAGGTGCTCAGGTGTTACTGGGCCACATTAAATCCCTTTGAATCCTTCGGTTACCGCAGAGACTATAAAGCCCAGAAACCTTTTCCCATGGTGCCGATGTGGGGTTTGAGGACAAACAGGGTGAGAAGATCCCGTCGGACTTAAAAGTTCCAGACTTGGCATGGTCCTTGGCGTGGTACTGGACCACCAAGGAGCCGGAGACGGCGGCTGTGATGTCCTGAAGGAACCACCTGAAGTAATGTGGATGAGAGCCAGCGTGGTTCCAGTGGTGATAGCAGAAGTAGAAGCTGTGAAACCCAGACTGGAACAGTGGCTCCAGCAGATTCCAGGTCCAACATCCGAGGTCTCTGTCGGGAAGAGTGCAGTCCTAGGATGCTGCACAGAACCCCTCAAACCCACGGGCCTCTGGTAGAGGACCCCAAGCTTGAGGAAGACTCATAACATCCCCATGGGGGTGACAGGGAGGTTGTTTCTGAATATTTACTGTATATTATATAATAGTTGATACCACAGATATCATAACTTTGCAGCCATCCTCAGTAGTGGTTCTGTGGAAGGTTAGCGGTCCAGTCTTTGCAGGGTACGGTCATGAAACAATAAGCAAAGATTTGTGGGCAGAGAATGGCGGGAATGCACCAGAACCTGTGGAAACCCATCTCCACCAAGAGAAGAAGAAAGCCGGATTAAATGTTATCAATGATTGAAAAAAAACAACTTAATCAAACGTCGCGATAACAAGTCAACATTTTTGAACAACCGATTTTTGACAAACTCTACACTAAATCTCAAAACCGACTTCTTCACTCCTACTTTCAGGTCCTTCTTTGTGTTCCTGATGGACGTGGGTTCCCGTAGAAACCGGACCATTTGCATCGCAGTCACATTCAAATTTCTGATGACTCAATTCTCTCTATCCACGGCAAACCAGAAGAAGGTCTGTCCTCTTGCTTCTCGCCGCTCAGCCCTCGCGCTTCTCTCTCCAATATCCTGTTCCCGCCTCCTCCTCCTCCTCCTCCTTGCTCTGTGCTGGCCCTCAGCTGATGCATCTTCCTCTCCAGCGCTTCGTTGCGGTGGTACATCTCCAAGTAGCTGGCCTGCAGCTCCTGCTGGTAGCGGACGACCTTGTCCTTTTCCGTCTGCCACGTCTGCCTCTCTTCCTGGAAAGCCGTGGCCTGCGCCTCGCTCTGGCGCCTCTCCAGCAGGAGTTCTGCTCGCAGCCGCTCCTCCGTGGAACCCCCGCACCCTCCTGCAGAGAAGAGTTTCCCACGGCGTCACCCACAGTCCAGCAGAGACACGGGGGGATACGACCAAAGACACTGGCTGCTTTAAAACGTGTACAGAACCCTGATTCTGACCCGATTAGTCAAGGAACCTGATTTCAGTCATATACTAGTCAAACAAGACTTCATCACTTTTATTGCAAATTAATAAGCATTTTCTATCTTAGGGCAACATAAATAACTATTTAAAAATTAAGATTAATGACCATTTGAGAACGAATAATCATTGTAAAATCTGATTTCAATGGAAATAGAAAAAATAAATAAATTCTCCATTTGCTAATTAATAAATACTGAAAATAAATACCTTACGCTCACTCTGTTTCGTATTTCAGACTAAATAACTGTTAATAAAGAACTATAAGGGTCTCTGGGTCTCTCTTTTGAGCAAACCCTCACCCTTGAGATTTTTCAGGAGTGTACCTGAAAAGGGAGTGTTGATGATGATGATGATGATGATGAACACAAGAGTGAGCGGCGGATCTATGAAACTTACCTGTCGCACCGACTGCAGGACTTTCCTCGGCTCCTTTTCCGTCCTCCTGTGCGCTGTGGGAGGGGCGTCGGCGACTCTGCGTCCCCTGCAGCACCAGCTTCAGAGCCTCCATCTCGTCCTCCCGGTTCCGCATCTCGCCGCGCGTCGCCCTGAGCTGCGTCTTCAGCTGGAAGAGCTCACTCAGCTTCTGGGTCACCTCCGCCTGAGAGTCCCTCAGCTGCTGCTTCAGCAGGGAGATCTCCCCCGACTTTTGGCAAACCTGAAGAGAAAACGCGCATGTGTCACGTGACATATTAATTATTACTTATTTCCAGGAGTTTCTGTCCCCTCACCTCCCACCGCGTCTCCTCCAAAGTCGGACTGGTCGGCTTCGCCACTGATCCATCCTCCGGGCCTCTCTCCTGTCTCAGGTTGTCCAGCTCCCCCTGCAGGCGGCTCTTCTCCTGCTGGGCCTTGAACAGCTGCAGCTGCAAGCTGCGCTGGGAACGCTGGGCATGCTGGGAAACCTGCCGCAGCTTGGCGGCATAGAGCAGCTTTAGCTCCTCCACCTCCTTTTCCCACAGACGCTGCTTCCCTTCAAACACCTGCAGGTTCATGCAGACGACGGGACACTTACGAAATAAAGAAGGACGCGCAGATGGATTTGAAATGGATGGTGAGTGGAATAAATCAAGGAGAGTCACCTGAGCGATGGCGCCCTCACTCTCGTCCAAGTTTCTTCTCATCTGTTTCAGCTCATGTTCTTTCTCCACCAGACGCTCCTCCAGATCCCGTACCTCAAAATAATACATGTCAGTAAATCGGGCCAACTTTCTCATCCATCCATCCATCCATCCACTCATCCACTCATCTATCCATCCATCCATCCTCCCATCCATCCACCCATCCACTCACCACTTCCTCCACAGACATGGACAGCGTCCAGTCATAAGGTGGTGGAGCCTCCCCTCCGTACGGTACCAGACGGCTCAGGGCCGCCATGCTCCGGTATGGCACCTCCCCCATAGCCCCGCCCGACCCAACAGCCTTTGGGCGCAGAGCGGTGCGATCCAGCGAGCCGATGTTGTTGATGTGTCCCATGGATGCACTAGGGAACAAACAAGAAACCCACATTAGGATCTCGACCATCATCACTTCTGCTCAGGGTTATTTCATTTAATCTAAGCCTCTGTTAAATATCCGTATCACTTTTTGACAATAAAGCCATTTTAACTTTTATTATACATCCATTATTTTATCATTATGTTGAGCCATTTTTAGATTTCCATGTTTCCATAAATCCCGACCCGAAGAGAACAGAAGTGGGTCAGGACGCGCTCCCACGTTTGAATACTTTTGCTCCCTTATTAGTTTACATATTTACTCCATATTATCCTTTATTTACTTTCGTCAAAAAGTTTGTATTCTTATTTAAGTAAAAAAACCAAACAAAGTCATTTTAGTCTGAGAGAGTTCACATTAGATTCTTTTCAGAGACTTAGCTGGAGGGTAGAACTCTTTTACAACCCTCTGTACGCGGGTCACATTCTCATTACGGGCCGAGGGAAACATCAGAGGGAACCGGCTCCTGGTGTCCATTAGTCCGTCCCGCCCCATTCCCACATTTGCATGCCGGTACCGCTGACATGCAAATTGTTTCCTCCAGAGTTTCCTCTGGCTTCGCTCTGCCCTTTGTTTTCACCCCAGAACCACAGTCAGGTGGGCCGCTGACATACCTGACACAACGCCAAACAATCTGTTTTGACCGTTTTCCTGAAGCCACAATGTTGGTCTCGCATCTTTGACCAAACCGAAAGTGATGTCATTGGCGAGGTCAGCGTGTCTGTGAGAGCCGGACGGATGCGGGGATTGGACCCAGTATGTAGCTGGTACGGACTTCTGAGTTGATGACGGGTTATTCTAATGAGAATTGTTCTCTTATTTGTGGTCACTATACAGCGGTAAGTTTCTTGTAGATCTCCAAGTTGGTTGCGTGGAGAAACACAATCTCTTTACGCCTGTTGGTTTATTCTTGCCTGAAATCTGAAATACTTCCCAACAGCAGATGACGACCCACTTAGAGGCATGAGCTATTTCTTCTGCACCCCTCAAGACGTTTAATATTTGTTTCGATCCGCTTTGACTCCATCCAGGAAATGACAGAGACATGACAAACCAGAGAACAGCTGTGATTGGTCGAGAAGGAGTTCTGTGTAGCGTTTTATGGGCCGAGCATTTTAAAAATCCAAATTGCCCGATCACGTTGCCTTCATCGTTGGAAGCAAGAAATTGTGATTGAGATTTAAAGTTTGTTTTATTGTGCAGCCCTACGAGTCATCACTCAGTCGTTACAATTTAAAAGACACATGACATCATCACATCTGTTCAGTAGAAGAAAGCCGCCGCCCACCTGATCTGGGACAGATGTGGTCGGAGGGGGGGCCGGTACGGCGGCAGGCTGCTCATGGAGTTGTGTCCCGAGTCGGACAGGTTTTCCTCCTCCTGGCTCGGCCCACGTACCGAAGAGATGGCCTAGGCGGTCACAGGTATGCATTAATCATCGCTGTTACTGACTTTTCTTCTGTGATCGATGGATGTTAGGATACTTGATTATTACCTTATTACCGCCAGATGCTGGTCCTCCTTGGCGGGAAGGAGAGGAAGAGGAAGAAGAGGTAGAGACAGTTCTGGGGGCGAGAGCGTAGGCTCTGTGCAGCCCGTTGGAAAGGCTCTGATCCACATCCTCCGGCTTGGAGGGGTAGAGATTCTGCATGGAGCAGAAATTTTTGGAGGCGACGGGCTTGAAGGCAGAAGACCTGAACCGAGCCTGAAGGAGAAGAAAGAAGATCCATCAAGCAGGCGGGTCACAACAGTAATAATAAAAATACTAAAACAATCATTACGTAATCATCTGATTTTTTTTTTTAGTTTTTTTTTTTTTAAAGGCAATTATTTTGGATCTTTCATTTTTTTTTTTTTTTAGAAGGCTGCTGGAGATGAAGCTGCCAGGCAGGAGAAGAAAAGGGAAAGACCATAGAGGAGGCCTCTTGATGTGGTGAGGGAGGACATGCAGTTGGTTGGTGTGACAGAGGAAGATGCAGAGGAGAGGGCAAGATAGAAGTAGATGATCCGCTGTGGCGAGACCTAAAAGGATCAGCCAGAAGACGAAGAAGAAGAAACTGAAAGAGACAAAAAAGACAAAGCAGAAGAAGAAAAAGAAGAAAAAAGAAAAGTTTAAGGAGAAAGATGTGAAGAAAATGAGAGAAAAAAAGACAAAGGAGAAGAAGCAAAAAAAAGGAGTGAGAATGAAAGAAGAAAAAAGAAGAGGAGGAGGAGAAGAGGAAATATCTTCTTTTTTTGATGTAAAGTCACATTTAAAAACATGAGATAACATAAAAACACCTTTAATAAAACATCCCGGATCATTTAGTCACAGAGACAAACACAATGGCTGCTGGGGATGAAAACCAGGCGCTTGAATAGCGGTTCAAACTGCTACTAGCCGCGTCTAATCAGAAGCCCGGTTGCTTTGGATTTCGACCAACATAAATTTCTGCTGATACCCAAGATATCGGAAAAGAATGTGTGAATAGTAAACGCAGCAGAGTGACGGCAGAGAGGGCGTGTCTGTGGAATATAACCCACAATGTCTCCATCGGATCCATATTCTCTCCGCCGCCGGTGATCTTAGCGCCGATCGAACCAGGAAAAAAGAAAAAGGTGAGGTTTGATTGAAGCAATAAATTCTGAACACAGGATGTGTCAAGATTTTCAATCTGCGCTGGAGGAGATCTTTAGATGATTAATGTTTATACACAAGAGCTGACCGGGGAATGAGACTCCGCCCTCCTCTTAAAAACACTTTCACTCTGACTTGGTACTTTTAATTTAACTAAGACGTAATTTTATTTTCGATTTTTCCTTTTTTTTTTAAATTTTAACTCTTTGGTGTCCATGTGAAGAAGGTGTTCATAAACCTGAGACGTCAGATGAAGAATATTTCGCTCTAGACTAGCCTTTTTTTTCAAACGGCAGCATTTTACGGTGCATTAAAATACAACGTTCACCTTTTCATGCTTGCCTCCACTCGGCAGGGAGTTCTTGGTCAGATCTACTTCCGTCCCGTCTTTATGGTAGACTTTTGCGTATACGACCTCCTCCTCCCGCTCGCTGGCGGGGCCGGTGTCGCCTTCCCTGGTCCTGCTCGGGTTCGCTTTGGGCTCCTTTCTGTTTGGAAAGCAGAGCGGGTCAACTGAGGTCAGGTCTGGAGCGTTTTACGGCGCCTTGTAGACTCGCCTTCAAAGGCGCAGCGGAGGAAATGCTCTTCTTTACAGCGGCGCTCACCTGGTGATGTTGAGGTAGTTGAGGAGCTCTCTTTGGGTGAAGCCTTTCTTCAGGAAGCCGTTGATGGGTTTGGGTCTCACCTGGGGCACCGCGCGGCTGCTTTTAGTCGGCGACACAGCTGGCCTCTCCACCACACTTCCGACGCTTCCCATGCCGCAACGGGAGGAGATGGGCGGGGCCGGCAGTGGGCGACGGAAGTTTTTGTTAGGGCCGCGGGTCAGAGGGAGAGTCTGGACTGAGGTTGCCATTGGTTACAGGCTTCCGTAAGGGGGTGGGTTGCTCTGTGGGAAGAAAAGAAAAGGTGAAAAATAAGTGGAATACTTCTGTCACCGTTACAGTATCAGTCTAATAAAGTTACAAAAAAAAAAAAGATGTAACCCATTCTTTATAAACCATCTCATTAAAAACATGACGTTCTCCGGGAACATAAGCATCGGTCCGTGGAATAGTTGAGATATTTGAATCGGGCCTAGATCTATGGAGCAGCTGGATGCTGTCGGAGCTGACAGACTTTCATCAGCTGTTCTCCTCTGACAGACAGCTGGAACAACTTCTCACAACATTACAGCGCAGAAGTTCAACAGGAGACACACAAACTGACCCCATCAAGAACTCTTTGACGGAACAATGAGGAACAATGATTGAGGAACAATGATTGTGCAGCATTTCCCTTACAGGTAAATTACGACCCGCAACAGGAAACGTTATGTGCTTTTGCCATAAACAGAAAGAATATGTCAAATTCAAACAGCTTTTCTCTCTAACAGATATTTATTAACAGTAATTTACTTTGAGTGCGTATTCATTAATAAATGGAAACGTATTTTGATCTAAGTTACTTCAGCTTTTATGTATTTTGTTGAAATATGATATTCAGAGCGCTAATCTTATTTGCAAAAATGCTCATTTCTTTTACTTTGTAAATATCTATGTTGACCAAAGACGGAAGATGGTTATTCATTTGCAGTAAGTGGAGTAAGTGATAAACTTATGGAAATACTCAACCTGTGGGAAACACTGCGTTAAGATGACGTGTGAAGAAAAAATCAGCAAATCCAAATCCCAGAGGGTCACAGAAACCGGACTTTTATTTTTAATAAGGTAGGGCAGCATATGTCACGTCACAATCCCGTTAGGTAACTGTGATGGGGCGGCTTTACTACACATGGAACAAATCCCCTTCATAATCACGGGGAAAGACGGACGATAACAAACACGATGAAAAAGCAGCTTATGCTTCTCACAAATTCCCTGTCTCTCGTGAAAACTCAAAAAACGTCCACATGTGGCGATAACATGTTCTGCTTCCATAAGTCCCCAACGGATTTTCATGAAACATGTTTTTTTTTAGCATAAGCGTTTTTGCAGAGAACACAACAACTCACTGATGAATATTCTGATAAAACTACACCAGCCGCAATCTCAGCCCGACGCCTCCTTAAGGAGGCGCTACAGTCCGCCGCCCCTCTACCATCATTGTTCGTCCGATCATCCACATTCCTTCCTTTCAGACAACCTCATTAAGGATCGCTATTGATTTCACCCCCCTTGACCCCTTGACCTCTGGCACCGACATCCTCACCAGCCATAAAACCTTCTTCTGGAGACCGTAAAAACATCCTCGGTGTTTGGGATTACAACCCAGCAGGTAAAATAAAAATTCTCCTTCTGAGAGGACCGAGCTCGTGTGGGACTCAACAAATGTTGAACAATGATCCAGTGAAGATGTATGAAAAATGTCCTAAATGTTTGGTTTCATTGTTAATATTTCAATTATTGTTCATTGCATAGAAGAGAAAAATAAATTACATTTTTGAATTAAAAGTTGTGAAAAAATAAGCAGCTCTCATGCACAACATTTATTCTCCTAGGGGTTGGGGGGAAAAAAACAATACAGCGTGATATTGGGAATAATTGTAATTGAATAATTCAATTACAATTATATAATTGTAATTGTTTTTAGTGCCAGGCATGAGAAAATAAATGAGAAGAGGAAGATTTTTTTTTTTCATATTTAATTTCGAGAAAATAAGTCGAAATTTTTAGGAAAAAAGCAGAAATGACGGGAATCAAGTCGAGAAAATATCTGAATGTCGAGAATAACGTCTAATTAAATCAGGGGAAATGGAATTGATGGGCGTCTTCCCACGCGTGAAATGAATGTGATGAAGTAGTCTGATTACTCTGGGGTCGTTGTTTGTTCGGATGGCCTCCATCCAAAATATGTGGGCGACTAAAACCATCAATACAAATACTTATTTCTACTTTATTCTCCACTTGCAGAATGAAACAAAAATCTTCCTCCTCTGATTTAATTTGACTTTTTTCTCGAGATGAAATATGAAAAAAACAAAACAAAGAAAAAACTTCCTCTTCCTCTTTTCCATGTATGTTTCAAATACATTATCATTGTCCCTAAACGACCCGACCCGAGAGTTGACCCACAAACACACACGAATGCTGTCAAAGTATTATGCAAATCTGAGTATTTTGTTCTGCAAGAGAAAGGGCGCTGTTTGACACACACGATGAAGACGAGCTGTCCGACCTGCCCCGACTCGCTGCTGTACCGTACGCAGCACAACCAGAGCGAAAGTAAAAGAAACGTCATCACCTGAATGGATTGATAACCGAGGCCTGAAGCAGGTTTCAGATCAAGTTGTCTCTCTGTAACACGGGGAAATGAAGAAGATGCCTGGAAGCTATGAGATCCATCCTCCTTTTTAATTCCTCTCTCTCTCTCTCTCTCTAAAAAGAATAAAAGTCTGAGGCGTTTTCAGGGATGGCGTTCTGCTCCGTTTGTGTGTTGTGTCTGCCAGAAGACCGGGGGAAGGTAATCGATGCTTCACAGGGAGCCGGGGTCGACGTAAGGACACAAAATTCCTTTTTCGGGTAAGTAGGGTAAAAATCCTTTTAGGCTGCGACCACAAATCTTGCAGGACGGGAGAAAGTTTGCATCCACTTGTTTTCCATAATTGCCTCCTGGTTTATGGGCCCCAGCAAACCTGAAGATTTACAGGGCAGCCTTGAAGCAAGGGGCACACAACTACACACACACGCACACACACACACACACACACACACACACACACACACACACACACACACACACACACACACACACACACACACACACACACACACACACACACGGATCAAAGTGGTGCTTCCTCGCGGCCTTGAGCGGTTACGGTCTAATTGAAAAGTGCTCCGTTCTTGATTCATGTTTCAAAGCCGCCGCCGCCTCTGACGAAACCCCCAAATGTCCAACATCGGTGTTTCAAAGCATATCTTTACGCTGACCATCGCTTCTCTAAGGCTATTATTTGGAAGTTAATTTTGCGATTTGGTTGTTATGATGAGAAAATGAAGAGTTAATTTTTTTGTATTATATGTATCGGCGGTCGGGAGTCTCGCGGCTGCAGGCGCGGGCGGAATCCTCATGAGTGTAGCAGATTGATTTTGGATGAAAATGTCACATTGAGGAGTTTCCGTTATTTTTTAACACATCAGATGTGACCTCGATCGCGTCGTAACAAAAAACGCCATTGTTTCTGTTTGTTAGATTTGTCCCCAGGACTTACAGAGACGGCTTGAGCGGATGCAACTTGACAGTCATGGTTACTTTTGTGGGAACGCAAGAGTTCCTCAAACTCTGACCTGAGGGGATTTTTCTTTTTTTTTTTAAAGCAGATTCCAATGTTTTTTCAGTTTTAGAAAAAACATTTTTTAAAAACCATAATGAGTCATGTGTTTTAAGTGCTCTTATTTTGAAGGATTACAGGGGAAGTAAGGCTGGGTGGCATTGTGTATGTGTTCTGACCGGTTGAAAATGACTGTACGCTCAGTCCTCCCCGCGGTACGGAACTATATGACATCTTGAGGTGAAGAGAAAACTTAATAATAAAATAAATCATAATAAGGACTTGTTCAGTCCATCATATGTTATATCTTGGCTTTGTTCCAGGACCTCAGGGCTCGTGGCTGGCTCTGTGCTGTCGCTAGCTGTAGCCGCTCTGCCAACATTAGCCGCTCTGCCAACATTAGCTTGTTGGAACTTGCGATGTTCCTCGGAGTGATTCATTTTGATGTGTCTAATTAAGTTTGTTGTGCTTAACGTTTTCGGGGGTTTTTCCCCTGAGCTTCTTCTGTTCCAAACGTCTTAAAGCCACAATGGACAGCCCACATATTTAGATATGGCGGCTCTGCACTATCGCTAGCTTTAGCCGCTCTGCTAATGTCAGCTTCCTGAAACTTGCTGTGTCCCTGTGGTTGATTCAATTTGAAGTGTGAAATTAAGGAAAATCATGTGCCTTTGAGGGAAGACCTTTAACCTTCCGAGTCAAATGATCGATTTGCGGCATCTCAGAATGAAAAAGGAAAGGAAAGCAGCTTGAGGAAGTACTTTAAACTTGAGCTAACAGTTTTGGTTTGGTTGTAATTTGTTAAAACCGAAGGTTAAGTGTTTTAAAGTTGATTCAAAAATCGATTTTGCTGGTTTGAGAACCCTTGACTCCTCGGCCTCCATGTATATACATATGTTATATGTTGGTAAATATCCGTATGTAGCATGATTCTATCTCCATTTTATAATTATAAATTCACATCTGCAGTCTGAATGTTCATTTTTCCTTCACTAAAAGGTTCCGTGCGTAAGATTTAGGGGTTATTTACTGGTATTTCTTAAAAAAACACAAACATGGAATATAATGTTCATAATTAAGTATTAATTTTGTGTACTTTCAGCTGAAAGTGAAACACTTTTTTTGAAAATTTGATTAGAAAAAGCCTTTTTTTTAACTTTTTTTTTTTTGTTACTGTGTTTCTTGTTTTGACAAATGGAGGATCAAACTTATTATTTCGAACTAGAAAAAACCAACGGAGCGCCCAGCCTCACTGTCAAAGCAAACATGGAGACTCGTGAATTAAACATCCCATTATCTTTCTGTCTTATATAAAAGGCAAAATCAAAAGAATAAAAAATAAAATAAATAAAAAAAACCCGAAAGACTTCAAATCCTTACTGGAAAACTCAAGAAGGGACGATGAGACATTTCCAACCAGGAGACTTCACAGTCCACCACCGGGACTGAGACGGAGGAGAGAGGGACGGGGCGGCCAAATTCCAAAGATGTTTTGCAGAACACAAGCCTGGGCTCGTCAGCTTTTGATGCGCTGAGCGCTCCCTCGCACGGACGCACTTGTGTTTGAGCGGGTCACTCATCGAGCCTCGAAAACAACATCTCTCATCTCATATTTATATATTTATATATCAAAGTTTGTTATGTTTCTGGGGTAACTTTGCAGGTTACGTCTGAAACTCCCACACAGCGCACACTCTCCTACGTTATATAAGCTCCATCAAAGCGCCGCGCGCTGGTTTTCACAGCCGTTCGTTGTGTGAAACACAATGGAGCCGCCGCTAAAATCAGCCGCCGGCCTTATTGACTCTATTTTATATCCCTCCTACTCCGGTAGCCCGAGAGCCCTCCTCATGGGATCAACGAGCGGAGCCACGGCGGGCCGCTGCGGTGGGTTGACAGATGCTTCAGCCGCATTTTCAAAAACCAAAACTCCTGATTTATACAGAAATGTAGTGAAAGAATAATAAAAGGCCCGGAGCCGAGATGTTTCTTCTGTAAGCCTAAAAGTAAATATTAATGTCAGAGGCTAACACGCACACGATAACTAACTAACGCAACAAGAGTCGTCTGTGTGTCTGTGTGTGTGTGTGTGTGTGTGTGTGTGTAGGAAGGATGAATCATAAAAAACAGATTTCACAAACTTTTGTTGAAAGCTGGACCCTTTGAACAGAAACGGGAGATTTTGAGTCTTGTTTGGAGGATTTGATGGATTCGCATTTTACGTGTTCACAAATCCTACTATGGCGACGCCGTGACCCGTCATGCCACGCCAATCAGAGGCAGGAGGAATCGCACTAAATTAGGGGTGTGCTTCACACGACTGTTGATAATTTAGTGTCCCCAATCTACCTCTACAGCATGTTTTTGGCCTTTGGGAGAAGCTGGAGCATCCGTAGGGGAATATATAATCGTGTTTCAACGCTCAATCTGTCAGCAAGGTGAGCTTTGCCAGAACCGCAACGGAAGGAAAAAGGGAAGGAAGGAAGGAAGGAAGGAAGCATCCTATGTGTGAAAAAAAGGAGGGGCCAACCCTCTCACTGACTGCTTTATGTTGGTGGGTAATGAGTGAGTGTTGAGAGTCTCTCTGGATGTTGGGCACCGCAGCAGAGGAACCTTTAATTGCTAGCGGGGGATCCATTATGGATGCGAGACAATCAGGAAGACAAACCTGGTTCCTCTCTATAGAACCAGAGGACGTCCTGAGGAGCAGCCGTCTGAAGGTGGCTTCTGTGGAGTCATAAATCTGAAATCTGAGAAGATGCGCTCTACACTCCAACATGGACATTTTGGTCACATGCCTGATGCTGAATGGCCCTCTGAGGTTCTGAGGTTTATTGAGCGCCGCAGTAAGAGGTTCCCTTTAATTTCACGGCGCCCGAGACGAGGACAGCAGGGGACATAATTCACCGGAAGTTCGATGCTGTGGTGCTAAATCTGAAGACCTAGTGTTCAGTCTCATAATGCTGTCATTGGTGGCAAAGCCTTGAGTCTTAGCAGAGGTCAAGAGGTCATCGGGGGTCATGGTGGTATACAGGGCCCTATTGAGCACCCAGACAGTAAAGAGGAGACAGACGTTTTATTCTGACCAGAGGGAGCTGAGGCAGTTTGCATCTATTCCGTCGATGCATGAACTCCCTCTTATGAATAATATATTAATCCAACTTCTTTTTGCTGATATCATGCTTCGCACAAAGATTTTTGAAGCCAAAAATATTTAGTGCTAATCATTAATATGTTCTCTGACAGTGCGGTTGCTCAATAGCCCTCCATCAAAGGTGCATCTGCTGCAAACTTATCGGCCGACTCAGCACTTTTGTTTTGTGTGATAAAGAGATTCATTCCATCAGCATGAGTGTCCTTTATATTTACCATTCTACATTAGAATCATTTTCTTTTAAATTCATCTTCTTCTCATTATTGAAGACTTTGAAACGAGACAATTTTTAAAAAAAAGTTTCATAGTTCATTCATTAGTTCCACAGGGGACAGTTGGAGGTCATGTGATCATCCATGTTTGTCTGGGTGTCCTCAGGATATATTTCCATATGTCACCGATAGATTGTGATTACATTTTGTGGGGTTTGAAGAATTGATTGAAAATTTCTTAATTAAGATTCGGAATGATTTTTCTTTTTTCACTACCTTCAAAATTATAGGAAATATTATTTTTTTTATCATAAACATGAAAAATATTGATAAGGTGCAATTGAGAATAAAAAATACTCTGGAAAAATCATTACGCCGCATCCTTACGCATAATTGAGTCCAGATCCAGATTCTACCTGTGATCAGTTTGCAGCTGATATTAAACAGATTCAGGGTCACTCAAATGGATTCCATCAATCTGGTGATGACTAATTTGACCTTTTCAACATGTTCCCCGAAAACCTTCGGCGCAACGAACTTAATCAGACCGAGGAACATAGCAAGTTTTAAAACGCTAACGTGGACAGAGCGGCTAAAGCTAGCAGCCACGAGATCTGAAGTGAACAAAAGCCAACATCTAACATATGATGGACTGAACGAGGCTTACAAAGTTAAATGTCATACAATTGTTTCAAGAAACGCATATAGATGTAAATTTATCAGAATCAACTGCGTGTTCCATGTTATTCATTTATTCCACGGACACAGGAGACAAACGACAGAAGACCTCAGAACGAACTGAATGATTCACTTTTTCCTCGACCCCGCCCCCGTGTTTGTTGTCGCTTCACCTGTCAATCACTGCGCTCGCCTACTAATTTTCACGGTGACAGGGTTCCCACTCAAGAGCTAAGATTGAAGCAACAGCTCCTTCATTTTCAGACAAAAAAAAAAAAAAAGCATCCGTTCCTCACGATCTCGAAAAAAGGTTTTTGCCAGAGAAAGAAATGACTTTCTTCAAAAGGCTGTTTCTGGCTGATATATCAAGAAGCATGAAAGAGCATAAGTGACATTCTTATATATCGGGCCTATAAACCAGCAGGTTTCCAGGAACGCGTCTGCGTCCTCATGATCTGTGGAGAAGACATTATCCCACACCTTATGTTAAGATAACGACAAAAGTCTTTTTACACACAAACCAATTTGGCTGCTTGACTGTATTTTTTGTTTCGTTTGTTACGAGAAAAGGAAAAGTAGATTTATTGTATTTCCATGAATCGATTAAAACAAGATGAAGACAGGGATATATACTTTAATAGTATTTTTCCTACATGGGAGATTGAGACTAAATTCACATTCCAAGCCACGTTCTTAAATTCAGATTTGATAAGATCAGGTTTGATTTTCTTGACGGTTGGAAACCAGCAGTCTGCATGTTGATATGTTTGTTTTTAAAGGAGTCACCGGCAGCAATACAAGATATCCTGTATAATATTGTATTATTGTAAGATTCGTGAGATAACTCCTGGTATTTAAACCTGAAATGGATGACGAAGGTGTTTTAACGTTCTGCTCCGGGGCAAACACTTGGTCGTGGTTGACGTATCGCCGGGTGGTTTTGTTTTCCTGCGTTCTGAACACGGGGTCAGCACGTGTGTACACACTAAAGAGCGACCCTCAGCATTCGCCCAGTCACGCAAACATTCGTAATACTGATCATCAGGAGTGACAACCATTCCCACCGGGGGATGGGGGTGCGTTGTGCTCAACCAAAAAAGGCAAAGAGCAGAAAAAGTTGGAGGAAAAAACTGACTAATTATTAATAAACTCATTTAACTATTTTCTCAAGACACTGGAACCAAGTTTTGTGACTAACATCTTACGTATCCAAGGTCTGCAGAGCAGACAGTGACTCATTATCTCACTGAGGATCTCAAACTACAGCCTTGCATTCATATTTAACCGTTTCTGAAAGGCTGCAAGGTTTTTACACCCGTTTTAACTTCAGTTAATCTGAACTAAAGTGTATTAATAAAAACAGAATTTATGTCCTGACGGGTTTTTATGACGTGTTGGTCATTCTATTCTGCTAGATGATGCAAATTTTACACAATTCGCAATTTGCGGTTGCAAAAAGGTGATAAATCTAAATCTTATCGCAAATAAAAAGCATATTTTAATATGTTTAAAACGCCAAAAACGTATGTCGTATTTTGACAATATAGCATGACGCCCCGGGGGATCCAGCGCCGACAAAGAACAGCGCGTGGCATGTTGAGAGAACAAATAACTAAAAATTAATTATATTAGTTATTTCAAGGATAATGAGATGCTTACTCCTGCACATTCCTAGTGGTCCCCTCGTTTCATCAAGGACGTACAGGTGTTAAAGCGGGACCATACAGAAATATTTGCTCACGTCGCTTCCTCGGAATCTGTGAGAAAGCAAACAACAGAATGACATGCTGTTCATTTCGCCTAATCTTGACTCCGGTTCTGGTTCTCTGTTTGGTTTACGTCCGCCAGCAGAGCCTGCACAATGTTTGCCAACTGCTGCCCTCAGAGCGGAGAACGTAGAAGGGAGAGAGAGCAATGAAAGTCACATTCCTCACATTTCTCACGCGGTAATTATTAATGTGCCTTCAAATAACCCACACGGTTCTGGTGCTGTGGATGTGAAGGGCCCCGGATTCCCTGCTAGAGGCGCTCCAGTGTTGTGGGTTATTTAAAAGAAGCTAAACAGAGTCTATTATCCAAGCTGCCGAGACTCTGTTGGTAGTATAATGCATTTAATGACCGGTAATTCTAGCACGTAATCGGAACATGGGAACCATCATAAGCTGGTATCTATTAAATTGATTACAGAAAGTATAGAGGGGGGCATGAGAAGAGACTCGCTTCCTCTCCTCTCTCTAAGGCCTCTTTGTCTCCGGCAGCAGTTCAAGAAGGAGTCACCATTCTTTGATTACGGCGATAGAAGCCGAGCGGCTCCCACGCCGAGGCACACCTGAATTAATTCCACCTCAGCGTCGCAATGGATGTGCATGCTTCCACTCAAACGCTCTCATTGTTGGACCCCACACCCACTAGAAACACAAACAAACAGAATTCAGGATCTAGGATCCATAGAGATGCGCAGATACGGACTGTCACACGGCCGCTTGAGACGCCGGCGCAAAAACAAAACACTGATAACGTGCAAGCAAACTCTTTTTCTTTGATCTGATCTGCAACGTAGCACCGGAGCCAGAACTCTGCCGGCTGCGTGTTGGGTAGTAAACGCTAATGCTGACGCACGGGGATGCAAAGCCACCGGATCAGCGCCTTCTCACTCCTGCAGTGTTTCTCCGTAAACAAAGTGAGTGTTTTATTTGTCAACGCCGAGAAGCAGCACAGTGGGAACTACAGAAAATCGGCTTGTTCAGCCAAATCAGATCCCGACCCAGCTGTACGGACTCGGCGAATACAACAACAGAAACACAAACGGCGAAACTGGAGAAGGTCAGCAGCTACGACATTATCCTTCAGGCTAAACAAAAACATCAACAGTAATATAGCAGCGTTTTTGTAGAACTTGTCTGAATGTTTATTGCCTCACAACAACGTGGAAAAACAATTAGCGCTCAGTTTGTTAGCTTAACGCTAACATATAATGGGAATTGCCATATACTTGATAACAGACTTAGCATTAATGGCGCAAACATAATCCAACAATAAACAAGTATGTACAAACAAAGATAAATACATTTATCAGTTAAACTTCAGACAGTATTTAATTTGTTTTTCTTCATTTATGTCGAAATAAGATATTTAGAATGATTATTCGTTCAAAACTCGTAATGTATTTAAATTTTTAAGTAGTTATTCATTTGCAATAAATGAAGTGATAAACTTTTGTTCGACTAGTTTATTGGCGAAACCGTCCGTCACACGCTGCGCCGCCGCTCACCGCCGCCGGAAAATTCTCAACATGTGTGAAACGCGGAATAGTCCCTGAAGTGTCGTGACTCTGCTTGAGCCATGAATATTCTTAAATAGATTAGCAGACACAGAAAAAAAACGCATAATTGAAAGAGGGGTTTGTTGAAGAAATCCAGATGCTCAGTGGAGCCGATTATTCTATATATTGTTCTTTAAGCACCCTGTCATTCCATTTTGGAACATTCAGTGTCAAGCAGGAAACCTTAAGGGTCCTTGGGACCCAGAAAAAAACAAAAGGCTCTCATCCAGAAAAATAAATTCAATGGAAATAAATCCCGGCTAGAGAATGTTTCAAATATGTTAAAGAAACAAACGTAACTGAATTGGAATCAATTAAAAAAACAGTATATTAGAAAGTAATAATGGAAATATTCAGATTTAAATCCAACTCCTCAGAACTGTGTCAGTTGAATCCAATTATGATAAAATATAAAAATTACCTGAGTTCACAAGGTGTCAAGCTGATTGAACATACAGTATAATGAATAAAACTAGTCATATATAAAAGTTATTACTTAGCAAATAACTCTGGAGATTAATGAGCGTTTCTAAAAGTCCTGTCAGACAAATTAAAGAAGTAGGAGAGTATTTATCGTCTGATGATGTCAGTAATGGACTGATATCAGTTCCACCTCCGTGGTTTCATGGTAACGGTCCACACTGGTCCAAGTACATCAGAAATAATGTTTGGACAAAGTTTATGGAGAAGTAAACCTTGTGATACACGCATTCGCCGTACACGCACACCAAACAAGAGTTAGCATGGCTTTAAACATCTCGCAAGTAGACCAGAAAACACCAGAAAAAGATCAAAGCTCGCAATCTATAACACCGGTAAGGACAAAACAAGCTGTGAAGGAAGAACTCTGAGAACAACTAAGTTAATAACACACTTCAAATTTAACCACCCAGAGGAACATAGCAAGTTTCCGCAAGCTAACCTTAGCAGATGGGCTAAAGCTAACGGGAGCTCAGAGTCAGACCTGAACAAAGCGGACATATAACGTACGATGAACTTTAAGAAACAAACGGCGGGGAGGGTATAACGTTCATCAGGTAAGAATACATACACAATGCCTTACTTCCTCTGTAATCCTTCAAAATAAAAACACCTAAAAGATATTAATCATTATGGTTTTAAAAATTTTAAGAGTATAAAATCGGAATCAGACAAAATCTATATCGGCCGGTCAGACTTTATAAAATAAGTGATCGGCCAAAAAATATCCAATCGGTTCACCTCCAGTGACAAATCAGCGTAAATTCAATATGCAATAGTGGAGACAAAAAAAATAAGTTAAACCAAAATAACAAAAGTCCCTAAATAGAAAAAGATACCACTTAATTTCTTGGATGTTGTTTGAACAAAGGTTTGTTTAGAAATGACACCAGAATTAACTTAAGTCCGGCTTGTAACCATGAAACATGGATAAAAAGACAAAAACCGTTGAAACACAAAAGAGTACAAATTTTTGGACACCATATTACACCAAAATAAAAAAAAGCCCAAAAGTGACATACAGAGGGAACCTGCTAATATATACGACATAACTTTGTTAATCGTGGGGGCAAAAAAAGTCTGAATTAACAAATTTGTTCTGCGCTGCTGGTGAATGTGGAGGGTGAGAGTTCTGCCCAGCATGACGTCAATTCAGCCCGGAGAAAACATTTACGTACAGAGTTAACTCATTCCAATTCAGCGCAGCGGCAGACTGGCGTGCATGAGTAACTAACAACCCAGGCTGCTTTACTGCAGTTTGGACCGTTGGCTGCAGCGCCGGTGTTGCTGCCTTACATCACAGTGAGTTCATCAGGATCACCGCCGAGCTCAAAAATGCATAAAATAGATGCATAAAGGCTCAGAAGGATTTTGTCATGATAGGAAATAATGTATCCTATATCCAACGAAGTAGACGACAGTATTAAAAAAAAAAAGGTTGAAAAAGTTGCTTGTTTACCTGTTAGTCCAGCTGAAACTCTGCTGCTGCTGACTCCATGCCCTCTCTAGTCTCTCTCTTTCCTCCTCGAGGTTGTTCTACCTTTTATCGCGCCGCACGACTTCCTGTATCTCAGCCTGAGATGTGGATGGGAGGGAACTATGTGGTCACCACCTCACCACACTGACCAACAGGCCCAAACAGGAAGACTGAACCATTTCTCTGCGGATGATTTCAATAGAGTGCAGCTGTACTGGAGGTTCACCTGCGTGTTGTTTAATCAGAATCAGAAATACTTTACTGAACCCTGTTGGGGAAATTAGTTCACTCCGGATTCTCCTTAAATAAAACTGTTATAGAGGAAGAGAGAGTTTGAACACGAACCTGTAAAAACTTAAAGACATTACTAGTTGACCTCTGTTGACTATTATCAATATACCATCTATTAGACCCACTTCCTTTTTGCTTCTCCTTCCCGCCTCACCCTTTAAGTATTTTTTTGAGCCCTCTCAGAGGCCGGTGTGGTCCGACTTGTTCTCCCAGTTCCAGAGACAAAAGCCCTGCATCGTGATCCATCTTTTAGATGGTCACGCCAACAATGAAATGTGTCCCGTTTGCTTGTGGACATTTAAACAATGATGCGGTACCAGACTTGGACACACAGGCCGGAGCTCTGAGAGCGATGGGGTAGGAAAAAATACAAGCGTGCAGATGAGCAACAAGTGGAAAATGAGAGCATGCGGGGGTGATTTCATCCGGGCCAGACAATAGTCCGAGTGTCGGGCTCTCCTCTGAGGCTGGATTACTGGACGGGTTCTAACGGGTGTCATGTTACATAACTCAAACTGTCACTTGCATTTATCAAGACAAGAGGACATTGTTCTCCGCTCCTCAACCTGCAGAGAACGACTCCTTTCTTTGTCATGTGATGCAGGCCACACAGACGAGGGGGATACAGGGGGTCTCTGGGCTTCGTAGGCCTGGCACCAATAGGTGGGCACGCAGGAATTCCAGCTTAAAAAAAAACCTTTGCCAACCAGACACGCACAACTCAATGCTCAAGTGAACAATTTGAGGGAAATCAGTAGAAAAATGAAAGGAGGGGGTGACCGGCTCAAAGCCGGGCAGTTCTGTGTTTCACTTAAGCAGGTGCCGTCGTACCCCTGTCATTACCTCTGAGGCCCACAGGCAGAACCAGGTCCAGATTCCACAGAATCTCAGTTGTACGACTTCCAGTTGGCCGAGAGAGAGAAAGAGGTTCCAAACAGGGAACCTGGAGGAACCTGGAGGAGTGGAGGTGCCGGTGCATTGACGTAAAACTGAAACAGGGGGGACAAGGTTGAGGGAGAACAGGAAGAGGCTGACAGAACTAACTTCTAGATTCTCTCCTGGTCCGTCCAGTCAAGCCTATGAGACAGCAACTCATTTCCTCTCCTAGAGCTCCTCTAGACATCAGAAGTAAAGGGAGCAGCTTATAGGAGGGGACATGTCTGACCTTAGCTGAATGAAGGAGGAGCAAAAAGGAGCTTTTCTTCTTCACAGTAAATGTGTGTAGAAATACGTACTGCGTTCATTTTGTTCTATGTCATATACAGCGATGTGACAGAGACTTGAAAAAGTAAAGACACTCTCCGCCCACATGTATTTAATGGCCTCGGATCTCCACGGCGTATATTGTTGCCTCCAATTTTTGCCACTTTTGACTTTAAAAGTAATATAGGCCCCCAGCAACCATGATCAGGATAACTTTTTACAGACAATGGATGGATTGACACATCCTCCCATAGCCTCGTCATTTTTGCTGCTGAGGGTTTTAGAGTCCTCCAGCAGGTAATGGTGCAACTGTTATTAAACGGGCCAAGACAGCCGTTTGACCCTTTTCCCAGTCCTTCCGCTAAGCTAAGCTAACAGGCTCCTAGATATATAGTGATTCATACCCGAAAAACATTGGAGTGTGCCAATCTTCTCATCCATCTCAGAGACAGAATGAATAGCTCTTACAAAAGCCGGGAAAGATGTGTTAAAAAAGAAGAAGAAGAGAATCACAGTTCCTGAGAACCCGAACAAGTTCCCCTCTGCTAACTTTTAATCCGCTCTATTGATCTCATATAAAAGAACAGTGTGTGACAGCCCTCTGAAGAGAACAGGGCGAGGGCTGCTCCGGAGATATAAATAAACAATACCCTCTTGTAGAGGAGGACTTTGACCCCTGACCTCTTGTTCTGCAACGCTACAACTCCTCAGACTAAACAGAGGAGACGTGGGCGAAGCGCCGCGCACCTAATTCGGTCCAACGCACGCAGGGCGACCGCTGCCGCTGATATCTGCAGACAGCTTGTGAAAGCAGTGGTTACTAGCGGAGAGATAAGCCAGATCAATAGAAACACGAGGAACCGATAAGGCCCGGCTGATGTCAAAACGTCGTGGCTCACTGGTAAAAGAAAGAAAAACATCTGTTACCACGGCGATAGGCCCAGGATGAGGCGCTGCCTGCGTTAGCGGCTATTTCAAATCTGCTCTGTGAGGTGGTGACATTTATACACAATGGTCACAGTATGGGGCCCGCCTGCCCTCCTGTCCTCTAGGACCTTTACCCTTTCTGAAGGTCGAGCCGTCCTATTTGTGCCCACGAGGATAAAAGGATTGTTCAGCTGTCAGGTGACAGGTCAACCGTTCTCCGGGTCAGGGCCGATAGAAAGAATACTGGACACAGTAGACTGTGATTGATTATTACATGATGGATCATAATAAAGCGGCACAGGGGCTTTTGATTTGATAGAAGTACCTGTGCATATTTACACAGTCTAGGATTCTCACTCATTTCCATGAATTCTATTTGTGGAATGTTTTTTTGGAGAGGAATAATGTGGCTACGTTCAGGTTTCATCTGAGAAGTTGATGATTGCTGAAGGTGAACAGAATCAGAATACATCTTAAATGGATTTTCACCCTATGGGTGGGAAACGTTAGCATGTATATGGAAATTCCCATTAGATGTTAGCATTACGCTAAAGGACCGAGTGCTAACTGTTTTTTCCACATTGTCGTTCGGAAATAAACATCCGGTCTGCAAATGGAAGACTTTGTCTCTCATATGAAGAACTGTTTATCTGCCAAAGTGAACGCTAACGTTCAGGTAGAGCAGAATAAATGGACAAAACTGAACCCCATCCTCTGGCGGGACCCACGGATTCTCATCTGTGTGCGTCTACCTGGGCGGGTCCCAATTTACCTGGGCGGGCCGCCGGATCAGAGCCTATGTTTGGAAGGTTTGGAGCAGTACTTTCACTGTATGTTAGTTTTAATTCCTTTATAGAGCTGTAGTTTCATTGTACTTTAGTTTTAATTTCTTTATTGAGCTGTAGTTTCATTGTACTTTAGTTTTAATTTCTTTATTGAGCTGTAGTTTCATTGTACTTTAGCTTTCATTCCTTAAGTGAGTTTACGAGGAATTGCTTCACACATTCAAAGATTAATCTTTATCTCTGAATACCTGTCACTTGGGGATAATGATTAACCTGGGTGTGTTCTGTGTCTTGGCTCTCCAGGCTGTCCGTCTGTCTGCAACCTCAATTTGTACCACTAAATCAACGTTTTAGTGCCGCCAGTGAAATCTGAGCTGCTTTCAAACAAAACTCTGCAACATGCTTTACCTGGGGGCGGGTGAAGCTCAGCAGGTAGAGAGGGGTTTTTCAATGCTTATTTTTTTAAATCATTGTAGAAAAAAAAGTTACCAATCTGTAAAAAGTTTCATCACGCCTCAAATTCCACTTTAATTCAACATTTGAGGATAGAGCATTCTATTTAAATATCAGATATCATGATTGTTTTTTATACTTAAGACAACGGGGGGGGCAACATCCTTGTTTTAAATGCTGTTTAGAAGTTTGCCAATCCGATCCGGCGCTCAAGAATCCTGACCCGATCTGTTTTGCGATCCTCTGCAGCTCTACTATAAAAGAGTCTACAGAGTCTATGGGATGGGGGCAGACAGAGGAGAGACAATAGGTCGATAGGAGGAGGCCAAGATGAGGAGAAAATGATGAAAGAAAGGGGAGGAACGTCTGAGGAGATTGGGAAAAAAAAAGAGATGAGGAGGGGGGGACACACACGATCTAGCGAGTGAAAGGAGGACTGATTAGCATTTGATTAGATGTTTGTCCTGAGTGGAAACCTCCGTGAACTCTGACACACCGTCTGATAGACGGCAGGATTGTCCTGCTATTCACTTGAATGCAACAACAAAAAACTAAATGTTGAATTTGACTGTGATTTGTAGATTCCTGACTGAATCTCAGTCAGCAGGTCGTGTCCTCCTCTCTTTTGGTTGGACACCACTAAGCAATGGTCAGGCAGACATCTGACCGTAAAGCAGAATTAGTGTTTCATCAGCTGCCAGTGTGATAAGTAGAACCGCACACCCACACAGGGGAGGGTCCGCTCAAACAGCTGAACGGAGGCGCAGCCGTCTTCTGCTGTGAAGAGGAGCAGCAAAGAGACGGACTGCAGCACCACAAGGTTCTTCATCACAGAACTTCCAAATGAGCTTTTGGCGAAAAGAGTGAGATGGGTTCTGAGACACTGACATCATAAAACATCACGAGACGCTCGCTCAAACATACCAATGTTGATGTTAGAGAGAGGAGAACGCTGAACTCTATAGATAACTTGAACTTGTGATCAGGATATCTTTTCTCGTGTTGTTGTTCTTTTGACATATTTCATAAATTATTAAAAATGTATCATCATTATTGTCTATAATTAGTTTTTTTCTGGTTCAAAAAGACCATTTTTGTCAAAAGAAATTACTTGATCATTCTTTAGAAACTACAAAAGGTCAATAACTTTATTTTAATGCACATCAAAACCCCTTTTTACAGATAAATCACAAAACAACGGCGAACGACATCAACGCCAGTGTGTTGATTTAAATAGTGAGGGGGTGTTCTGCAGGCAAATTGTTTTATACTACACTCAGCGTCTGCAGGAAGTGTTATGAAGAATGAGAAGAAGGACGGGGAGGAGGTAGACGCTCCACTGTCCACTTTTAACACAAATACAAGAACCTGTTTTGGATTTATGAACAAATGCAGACTTTTTTTCTTCTTTTTAAAAAAAAGTTTTATAGCCATAATGAGTGGTTTGTTTTAAGTTGTCTTATTCTGAAGGATTACAGGTGGAAGTAATACTGGTCGGCATTGTGTTTGTATTCTGACCTGTTGAAATGAAAGTAACCTTCGTCTTGCCCGCCTCTTAAACCAATTGTCCAACACTTTGAAGTGAAAATAAAAAGTTCTAAGCCTCGTTCAATCCATCCAATCCACCCATTTTGGATAGAAGCTCCAGACTTCGTAACTCAACGCTCCCTCTCAAGAAAACTAAAGCTCTGTGCATGAATGAACACCATTGAGGTCAATGAGAGGATGTGTTGCGATTTGAGTAGTGAGCCCACACTTAAATTCTTAATCTACTCATGAACCCAGATCTCAAACACAGTATTTGCTGGTGCTCTGCCGTTTCATTTGCCCACAAAGTGGACTTGCGGTGAAATCTAATCTCTCCCTCATCTCTGTGTCATGAAGAAGAGAGCTGTATGACATTTTTGTGCAGTGACTTCAACCACTAACAATACTTATGCTGTCTCTCTGATTGCCATTCTGCGATCAGTCATACAAGTTCACACCCGGCCATCACATCCTCTCTTCTTTTTTTTTGTTTTTTTTCCCCCCATTCTCCAGACCCGGGTTAAAGGAGTGGTTACAACACAGTTTCCAACAACAACTCTCACATCTATAGTCTCTTTATTGTCAGATCTGCTCCTTCAGTTGCGTCAGCGCCCACCCGTAACCACCATGCTCAAAGAACTCTTCCTGCAACGCTCCGTGAGTCCTCAGGTCAGAGGTCATCTGTGGCCTCTGGTCTCCAGGGCAACAGTCAAGCAGTCCCCAAGACCCGCCACCCACCCACACAAAAAAAACGTACACACACACATACACACAAGCACTGGACAATCCCACGATTGCAGGAACTGCTGTGAGAACACATTATAAGGATTAACTTGATTTAGGGACTGGACACTCTCTGTTCCAGTGGAGAGTACCACCCTGCCACTGCTTGCCTACATCCTTTAATCTGCAAAATCAAGCACGTCTGTATGGAAGCCAAATAATGCAAGTGGAAGGAAATAAAAAAAACAATCCGGAGAGTCGTTATCATCTTAGTCAACCCAAAATAATGACCTGCTATGTCAAAGTAATGACCCAGTATCTCAAAATATTGACTAAGTATCTCAAAATACTGACTTGCTGCCCCAATATAATGAGCTAGTATCTCAAAATATTGACTAAGTATCTCAAAATACTGACTTGCTGCCCCAATATAATGAGCTAGTATCTCAAAATAATGACTTACTATCTAAAAATAATGACTTAGTATCTCAAAATCCTCACTTTGTATTCAAAAGAATGACCTTGTATCACCAAATAATCCTTAATATTTCAGAATTATGCCTTGATATCGAAATTAATGATTTAGTACCACAAGATAATCCTAAGTATCTCAAAATAAAGGCTTGCATTTAAATGATAAATGACTTCCTTTCTCGCACAAATTACTTTGTATCTCAAATCCGTTAGTAATAAAAAGTATGTACAAATGATGAGTTAGCTGATTATTTTTGAGCCGTTATACTGATTCACAGGACCGTTTTTAATCCCAATCCAGTGACACAAACGGACTTTTCACAGACTTGTTGAGCTCTTCACTGCAGGAAGTTTTAACCTTCGGTCCATCACACCGTGCACCGGTAGCGAGACTAACAAACTAACTCCGGGCTGCATGTGCAGAGGAGCGGATTGGAGCTCACCTCACTCCGTGTGCAGGACATCTCTCGGAGCAGGTCCGCTGCTCTGCTGCTCTTCTCTTCCTCGATGGTTGTATGAATCAAATGAGAATATTTTCCAGTTACCGGCGCGAAGCTGCGGACAGAAATCAACCTGCTGGCTTCGCAGAGACAAACCGCCGACTGGGACTGACTTACTTCCCTCTCAGAAGAGAGGCGGGGGAAACATGTGCCTGTCCCACCGAAACAGCGCTGATGCGCCTCACGGTGTGAGGAGACGTACCGCCATCTAGCGGCCAGGCAGGAAAACCGCGCTGCATAAACTCAAAAGAAAAACCCAGTGATGAGGTTTAGTCGGGCTACTTGTTGATCAGAACTGTACACTAAAGCAGTCTTAATTCTCCTACTCATGGACTTGCTCAAATAGTGGCACGGGAACCAATCAATGGCACCTGTTGGTACATAAGGGCGTATGTCATTCTTGGGGGCGGGACTTCCGGTGGCATCGTTACAGATGCCATGGGATGCCACAGATGCCATAGGGTTTTTGTCACAGTTTGCAGCAGTTGTCACTGACATGTCGCAGCACCAGAGCCGTGCACAAGGTAACTGAACAGCCTTAAGTCTTTATGATTAACTATATTTTCCAGGCCCTATGGATTTTTCATAAAACTTGTAATGAAATAACCTTATTTTAGCGGATTTTGATAGACCATGATGGGACACGCCAATCAAACCGACCAGCAGAAAAGGCAGAGACTAGAGTGATGAAGAAAGATCTTATCTTCTGATCATTTGAGGAAAAGGAATTAACTTATCGAGTCTCAGTTGTCTTTTTTTTAGACATATGGGTTTATTACAGACAGATCTGTTGTAACAGAGAAGATCAGGTGCAAGTTTCATCCCAGATTCTCGTCATTCAGATTCAGCAGGATCATTATATGCTTCCAGTGTCAGGGCTAATATACCAGGTCAGAATATTCTGTACTTCAGACGGAACAGCACACACATGACAGACAGACACAACATAATGAGAAGACTAAATATCAAGTGGGTAAAGGGAGTATTTTAATTTCCCTAAAACCGAGGCACACGGTAGTTTAGAAAACTTTGGAGGTTTGGGACAGAACCAGACAGCAGGAACTACAGCAGCCTGGAATATGAGGAATATACGCTGCTGATACCAAAACACAACACATTAAGAAAAGCAAATAACACAAGAAGTGTGTCCAGAGGAAACTGAAAAGTGATGCACACGTTTTGGGGTGTTGCATTAGAAAAGTCGTTTATCCGTCAATGTCAAAATAAACCAAAAGCACAAATATTATAGCTCGAATGTGTGCCTCACCATTAAATGTCCTCTGGAAACGCCCCCAACCCCACAGATTTTAAAAGGCTTCACATCAGAGCTCATTGAGGATCACTGTAGATCTCAAAGCCTGCCTCCTGTAGGCCAATGGCATGGTCGCGGTCATCTTGCTCCCGCCTTCTCATTTTTATTACCAATCTTTGACCCTTGACCTCATGTCAAGAATCTCAGGGTTATTTTTGATTGGCCTTTAGAATGAAACATGCAGATGAACCCAGTACCTTCTTCTTTTTTTCCATCTTAGAAGTTTTAGCCAAGGACAAAGCCTTCCACTTTATTAAAGACCTTGAGAAGGTCACAGGTGCTTTTATCACTTCTTGGATGGATTGCTGCAACTCCTACGTTGGAATTGCTCATTCTCTTTTATCCAGGCTGTTGGTCCACTGCTAGATGTGGAAGAATGCTGCAGAACCGCCATAGATCGTACTGTTGTTGAAACGGTGCTGATTCAGCTCATCTGTTTCCATCTTGCCCTGTCCTCTATCACGGTAACTAACTGCATGTCCTCTTTCACCACATCCCGGAACTTTCTTGTCTTAGTTTTTTTCTCCTGCCTGGCAGCAGTATCCTTCTGGTATTAGAACCACTATCCCTCCTTTGCGTCATCTCCAAAGGATTGTTTTTTCTGTCAATTTACCTCTTGATTTATTACTTCAAGATTTCAGTCTTGTTATATTGTCAATATATTTTACTCATAACTGTTGTTGTTTTTAACTCATTTATATATCAACGTCAGCATTCGGAATAATTATGGGATGCAAAATATCAACATTTTGAAATAAAAAATCATGAGGATTAATTACTTAATTAACATTATTATACTTTCATACAATACGATATGTAGAAATTAAACTTAGAGCATACATTTAATGCAACACATAACTTCAATATAATTCAACTTTTGAATACTAATACTGCACTAAATAAAAAGTAAGAAGACTTCTTTCACTGGTAGGGCACAATTGAGTTATGTAATATTGAGTTTGTAGAGGTTTGAAGAATTTACAAAACTGGAATTTCACTTTTCGCTTTTGAGGTCTGAGGCAAAAAGAAACTGTTGATGAACTTAATCTATTACTTCAACTAGTAACTAAAATAACCTTAAGCTTAACCTGTAAAATCTACAATACTTGAGGAATTATGTCGTCGATGGTAGTATTTATTTAAATCCCCAACGATTATCTTTTTACAGTGTGTAATATTTGTCTTCAAATACTGCAGGAATAATAATAATTTCAAATTCGTGAATTTTCTGTTTTATATTTTTGAGGTTTTGAAGGTAAAATCATGAAATAAAGTTTTTTGAAAGAGTTTTGAAGAGTTACGGAAATGTTCAGCGTTCTATGCTTTTGGGGGATATAACTATGCACTGTAAAAATAAAAATGTTGAAAATCTTAAAGAATTGACTTAAACTAGTGACCTTAAATGAAATCAGGTATTTTTCAGACTCTTTTTACAGTGCAGGACTTCTACCATCACTATGATTACTATTACTACTACTACTACTACTACTACTACTACTAATACTACTACTACTACTACTACTACTACTACTACTACTACTACTACTACTAACACTACTACTACTACTACTACTACTACTACTACTACCACTATGGAGGTGATCAAATACTTTTATCTTTGGCGGGGTTATATAAAAAATGAATTAGAAGAAGACAAAACAACGTTCTCTGTGTCAAATTCTGAATAAACAACTTGATCCACATCAGTAAACAATCTAAACAACAACATCTCTGTTATCTCTGTTATCTCTGGTATCTCTGTTATCTCTGTTATCTCTGTTATACAGTGTGACCCTGATTCTGGTGTGCCCCCCAATATTTTGACAGAGTAATAGTTTATTTTGTTGTATATTCACATGAACTGATAAGATACTGTTTAATATTGTGAATGGGCTCTGTCTCTCGCCCCTTCTCTCTCGCCCCCTCTCTCTCTCCCTCTCTCTCTCCCTCTCTCTCTCCCTCTCTCTCGCCCCCTCTCTCTCGCCCCCTCTCTCTTCTTCCGGTCTTGGTGACATCATCCAGTTTTGCTGATGCGGGGTTTCTTAGGTTTAGCTTTGGGGACCACGTTAACAGTTGTAGATACAGTTTTGGCTCCTTGTAGGTTCTGGGCCGTGCAGGTGTACGTCCCCTGGTCCACGTCCCTCACCTCATCCACCAGGAGGACCGACTGAGACTGCTGTTGGGCCGCTGCTCCGCCCACTGGACTGACGCCCTCCTGTGTGTACAGCGGCCTCCCAATCTGCAGCCAGAACATTTGTTTGGTTCATTTAGCAGATCAAGAACATGAAGTTATTAACTGTGCAGGTTCAAAATGAACAAGTTATTGACAAATAGTTATAAGCCTGAAAGCTCAAAAGACCATATACGGTTCCTGTAAATGATATGACAGCTCTGTATTTACTCTTGAACGTCCTCACAAAAAAAAAAAAAAATTCTTTATTTGCATATTTTATTTATTTGGGGGCGTTTCTTAATTTATTATCTTAGACATTCTAAATCTAGTATAAAATGAACAAAACTTTGGTCAAATCTAGTTTTTTAAAAAACTTTTAAACTGAATTATGTAACTTAATTCAACCAAAAACAGTCTCATAAGGGTCAAATCGTTTTCTAATACCATGCTTTACCAAAAAACGGTAAAGAGATTTCACTTCATATTGAAAGTTGTAACGGTGAGCTAATCTAATTCAAATGGACTATTTTCCATGAAAAGTCCAATTTAATCAGGGAATAATTTCATAATTTCCTTTAAAAACATTTTTGACCAAAAAATGTATCAATTTTTAGTTAATTTTAGACTTAGTTAATTAATCTTTCAATAGAACAATTGAATAGATCACTTGGTGAGGACATTAAAGGGTTAATTAAAATCAATGGTTTGCGACATGTGCCCATATTTATAGTAATTGTACATAGTGTTGTTTTTTTTGTCAATGGGATATTTCCTGGCTTAATAAAGTTTTTTAATTTTTTTTAAAATGCATTAGAGAATACAATAGATCCGTAAGCAGGATTCTGTTCCCGAGTGTCTGACCTCCTGTCCCGGGTATTCCCACTCGAACTCTACGACCGCGTCTCGTTCTCCCACCACGGAGCAGCTGACACGCAGGTTCTCTCCCGCAGTCAGCGATCTGGACGAGGCCTGGATCACCGGAGCCGGAGGAGCCATGGGGTCTGGATCGACAACACAACAATCATTGCCCTTCATCAGTCATCATAATGAAACTGCATCTGTGCAGTTTTTGCCTTTTCTGCCCATCACGTCCGGTCTTCCCCTTAATCTTTAAAATACACAGACAGAAGCACAACAGCCTCTTTTTTTTCATTTGAGTCAGCAAAAAAATGTCCAAGAAATCATTCTGAAAGACAACATTTCATCAACTGATGAAGAATTTGGTGATGAATATTGGTTTTTTTTGTGTTCTTTAGACAGTGAAAACAGGATTCCCGCCTCGCTGAACCTCGCAGTGAGTTTGCACTGCTGTCTGTTATGTTACGTAATTATTGTTCGGTTGGATGGCCATCGTTTTGTCCCGTCGTCAGACACGTGGTCCGACATGTACGGTGCTGAGGAAAGGAATTTCCCCTTCGAGACAACAAAGAGGAAATCTGAAGACTGGAAAAACAAATTGGTTTAAAGGGTTCGATTTGAAGATTTTTTCATTTTTTCTAAGAAACACAAAAAAAAGGATTATGGTAAAAGTAGAAATACTGATTCAACAATTTTACTCTATTGAAAGTGAAAAAAAAAAATCAAGTATAATGACTGTTCACGCCATGTCGTAATAATATAATAGTAATTGAAGGGATTTTATTCCAACTTCTAATCCTGCAATTCATAGCCAAAGAATGTATTGAGCGTGAATGAACCATTATCTAAAAGAGAAAAGGGCGTGTAAAAAAAAACGCTTACACGGCAAATTTTCTTTCAATCTCTTATGGCAGCCGTTTTTTAAAAGTAGAAAATCTTGATTTTGACTGAAACATTTTACCACATTTAGCTAAATGCCAAATCTAAATCTCAATCTAAATCTAAATGTTGGACCTAAATGTTTCAAAAACATGTAAATCTACACTGATGTCAGTGGAAGTACCAAAATAAAAGCACGATGAAGAAAAACACTTCTATACAAATCAAAGCCAGTGTAGTACCAAAGCGGTTTCTGATCCAGTACCTAACTTGTAATAGTCCTGGCCTCTAATAAACTCCTGGGTAAAAAGTAAGTAGTGATGATGTCAGAGACAGGGGGCGGAGTTTTCTGTAGCAAACCAGCAGTTTTTGTTTGAGTGAGTGAACATCTTGTCTACCTATAAACCTAAAAGCACGTGACTTAACCAAGTTATTTTCATCATCCTTGGTTTGTTGTTGAACCGTTCCTTAAACTTACGTTTTTCAAAACCACCGTTCTGCAAAAAGGTTCGGGTTTACCGCGGACAGAAGTGGTTTACTTCATTGCGCTTTTATTTTGGTAATCCTCGCTGACGTCAGGGGAAATTTGAATATTTTTCAAAACATTTAGATCCAACATTTAGATTTAGAATCAACATTTAGATTGAGATTTAACATTTGGAGCTAAATGTGTCCAAATGTGTGCTGTTAAAATCAACATGCGGCCCCAAAGTTTCTCACCTGTTTCTTGTCTGCTGTGATTTACGACAGTGTGATTGTTTATCTAGGTTCAAACCAGCTTTTTGTGTGGGAAAAGCTGAAAACAACAACTGTTTGAACTGTTGGCCTCATATATTAGATCATCAAAGAATCAGTTCTGTATAAGCCGCTCTCTCCCGCTGTGTGTATGATGTGGGCGGGGCCTCACACACCTAACGGCTGACCTGGCTCCACACTTGTCTCAAAATCCATTCATCAGTCTGCAGATTATTCAGTAACCTCTGTGATAGATTAACCAGTTTAGAGTTGTTTTCGACTGGAGCGCTGTCCGAGTCTCACTCTTTCAGCTCATGGAAATCCTTCAGGGTTGAATCCAAAGCAACTTCATTTATAATTTGAAGTTTAAACAAGAATTTTCCCTTTTTGTAAAAAACAAAAACCCCTGCTGGCTCCTGGTTCAAACGAAAAAACCTCAGATTTAACGGATTGCCTCATTACTTAACCCTCACTGAAGACTTAACTGGTTCACGACTGTGATATTAAACATTTATACAGGTTTTATACCAGCTGTTATTATCATATTATTTCTCCATCCTGTAATTAAGTCATGCATCATGGGGTCTGGACACCTCAGTGCAGGAACTCACAGTTGACATAGATGAGCATGTACTTGATGGAGCTCTGCCTCAGGTTACCCAGACCGGCCACGCAGAACAAGGCTCCAGCATGGTAGGGCCGGGGTCGGTGAATGGTGAAGCCCCGCTTCACGTCGAAAGAGATTTCCGAACCGTCCACCGCCACGTCCATGGGCGGAAACTCGCGGTGCAGCGTCACTTTAGCCTCAGGTGAGGTCACCTGGCAGGGGAGGAGGGTCGGCCAGTTGGTTCTCAGCTGAATCACCTTGTAGTAGTCAGACGATGGCACAAACAGTTCTTGTGGGTCTGGGTGGTTCGGTGAAAAGATTGAAGATGAGATATTAGGTGAAAATGAAAAAGCTTCAGTGTTTCCCACCGCTGGAGTATTTACTGGCGGCAAGTCTTTCACTTATTCCATTAAATGCGAATGAATAATCCTCTTCTATCTGAGGCCAACATGCGAAATTACAAATTAAAAATTAAATGACCGTTTGCAAAGAAATTATCACTCTAAATATCTCATTTCAACAGAAATACTTAAAAAAACATAAAAACAAGTAATTAACTTTCTATTTGTGAATGAATACACACTCAAATATCTTAAGTTCACTCTATTTCATATCTCTAAATAAATAAATGTTATAAATGTGTTAAGAAAAACTGTTGGAATTTGACTCTGTGATCTGTTTTATCTGTTTATGTAATAAACACATAATTATATTTCCTGTTGCTGAGCAGGGTATTGTAAATGCTCTTATTCTGAAGGGTCATGGCAGAAGTAAGGTTGCTTGGCATTGTGTATGTGACCTGATCTGATGAAATTGGCACAAGATGATAAGTTGTGCCAACAGGGCGAAAAAAAATTCTGAAAGGACTTCTTTATCTATAAAAAAATAATAATCAGAGCACTTTTTAAAATGCTAATTCCTTAAGCATGTGCATGGCAATTCCTAGTATATGTTAGCATTAAGCTAACGGACTAGGTGCTTTTTAATTTTCCACATTGTTGTGAGACGATTAACGTTCAGGAGGCCTCTGTCTCTCATCCGAAGAACTTTTTATCTGCCAAAGTGAACGTTAACGTTCAGAATTAAACTGCAGCCTCTGACTTGGTCCACAGGTCTGTGTGCATCTACCTGGGCGGGTCTTACTTTACTTTAACCTATGTGTGGGAAACCCTGCGTGTCGATGGTGAAATAAAGTGGAGAGAGTTCTGACATGTTCACAGGTAAGCATCAATAAAGTCAAGTTATCGTACCAGGAAAGAATACGAAGACTTTGACAGCTTTGTCATACTCCTTCCTGCAGTCTGTGTCTTCACAGTACATAGGGTAGCAGGCGTACTCCCCTGTGTCTGCACCGGTGGTGTTGACTAATGTCAGAACGCCATATCGCTCGTGCTGGACCATCCTGCAGAACCACAACATGCAACCATTTAACACAGTTCTTCATTCTGTTAGGAGAAGAATGAATATGGTGTTTGGTGCTTACTTGAGTCGTCCTTCATCATCCTCCTCCACGTAGAGGGGCACATTCCACTGCACAGGTTTGCCCCTGCACCTCAGCTGCAGTGTGTCTCCCGTCTGCACACTTATGGTCTCTCCCACCTTCTTAAACCTCCCTCTGTTTAGCACCTTCGTGTACCAGATGCAAAATCATACAGTTGAGCAGATACTAGGACCGATGCAGGTTTGATGAAGGTTCTGACTTACCTGTGTGAGGGTGGTCTGCGCCGGGGCCGCGGGTGCAGCTTTAACTTTGGTTTTGGCTGTCACAGCTCTGGGACCTTCATTTGTTGATTTCGCCAGTTTGGGTTTGCTCGGCTTGTGCTTCCTACCTGGAGTGGTCCTCTGTTCCTGGGGTTTCTGACAAGACGCTACACAGAGTTCGGAGCATGTGAGGCAGCAATCATCCACTAATTATAAATACAGTCAAAGGCTTTAAGCTAGAAAAGAAGTCAATAAAATCGCTGTGTGTGGTAAAACTTCAAAAAAAAGAAAAGAAAAAAGTCAGCCGTACATAAGTCACTTACCTAACTCGCAGATTATGGCACATAAAAGGAGAAGGCAAAGCAGCCGCCGCCGCTTTGAGGCCGACGAGTTCACCGAAGGCATGATTAAAAAAAGTCTGATATCAAAGCAGTCTGTGGATTGTTAGTTCATGCAGTTCAACAGCGACAACATTCTGCAGACACCGAAAGCAAAGGAGGCGAGGGAGAAGTGGAGGTGGGCAGTAAGTTGGAGGGGGAAAAAAAAGAAACTGTCAGCTGTTTACCAGAATCACTCAAATTCCTTCTCCTGAGAGTTGCATTAGTACCACAAATTCCTCCTGAGCGGCTCAATGGAGGCTTTCAAGCCTGTCGGGACCAATGAGGCCGCAGAGACGCGAGCACCTCCATCTGGAATCGCACGGCCTGTTTGCTTAGCTGCTGGGCTGGAAGTGTGCGAGTCCCTTTAAAACTCACCAAATAGCCCAAACAGGCAAAGACTCCTGCAAGGTTATTAAAAGCATTTGGTGCCCTAAATAAACCTTGTGTCTTAAATATGCTAATTGTCCTTCAACAAGTAAACAAATCACAGCTTCTGAATTATAAAAAACGCAAAAAATACCTTTAAAAAATTCAAAATGTTTAATATTTTGACTGCTTTGCAGCAAAAGAGGGTCCTAAGATTCTACTGCGAGGTAATATGTGAAGAGATGTGTATTTTAATGTTAAAATGCATAATTTTAAACATATATTCTTAACCTATATGAACACAAACCCATTTACTCCTTGAAGGAAAATTCTGAGGGGATTAATTTCAAGCATTTAACTCTTTAAATGTCACTTTTTTTGTTTTGTTTTTGTAATTATTAACAGTGATAAGTCAATGAATGGGAATAACATTGCTAGAGATGCATTTTTACATCTTCTTAAATAAAATAGAAAAAAAATCCTATTCATTAAATTGAAGGATATAAAATCTCCCCTCGTTGGAAAATTGCATAAAATATTGTATATTTTAATAATATATTACACTTTTACTGTCTTATAATGATATTTTTTTTTCTAAATCATAGCCATCCTGACTAAATACAATCATATAATAACTAATTTTTATTAGAGGATTTAGGACGGGTTGCATTTCACCTATAGGTCAAACAATGAAAAATGTATAGAAAAATATAAAAGCAACTAATTTGAAGCTAAGATGCCAGAATAAAAGTCTAATAACATGGAATGAATGATCTTATTCTCTGATGCTGAAGTTTAAATTCTTTACACATAATAGAATCTGAGGTTAACATCACAAATTTCATCCTAAAGTACACATTCCTTCCAAAATTGAGATTATGTTGTATTATCACTTCCAAAATTATCAATAAAAAATGACAGTTAAAAGATAAAAAGGTCTCAAACGAGGCAAAAGGGTCAAATTGGTTGATATGGGTTAAACACCATCATTTTTGGTAAAGCCTTCTGAAAAGGATTGTGAATTCTTTCAACATTCACAGGTTATCATTGGTTCATTTATATGTTTACATGCAAAGAAAGGAAAAATTTTCCATATATGATTAAATTCATACTATGTTTCACTCAGCGCGAAGAATGTAAAGCTTTTCTTTTCAGTGAAAGTCTAAGCCAAGATTTTGAAGCTGACACGGGTAAGCCCCCCTGAATAGCCCCTTTGTTCTCCGTGAGGGGCATTGAGTCGGCTTCTGGCTCTTTATCCAAGATTACGGGTGGAAGTAGATTTTTCTTTTTGCCAACATGACCGCCAGAAAATTAACTCCCAAATGTAATCATCTTGAAAACTGTTTTTTTTTCTCTTTTAATTCATGAATTTAATATGCAATATATAGCAAGAAAAACTTGTACAATTTCCCTATTTACATGTGTGTGATAATTAACAATTGAAAACGTCACTCTTAAACAGAGTGAGAGCAAAAAAAATAGGACTTTACACAGAATTTTCTGTTTCTACATTATATACTATTATCATACATACATACATTTGTACAGCCTTCATCTATATTTTGATACGTACAGACACCTTTTTTTTTTTCATTTTCAAAAACCATAATTGTAAAATGTGTAAAATGTGAATATATTTAATCGCTGTAAACTTTTTATTAACATTAACAACGCGGTAATTACACCCATGAAACGGTTTGAGCCCTTTTTTTTCTTATTACGCTGTAAATTGCATTGACGGTCATCATTTCAGGCATCAATTAAGGGTTAGATATGATAAAATTGAAACTACATTCTTGTAATAAACATGTAATAAAGCAATAATCTGCAATAAAAAAAAATAAAAAATTAACAACTCGCCCCAGCGAGCCACTTTATCTGCATTTGGATGGAGTCCACCTGTGGTGCAGGTGAAACAATAGGCTTACTAATGCTTAAAGCGTTTTTCTCCAGCTGCACCTTCAGAATCTCTCTTCTTTGATGATGTCTGTTTTGCTGACAGTTTCAATTTCCGTCTGACTGGCCATGAGACGCTTCTTCTGGACGCTGTTACGTATGCCGTAGATGAAATAGATGAGCAGCCCTGCAGGGTGAAAGGAGACGGAGGATCGTTACAGTCCAGCGGCCAACTTGACCAATGACCTCTGACCCTCTCGAGCATAAATGGAGACCTACCCACTAACATCCAAATAGCATATCGCATCCATGTGTCGGCGCCTAACTGGACCATCAAGTAGAGGTTGATGAAGGTGCTCAGTAAGGGCAAAGCAGGAACCAACGGGACCTGTGGTCAGAAAGCAGCGGATGTAATCTATATTTCCTTTTCTTTAGATTTTGTACAAAAATATGTGTGCGATTGCCCCGATTGGGGGATTCTCACCATGAAAGTCGCCTTGGTGCTGTTTTGTGGGTGCCTCCAGATGAAGAAGGTGTTCATAAGTACGATGACGATGAGGATGCATACAATGGCGATGCTCCACGCCTCCACATTAGCGAGAGCATCTGTGGCTAGAGACAGAACGCAGCACAGCGCGACCAAACAGACGACTGCAGAAGAGAAGGACTGATTAATGAGAGAGATGAGCTAACGGACTTCAAAATAGATGAGAAGAGGAAGAAAGTTTGCCTCACGCACCAGAGACCAAAGTCAAAATAGTGACTGTCCTGGAGGTGGAGGAATCAGGAGACGATGGAGGTTTCAGGAAACCAAACCTGGGCTTGGATTCTTGTATCCTTAGGTCTGTGTCTTCAGATGGATCCTCCTGGTACCTTAATAGAAAAGGCAATAAAATGGAGGCATATTCACATAAAATGTAAATCCAGGCTGGGTGAGTTTAAGAGCGATTCTACCTCAGTATTAAGATGCATAACGCCACGAGAGTGTATGCGAACAGAGTGCCGATGGACATCATGTTCACCAACGCTTCCAGGTCAAACAGCAGAGCCATGATTGCTGAAGGTGACAAACAGACAAGAAAGAGTCACTTTAAGTTTGCTACAGCCTCCAGGTGGACACAGGCGCAGAAGAGCGGTCAGGAAAACCTCTACCTGCCACACATCCAGAGGACACGGTCGCTATGGCAGGACTGCCCTTGGGGGTGACCTTGGTTAAGGGTTGGAAGAGCAGGCCGTCTCTAGCCATGGCGAACAGAACCCGCGGCATCGGGAACATGGAACCCAGGAGGCTGGAGAGACGAACACAAGAACGCCTGGATAAGGACCAACTAAACGAACATCTCTCTAAAGTTCAGTCGGGAAGACTGACCCGAGTCACTGAGCTTTGAGGTAGTTCCTCTCTTTCTTTCTTTTTATTGTCGAGCTTCTCCCTGTAATTATTTGACTTATCGGAGAAGATAGTGAAACTGGTGACCGTATCACGTTTAGTTTTGAATTTGAAGGGATGATAAAATCATTCGAGATAGGTTTTATCAGTTTTATGGTGAGCAATTGATTTTTTTCATTGAACTGCACGATGTCACACATTCCAAGAAGCAGAACACGCCTTGGATCTTCTCAGACTTCTGATTTAGCCGTTGGGTCGGCAGGTGGTTCTGCACGCGTCGCAGCAGCCTTGAATGCCTTCGAGGTTACGTGTGAAGTCTATATTCAGACTAAACAGTGACGCTGGGGAAACTTTGTTGTTTCAGTAGTAGCAGTAGCACAGATCTTTTAAAGCTACACTGAGACACGTGACGGTTCTGTAACCTCGACATTTTTTCATTTGAGTGGATATTTAAAAGATACTAGTCCCAGTATTTAGTCATAAACTACGGGAATAAAATGGAATTTTTTACCAGAATGTCCTGAATATAAATGCAGGAAGGTCACTGAAGCTGTTACACGTCCCTGAGAGAGACAACAATGTGTCAGATATCCAGATACCTAGATCCCTCCGTTCTACCCACTCATACCGCCTCCTCCTTCCCCGGACCAAGCTCAGCACCATGGGTGATCGGGTCTTCTGTTCTGCTGCCCCTCGCCTGTGGAATGCCCTCCCTGACCATATGAGGGCTCCACAGATGACTGACACATTTAAAAAAAAGGACTTAAAACTTTCCTTTTTAGCAGAACCTATAACCTTAATTAACATTGCTGCTTTTTAGTCATGTTTTTATAAAATGATTATAATATTTTCCATTGATCCTTTTATCTGCTTTTACTTTGTAGAACTTTGAGTGCGTTATAAATTAAATGTATCATATTATTATTATTATTAGATATCCGGTAGATTTTATAGCGTTCCGTTGAATAGCTGAGATTTCTCAGTCTGAAACATTGAATCAACCGACCGAGGACGAGATAATCTCAAGCATTTGAAGAATTTCACACTAACATCGAAGCCCTTTGAATTATTCCCCTTCACTGTCGGCTCTGTGTTAGCCGTATTTTTGTAATACCTGGTGGACAGGGCACACAGCGATCCCACCGCCACGACATATTTAGCGGGATCCCAGCCCACGTGCTCGAAGGCCACCGGCAGGGGGCTTTTCTCACTCAGCAGGTAGTAGGGCATCATCAGGGTGAGAGCAGCAGACACAGCAAAGTAGGCCAGGAAACAGATGAGGAGCGAGGCCACGATGCCCAGAGGGAGAGACTTCTGGGGGTTCTTCACCTCCTCACCTAGCGAGATTGAGGCAAAGAATGTTATTATTCAAGAATTTATCGCACTTTTTTTTTTTTTTTGGTTTGATACATGATGGAAGAAGATCTCAAACAAACATTTTTCTGTCTTTATGTAGGACTTTTCTCGAGCGTTTTTTGACACGAGTCAGCATTTTACCCATTCAAAAAACATGGCTGCCATGCAAGGCGCCATTCACGAAATCATTCACCCACCAACAGAATATCCCTTGGGGGCAACTTGAGGTTCAGTATCTTACTCAAGGTCACTCCCACATGTAGCCCGGAGTGGCTGGAACCGCCCACCTTCAGATGAGTGGACGACCTGCTCGACCTCCTGAGCCACCGTATGATATGGAATTTTTTAATAGTACTTAATACAACAACTACACCCTGAATCATTTTAAATCCCACTTTTCCAGACAAACTTTTTACGTGATGTCATCCTCCCCAGTTGTTTTTGTATCATTTGCACATGGTGTTGCACCTGACACTTTTGCACACAGTTTCCAGCTTTTGCCTCGTCCATCAAAGCCTGATGTAAACACCTGCTTTTAAAGGTGAAGTGAGCAAACAAAGCATTTGGTTATTACTAATGAATATAAGAAGAGTCACCGTTTATTTCTCCTATGCAATATTTTAGTATGTAATAAGTGTAAAACGACAAATGAGGGTCTATTTCCGATCCTGGACGCAGAGCCTTTTTACTTTAACAGTCCTAAGTGCAAAGATAGAGCACTAAGTGGGATATCTAAAGCAGCTTTCAGCTCATTTCCTCGTGACCTTTATCAGTTAGAGTTTGCTCAGCTGTCAAGGAGATGATTCAGAAGTTATTATGGAGCCATAAGTAACTACATCTGTGTAAACCGAGCAAAGTCTGAATGCTATAAGATGCCGCATCTCAAAAAGAAATCGGACTTTTTTAACCATCAAATGATTACGTTGTAATATTTATTCATTCAGTTTCTAGATTTTTGAATTTTTTTCGACTGATCAAAAAGATTTATTGCCGGTATAATTTTTCTTCTTTAGTTGTGATCCAATGTTAGATTTATTGCTTTTACCTGTCGTGGCAATGCAGTCAAATCCGACGAAAGCGTAGAAACATGTTGCAGCTCCCGTCATAGTTCCGCTGAAGCCAAAGGGGAAAAATCCACCCGATCCGTAGATGCTGGTCACATTGACAGTCGAGCTCAGGTTTCTGCAGTGGGCAGAGGAAAACACAGTTTTAAAGAAAACCCAGAGAGTCATACGATTTATGTATTTATGTCAGGATCAAAATGACATTACTTGAATTCTGCTGTGGCATTTATCAGAAACTCTTCGCTGATTTGCCAGTTGGCGATGTCGCCCTTGATGAATCCAGAGATGGCCACGAAGAGCAGCACAAGGATGTTGATGGCTGTGAACACCTTGTTGATTGTCGTTGACTCTTTCACGCCAAATGCCAGAATGCCTTAACGGAACACGGTTTATATATATGTTAAAATATGTTATTTTCCACATTGTTTCTCATTCATCTTAGCAGCTCCGGCGCCGACGTTTTACCTGATAGTAGCAAAATTAGAAAGGCAGCAAAGACATCTGGGTAAGGAGCCAGACCCGGGAGGCCCATGGAAGCATGTTCTGAAAAGTACTTAGATATTTGGCCCCCTATGAGGTCATCAAACGTTCCACTCCACGCCAGAGCAACGCTGGAAGTCCCTGAGCAGATAGGGAGGTAAAGACACAATAAAGTCATTAGCGTGATTCGCTGTTTTATTGTGGTCATAAACCGAAACCACTCATGGTGATATTTGACTTTACGGCTCGATTATCTCTATCAGGTGTCCTGGTTCGTGGTATTTTCAAGGTGGGTGTTACCGTCACAAACGTGGTGTAAGAGAAGAAGAAGAAGAATATCGTCAACATTTCTCTGTGTAATGAGGCGAGACCTGGCTGTGAAGCATCTCATTAGATAGTTGATGATTTATGAGTGACATCTGTGAGCCAAAGCTCTTAGATCCCCAAAACCATACATCAACCATAAAATCTCCCTTTCTCAGGTGTTTAAAGGGGCCGAAATATTTTAGAATATTTAATTTTATTTATATTTTTATATATATTTTTATATATATAAAAAAAAGAATATATATATTCTAAAAATAAGATATACAAACATGTAAATGTCTATATGTGTGTGTGTATATATGAATATACATATATAAATATATATGTATATTCATATATACACACATATATATATATATATATATATATATATATATATATATATATATATTCTAAAAAAATACAAATATATATATATGTGTGTGTGTACATGTGTGTGTATATAAGTTTGTACATATGTCAGTGTGTATATATATATATTTCTATCTATATTTATAATATATATATATATATATATATATATATATATATATATACAGATTTTTAAAAAAATGTTTTAATGTGTATATATATGTATATATATATATAACAACACAAGTAGTACGTGAGGACCTTCTCAAAGCCACTGAGAAACCGTGATGGTTGGTTGTTTGGTTGTAACCCCACATACCTATGATGTAAGACAGAAGCAGATTCCAGCCGGTGATGAAGGCCAGCAGCTCTCCCACCGTCACATAGCTGTACAGGTACGCCGAGCCTGTTTTCGGAACCCGGGACCCAAACTCTGCGTAGCATAACCCGGCAAATACGGATGCCATCGCCGCAATGAAGAAGGAAACGATGATGCTGGGTCCCGCACTGTCTCTGGCCACCTCTCCGGACAGGACGTAGACCCCGGCCCCCAGGGTGCTGCCCACGCCGAGGGCCACCAGGTCCAAAGTGGTCAGGCATCGGTTGAAAGTGGACTGCTCCCCCTCAGGCTCCAGGGGCTTCCTCTGTGAGATGCTCCTCAGAAAGGACTTCACACAGCTGGCCATGACGCTCCTGAGGGGTTTGGATCAGGAGGTGAAGAAGCAGGACGGTGGGACAGGTGGGAGTGCGGTTAATGAAAAAGTGAGTAAACGCACACATGTGACAGGAAAGGACCGGGGAAGAAAGGTCTGAGCAGTGAACCTGTGAATAATTATCAGGTCTGCCACAGACAAGAACACAGTCCTCACTCTTTCTGAGACTTCTTTCTTCTTTCCACCCCCCACCCCCAAAGTCAAACAAACGGTCTCAGGTAGGAACTATTCTTCTTTTTTTTAAGGAACTCTAAAACGTTTGTCACAAGTCAGACTTTCAAACAAAAACATTTTCCATTATGCTGAAGATCAGCTGTGTTCACATGAGAGAAATTTAAACTGGCTGTTCTGCAAAGATTTCACAGAAAAAGCCAAATAAGAGATATCCTACTCACCTCTTGTGTTTAATCCCCCTGAATCACAAGTATATCTGAGAGAGACAATTGATAGCGTCCGTCATTCCCCTAAATCACATTATTCTTTTAAGCATATCCTTCTTTATCACCCCCCCACCCCCACCCCTGATAGGATATTGCTGATGTGTGGAGTTTTCGATGCCACCCACAGCACAAAAGCAACGCCCTGCATTAGACCTTCACTTTACTCAACCTTAAACCGACCTCAAGCCTCAATAATGACACAGCGAGTCTCTCAGGAATACAGAAAGTTACTTTTATAATTGCTCCTTCTTCTCTCTCTCTCTCTCTCTCTCTCTCTCTCTCTCTCTCTCTCTCTCTCTTGACTCTTTTTCAACTGGCTGTAAAAAGAAAAAGATCTACTCAAACGTAAACTCTCACCTCAGCAGAGCAGTATAATTCCAGGGATAATCCCTCCACTCTGATCAGTCACTGTAAAAAAGAAAAGAAAAGAAATGACCCCTGTGAAAAACAAATTCACAGAGGCAAAAAAAAAAAGGGTTATTACACTTCTTGTGTCGACATAACTTTTTCCTAAAATTACATTTATAATCTCTTCTTTAAACGGTTAACCCTGTTGCGCTATATAAGAAATAATTCTTTCTATTTTTACAGTAAAAAACACAGGAATAATATATAACTCTTCTTGTAACTCTTGTGTGCACTCCAAAAAAAAGAAGGAAAAGAAGCCGTAAAATACCAAGAACATTGCCTTGAAACCTTTTACGGTAATAAACTGTGTGTGCCCTCATAAATTACAGTATTCAAAGTATTACTTTGAACATCGTAGTACTAAATTCCCGACTGTGTAACATGCTAGATATTAATTAACGGATTTATAGTCACAAACAAGAAATATTACAGTAAACATATTTGCTCTGTTGTGATCACAGTACAAAGTCACAACTATGAAAAATCTAATTAAATATTTACGAGCAGTGATAATTACTTTAAGATTTATTTTATGGTACCTTACGACTTGCTTCAGGTTAACGACAACGTACTGGCTACTTTACAGTCACTTACTGATTACTTGCTGTCAGTTAATTACTGTGAGTATTTACAGTAACTAACTGGTTTATTGCTGCCAGATTATTACTGTAATTTTTTTACAGTGTCATTAATATTTGCTTTAAGTTAAGTTTTTCTACAGTAACCTACTACTTGCTGCGAGTTAATTTCTTTGATTTGTTCTACAGTAACTTAATACTTGCTGTCAGTTCATTTTTGGGATCTATTTTACAGTAACCTGACTATAAACTGTCAGTTAATTACCAATATTTTTCTATAGCAACTTTCTTCTTGCCGCTACTTAAAAGATTTTCCATTTGTTTTACAGTAACTTACTCCTTTGTGCCAGTTGATCTATATGATTTATTTTACAGTAACCTACTACCAGTTAGTTAATGTGATTTATTTTACAATAACCTACTACCAGTTAATTAATGTGATTTATTTTACAGTAACCTACTACCAGTTAATTAATGTTATTTATTTTACAGTAACCTACTACCAGTTAATTAATGTGATTTATTTTACAGTAACGTACTACCAGTTAATTTATGTGATTTAGTTTAAAGTAACTTACTACCAGTTAATTTCTGTGATTGATTTTACAGTAACCTTCTACCAGTTAATTTATGTTATTTATTTTACAGTAACTTACTACCAGTTAATTTCTGTGATTTATTTTACAGTAACTTACTAGACGTTAATTAATGTGATTTATTTTACAGTAACTTACTACACGTTAATTAATGTGATTTATTTTACAGTAACTTACTACACGTTAATTAATGTGATTTATTTTACAGTAACTTACAGTTAATACATGTGATTTATTTTACAGTAACTTACTACACGTTAATTAATGTGATTTATTTTACAGTAACTTACAGTTAATACATGTGATTTATTTTACAGTAACTTACTACGAGTTAATTTCTGTGATTTATTTTACAGTAACTTACTTCCAGTTAATTTCTGTGATTTATTTTACAGTAACTTCAGTGAGTACTTGCTGCCAATCATTTACTGCGTCACTGTTTTTTTTACAGTTTTTTAAATGAGCGCTGTGCTGTAGATAAACCTTTTCTTGATTATGCCTCCCAGATAAAAGCTCACATTTATCAATGACTTTGGATTTTGTCCTTTGCGACAAAAAAAACAAAAAAAAAAGAACGAAAGGAAAGGAAAAAGAAAATTAAACAAAAACAAAAAGATACGGCTGATTTTGCCGCCTGTAAAAACTTTCATTTCCTATTTCTCAGACGGGAAGCGTTCCCCTCCAGTCGTGGTTCACCTGCGTCTTACGGCGCCGTGTCCCTATCTGTGCCTGGAAGCAGGAGTCTGCCAGAATAAATGAACCCGGGAGGACAAAGGCGCTTTTATGCCTTATGAATGCAGCAGCCTGCAAACTTCCTCTTTTGGAGGTAGCTTTCACCTTCTCATCTCCCATCGGGGATCTCAGCTCATCTGATCCCTCCTGGCCTCCGTCTCGGTGGGCGGCGGGCGAGTGGGGGGCAGCGTTTAAGTTGGTGTGGACGGTCGAAGCACCTTTGACCAAACTTAAAGCTCAGATTTCCTATCAACACCTCACGGGGTTAAGATACAGGAGGAGCCACGGAAAATAATGCTTAACTAAATAACAGCTACCATGCGAGCAACGTGCAGCTTTATGACCGCAGGCTGGACGGCGGTGAAACGTGTACTGTGTGTTTAAAAGGAAAAACAACAACAACAACAACAACAACAACAACAACAAAACATCCCACCCATAAATAAATAGAAATTTCTGTCCAGCATTAAAAAAACAAAAAACAAAACAAAGAAGAGGTCAGAAATCTGAATCTGACGTGCTGAAGGTACTTTTCCTTCAGTAGGTACACAAGTTATTTACCTTATCTTCAGTCCCATGGGTGACTCGTGGGGAAAACAGTGCAATGAAGCAAAACTACCGCCGTGTTGACTCGGAAGAGGGAAACATGATTTCTGCTGCAATATATACAAGAGTGGGCTGTGTGGCCCTCCCACTCAATGGAATTACTCACAAAGTAGCCTTTCTAGCGCCCAAACACTTTGCCTCATAATGTGCTCATTATTGCAGGGTGAGAACTGTGGACGCCGAATCCTACCCAGAATGTCAAAAATGCTTTTGTGTTCCCTGCGTTTGTTGTCGATCACGATAACGTGCTAACTTTTTTTTTTTTAATCTGTTTATTTTATTTTCTATTCATAAAGGTGCGGTTTGAATGGAGCGGTCAAGTTCCCGATTGCAGCAAATACGGCACCTCAGCTCACCCCTCCCTACCCGAGAATCTTCATCACATCTTCATCACCTCACAAATGTCGGGGTGATGTCATAAGGTCGTTTGTCAGGCAGTAGACTAATAGACACATGGAGAAAAATTATTTATTCGGTCAAACTAAAGGTTATATAAAGTTGATCAAGAGGGCGAGTTCTGGCCCGAGGGAAAGCATGAAGCCTGGACCTGTTTGTCCCGTACGGTGTTGGAGTCCTCGCGCCCACATGGAGGTGAGAGGTCGCAGCGGTCACATGGTCCTCCAGCAGAACTGACGGCCAGGCATGCCGGCGCTGTAGCCCCCGAAACCGTTCCAAGCAGACCCACAGCTGGTCACGTCGCACCGCCATGATGAAAATGGACCCAGCTGGCACCGAGAGGTCCTGCGAGAGGGGGGTCCTGCACCACGCCACTACTGAAAGGCCACAAGTTCAGATTTGGACCAGCCCAACGTTGCTGTGAGCCAACAAAGCTTATCATGATGCAACCGTGCCCTCTAGAAATACATAACAACAACAACAACAACAACAACAACAACAACAACAACAATAAAACTCAATCTGTATAGGATTATAAGAAAAACTACATATTTATCTTAAATATGTTTGTTAGACAACAGTTTGCAAAGGCAATATAAAAAGAGAAACCGCAAAGAAACCGTAAGGCCCAACAACTGCATACATATTCATTAACAAAAAATATTGAGATGAGGAAAAGTCAAATAACAGCCTACAATCACAACAAATATTCAAGGTTTGATAAGAAATAAAATAGGATTGAGAAAAGATTGCCAATATTATTCTAACCTGATTTTTTTCTTTTTTTGTGGACAGGATTCTCATGATCTGTGTGCAGCACACTTCCAGACCAGAAGAGGTCAGTATACTACAATTATATTTCCTCACTGTTTTTGTAATGATTTATTTAATGTTGAAAATGCAGGAGAAATACAATCGTTCTGTCTTTTTCAACACAATAGTTATCAGAAAATACGTGTAAAAGGAACAGAAATAAGATTAAAAAGATTTGAAAAAATTATTTAAAATAATAAAGGTAAATTTCTCACCCACCCACACCCTCATAAACATCCACACTGGCTTAATATCTGTATTTAATATGACTCTTTGCACTTAGTGTTTAACCATGTTATTATATATACACATATATACACACATACACACATATATAACAATAATAATAATAATGTATCTTTTATTGATCACATACATCCATACAAAGTAAAACACAGTGAAATTATTTCTTTGTATTTGACCCATCCCATCCCTGAGGGAGATGAGATGGGTCAAATACATATATGTATGAAACAAACATAAAGTATATGTATACAGAGTATGAGGTAAGGCATCTATAAAGGCTGTTAAACAGTGAGGGGTCTTTTCCTTACATTATAAAGGATCTCCCCTCGGCTGCAGGTTGATGTTAGTTTCCTTAATCCAGTATCTCTGTGAGGAGGCTGGATTAGATTTACAGTTTATTAAGATGCATTTTTCCTTACTGTTGCATGAAGAATGCAGGGGCATGAAGAAAAGCTGTCCCTCTTGTTTAAACTGTGAGGTCAGTAATGTTAAGTTAACGCTGGTAGTAACTGACAAAGATGGAAAGAAAAAAGGGCCAGGCTTCCAGCCGCAGTTACTCAGACTGAGTCATGACTCTGTTATGTCTGTTAGCTTCTCTAGTGGCTGCCACATCCCTCTACGTCTTTGCTTCTGCCAAGATACTTCATCTATATCAGGAGAACATGAATGAAGACTGAATGCAGTACATAGTAAATATAAAATATCATTGGAACATCTTCCCAAATAAAAAGAACTTTCAGCTGAAACTGTTGAAATCTTCATGCCTCACATTATTGTTTGAAACGACCTCCTTTCCGCTGTTTATCCCATGTTGGTGATCAATGGTGGTGCCGTACCCCTCTTACTGGAACAGACGCCTGACAGGACAGAAATAGAGCGGACAAACTCTCTCAACAGTTCTGGCAAAGCTCTCCTCGCACTGGACTCTGTCATCACAAACTTCACAATCTGTTCTGTTGTTTGCTTGGGCAGTTTGTGTTGTAGGTAAACAACAACAACCTGTAATTTTTTTTTTATGAACTTTAATACAATATATATATATATATATTTTTTAAAGTATCTTATGTTATCTTATCCTTTCCTATCCAATGGTTATCGTATCTTATTCTATCTTATCTTGTCTCATATGATCTTATCTTATATGATCTTATCTTATCTTATCATGTATTATCTTATCGTATCTTATATCATCCTATCTTATAGCACTTTGAGATTTGATCCAAATGTAAAAGTGCGTTTTAAATTAGATGTATTATTATTATTTTTATTATTATTATTATTATTATTATTATTATTATTATTATTATTATTATTATTATTATTATTATTATTATATCCTCTTATCTTATCTTATCTTATCTATTATGTATTTTTATCATATCTTATATCATCTTATCAAATCCTGTCTTACTGCCTGGTATCTTATCTTATCTCCTCTCATCAGTAATGTATGTATGTGGTGTATCCTTCATCACCATTTATCAGTAATCCTCTTCCTCATGAACTGACATAACAACCCGCGCTGAAAACATCTTCCTCCTCGTTGGCGTTTAAAGGTGAAACGCTCCTTAATAGTTTCTCTGCTGCTTCAACCTACAAACGTGAAATTCCCTCTCCCCCTCCAGAACTCAGTTTGTCCATTCAGACTACTGTAAAAACATGGCGTCATGCTCCACCATGAAAGAGAACCCGCTCCCTCTGTCCAAACTAACGGATATAAGAAAATCTGTGAAGGTTGAATTCAAGCCTTCTGGTTAATTGTGACGACCATCTATAAACAGAGTTGGGGGTCCACGCCACCATCTATCGCCCACTAACATCTCTCTCCAGACCGTTTCACCATCGTTCAGCCCTTGAATCCTGTTACAGCACGCAGTCACGACAAGAAGGGTGGAACGTCTTCATCGTTCAACCAGAGGTCCACCTGCTTTGAGATGAACCCTCAACGATCAGCATGACCTGGATGAGTGGGAATCTGCACAAATATGTTTAAAACATTTTATTTTCACCTGATTATACACCAATAAAAACACAGCTCTGAAGAGTTTATAACCTAGGAAGCAGTATTAGGGTCAGGCATAAGAAAAAAGATGAGAGGGGGAAGATGTTTTCTTCATCATATTTCATTTGGAGAAAAAGTTGGAAATGTTGAGTATACAGTCGAAGTAAATCAGAGGAGGATTTTCTTTTTTTATTTTGCATTTCTTTGCATCTGTCAGCAGACAGTCCCTCTGGGCATCCCCTTAAAAGCAATGGATGTGAGGAAGTGGTCTCCTACGACTTTGGGGTCACTGTTTTTTCTGTAGGCCTCCATCCACACAAGGTAGCGAGTAAAACCATAAATACAACTGCTGATGGATGAATTGGCTCAAGATTGTCATTTCAATGTGTTTTTCCACTTAATTCTCAAAATGCCGAACAACAAAAAAACCAAAAAAGATAAAGTTAGACTTTATTCTCAACATTCCAACCTTTTTCTCGAAAAAATTAAATATAAAAAACAAATCTTTGTTTTTTTTAATGCCAGGCCCTTTATTCAAATGTATAAACCTACATTTTACACTTAGGACCTTAAAACGGCAACAAGTCAATCTATTTGTTTATTTTGACAGGTACTTGGATGTGCCGGAGTTAGCTAGAAGCTAATTTACAACAGTAGTAATGTTTGCTAAAGTTCTCTCTCGTCTCCACTCTCTCTCTCTCTCTCTCTCTCTCGCTGTTACACACACACACGTACACACGCGCGCGTGCGCAGCAGCCATTACGTCACGGAGGCTCGTAACGGGACAGCAGAGGCAGACGGAGGGAGACAGAGCAGAGACAGAAGGACCGCTTTCACCGCATTTGGACACATTTTGCTTAAAAAAAGGTAAGACTCTCTCTGTCTCGTGGAAACACGGACATTTCGGCGCTAAAACTGCGCGTGGAGAAGTTTTTCTGATGCGTCATTATCAGGACGAAACCACCAGGAGGCAGTTGCGTTTGAATGGAGTTGATACAAAAAAAAAACCCAGATGTAATCACAACATCATCGTAGTTTGGTCGATAGAAAACTCAAAAGTTTGAATGAAAAAATCTTTTAGTCTATTTTTGAGTGTGGGGATCAGAGAAGGGTGTGGTTCTGGATGAGTGGAGGCCCAGTCTCCTCGGACCTGACAGTAAGTTGAACCATGCAGGCTATTTATGGAGACATTCTCCCCCCCTTAACCCTTTAATGTCCTGCTCAAACTGTTCTGTTGAGCCCAACTTGAGTCACTATTTCTAATTGAAAAATGTCTGCCACTAGAATGAACTTGTTTATTATACGACCCAGTGGCAACGTGTTCTTTAGAGAGTAAGGGGCCAAGGACAGAGCCCTGGGGGACACCGCCAGGTCAAAGGGGCCACAGGGGAGAAGTTGTTTTTTTTGCTGTCCATAAACAAACATTCTTGGACAAACAGTTTGTCATTGCAAATGCCTCGAAGAAATAAAATATGCAAAGACATGACTTTGCATATTTTGTTTTCTCTGGAGGACATCCAAGCGTTAAACAAAGAGGGCAGCGGGTAAAACCTGCATGAAGTTTTCTTTCTCTAGAAAAGATGTGTGGCTTTAAGTCTTGCAATGGTAGAATTGTGTTTTATTATTTCACCATGATCCTAAATACAGAAATAGAGTAATTTCTGTGCCAAACTTTAAGATATCAAACATCTTTCTTACATTTTGAACTAACTATATCCGTTCTTACTATTAGAAAACCCTTTGATTTTTGAAGTTTTGAAGTATTGAAGTTTGCATTGAAGTTTGGCTTCAGCGTTAAACCCTAAAAAGAAAAACGTCTTTCAAACGTTCATGTTTTTTTAAACTTTTTTTCCTGATTCCGATGGACAAAGCATCTAAAGTGGTTTAAATCTGACATGACCCAGTTCTTTTTGCCAGTTTTGGTTTTATTTTATCATAAGTGTTGGCCAGTTTTAGTGTTTTGCCGTAGCACAACTAGTTTTGACACAGCGGATCGTCCTCTTGTGCCTCAGGCTTATTGCCTCAATGGCAGCATTGTAAGTTGGAGCGTGGCCTTGTGGAAAATGTGGGTAAATAATTTTCTAGTCAAATGCCTTTCGGCAATTCCATCCACCATCGTGCCACTTAAAATGAACGTGAGGTCAAGTTTAATAGAAAGTCACTGTTCTGCTTCTCGCGCTGCTCTGCTGAGCTCTCTCCTGCTTTTACTGCAAGTAAGGATCGGTTTTAAACCCAACACCCCCAGCAGTACAGGTCATTAGATTTACTCAGAATAATGGAAATGAAGAAGGGGGTCATCATGCATTCTGTCACTTGGGATTATGACTTCCCACATTTCTTTCACAAGGGCAGTGGCGTTTTGCAATTCTGCTGTATCAGCATTTTTTTCTTTCTATTCCAGGCCTGGAATTATTGATTCCTGCACATTGTTGACAGAAGACCAAAGGACAAAATGGTAAGCAAACAGTAGCTTCATCATTTTGCTTTATCATAAGTAGGCTATTGATTCTGTGTAACGTGCTGTCAAATGAAACATACATGGTTTTGTGGACCACTGAATGAGGTGAGGACAGGAGGATGGTCATTCTTCCGCCACCTGCCGCCCCCATCATAGCAGCAGCAGTGTAGGGTATCACGGCTATCTGTGTCCCCTGCCTACGACAGACACACCCGTCAGCTTCATACCGAAGACAAATGCTCTGCAGAATAATTTAAGACTTGTGGCAGATGTCCACTTGTATTGTCCAGGCTGTAAGTCATCCCTCCCGCTCTAACCCACAGCTTACCGTCTCTTAATCATACTGAGCAAAAACAAGCAGCATGTAAGGGCCGATGAGCAGGAAAGACGATTTACGTGCTGAAAGCTCTGTTGCCAGCGGCTTGTGTTGGTGGTTTTCGTTGCTATGTGCTGTGCGTGAAGCTCCCCAGCTGTCGTGAGGAGTGATGGTTGCTGTAGAATCAGAGGATGTATGTGCAGCAGGACGGAGAGCACTTTTTTTTGGCTGCATGCCTTAATGCAGCTGCAGTCATTTCTACGGCTGCAGCTGCTGTTGGAGCTTTTAATATCCTGCCCAAGGTTCTTATCTCCTACGATGAATGAGATTATAACATCAGAACTTTGTAGGCCCAGAATGATTTATGAAATCAGACCATTCACAATCTGTTAGTGCGATCAATAACTTGAGATTTCTAGAGCAATGCTGAGCTATAAATATATTTCACTTTTCATTTTTTATGTATCACGGTGTGACAGACCCCTGCAAAGCTACTTTTTGTGCAACCTGATCCCCCCCTGCTGTTTGCACGCACCCACTGTTCCCAACCCTGCGCAGACTCAAATACGCAGCAGGTTTTTCCTCTGATCTGCAGAGAGTGACTCTGCTGCATACAGCCAGCTGCTGCAATTGCAGATTTAGCTTCACCTCCTTTGCCAGATCCTGTCACGTCCACTTTTACTCCGACCACCAATACACCAGTGCACCGTTAGCAAGAGTGATACGTAAACACAATCAAGAGACCCTGAAAAGGTATTTTTTGTGTCCTGGCCCTCCCAACATCTAGCGAAAAGCAACATCGAAGCAACTGTTGAATGAAAAACCAGTGAGAAAAGGGGGATGACACAAATGGCCATCTCATCGAACAGCTGATGCGACTGTTCACACTCACATCCACACCTACGAGCGATTAAGATTCACTCATTCCCCTATGTTGCATGTTTATGGAACGTGAGAGGAAATTGTAAATCTGGCGGGAATCACCGCGGACACAGTGCCAAACAACCCTACTTCTGCCGTGATCCTTCAAAATAAGAGCACTTGATATAACTTTGTATAACTCAGTTTATACTGAGTATTTCAGTATAAACCGAAACAAAGTTGAAACACATGGTGTTGCTCTGTATGGCAATCCGTCGTTTTGTTATTGTGTTTTTTTCAATCGTCCATGATCTAAATGTTTCACTAAATTCATGAAATCCAATCTCACTCTCTTTCTCACAGGCGTTCAGAGGCACAATAACAAATGCTGCAGACTTCAATCCCACTGCTGACGCTGAGACCCTCTACAATGCTATGAAAGGCATCGGTGAGCGACTCTTGCCTCCCTGATTTTGTTTTTTGGCCGCGGATAAACGGAGAGTTTGACGCATCAGTCATTGCTTTGTGCTCCTCAGGTAGTGACAAAGAGGCCATATTGGACTTAATCACCTCAAGAAGCAACGCACAGAGGCAGGAAATCATCACAGCGTACAAAAACAGCTTCGGAAAGGTGAGATGTATTGTAGAAAATCCACTTAACTGGCAACACATCACATTGAAACAGTATTTTCTAACTCCTTTACGTCATTTCTGGTTCAACAGGACCTTATTGATGATCTGAAATACGAGTTGACAGGTAAATTTGAGCGTCTCATCGTCAGTCTGATGAGAACTCCACCTTACCATGATGCCAAAGAAATCCACGATGCAGTCAAAGTAAGACTTGTAGCTCTAGTCTTCATCATAATTTGGTCACATCTCACGAAGCTGACGCTCCTACACAACCAATCTGACTTCCTGTTTTAAGGGAGCTGGAACAAACGAGGGATGCCTTATCGAAGTCATGGCTTCACGAAACAACAAACAGATGCGCGAGATGGTTGCAGCGTACAATGATGGTAAGATGCAGTTTCTAATCACGTTTATGTACCTGTTTAACATCTCTCACCTTTTAACATTAATGTCTTTGTCTCCAGCTTATGGCAGAGAGATGGAGGAGGACATAATCGCAGACACTTCAGGTCACTTCAAAAAGATGCTGGTTGTTTTACTCCAGGTGAGTTCACACCGGTCAGACACACACCCGCTCACATGATGTTTCACCATCGACTGACCGTCTTATTTCTGTCATTTCTTGACTCCAGGGCACCAGAGATGAGTCGGGGGTGGTGGATGCTGACCTGGTGGAGCAGGATGCACAGGTGGGAATTTAAACATTTCATCATTAGCAGAGAATACAAAGGGCACTTATTTATTTATTGCCGTGTAATTGACATATTGAGATAGCACCATGCGTGTTCGTGGAGATAAAGTGCAAATTATCTCATTACCACGAGATAACACAAAACTGTTTTTGTGAGATAGTGACATGAGTCGTTATCACAAGGAAACAGAGGCTTATTAACTTTTATTGTTCATGCTTATCAAATAATAGGAGTCTTGTGTAAGGAGGTTTGGGATTCAAATCTACCTCTACCCAGTAGTTCTGTGCAGAGTTCTTCTCCTGAGTTTATGCCTCTCATCCAATGTCTCCTGGGACAGGCTCCAGCCCTCCCAATAGACAATTGTCAATAAAGTTTTGTTTGAAAGCTCAGAAGCAGAAAAAAAATTTTCAGTTAGCAATATGCTAACAAGACAGATTTGAGCCTTCTTCATTGTTTTTTTCCATCATGTGTGCCGAAACCTCTTTTTGATAAAAAGGTTCCGTATATCTGGACTCGTAGGCGTCTAGAACGCCGCCTACATATGCCTTGTCCATTTTTCAGAAGGAGATTTTGAGGTTAGCGAGCTACATTTGTCTGTAACGAGTGTTAACTTGATAGCTAGCACCGCTGTGACAGCCAAAATCTCTGACACGCCATAAGCCCACCCGATCGTCCAACGGTGATCCAGGAGCTGTTAATCAGTCCTTGTGACCCCCCCCCCCCCCCGGAAACGGCACGACAATCTGTCGTGAAACTGGATGATGGACTATCTTAAGATCATGAGATAAGAAAAGGTTGATGAGTATTTTATGTTTTATAAAAAGGCTCAGAGGAAGGAGGGAGGAAACACGCTAGTATGTCGTTTCCATCAGAGGGACCTGTCCTCTTAGCTGTCAGTTGATTTAAAAGTAGTCAGACATTGTGGATGTTGTGAGCTAAAGGTGACGAATTTACAAACGTTGTTCTGGCAATCCGTCCAACGGTTGTCAGACACAACCACCAGCCTTCTGTTGTTTTTTTAAGTCTTTATTATGAAAAGTGTTTTTTAACATGTTATTAATAAAGTTAGCCATTTTCATCACTTTGTTTTTTGACTTTCTAAAGATCTGCTCCTCTGCCCTCTTATCTGTGTGAAGGATCTGTATGCAGCTGGAGAAGAGCAATGGGGAACGGACGAGGCTAAATTCATCATGATCCTGGGAAACCGCAGCGTGACCCACCTCCACATGGGTGAGAACAACTCTCAGGGAAATTATCACCAGAGTGTGGCAGCCAGCCATCCCAACTCTGACCGGGAGACAGCAGAGCCTGCTGCTCCGACCTGTACATTTAAATATGTACCATCAGATATCTGGTTGTTTATTTTTGGGAGAGGGTTTAAGGAGTCAAAAGTAAAATCTACTAGGTTCACTATCTTAGATGACTTAATATGTTACATATACATGTTGGGATATATTGGACAGCAAGTGACCATTTTATCCTCAAAGTTGATGTGTTGGTTGCAAAAAAAACTGAACAAGCCAGAGAATCTGAGTCTCTTTTACTCGGGCCAAATTGTGACCTCTGGGTCATCTCCAGAATTTGAGAAATCTGTTTTGGCAGCAGAGAAATACCTACACAAGATTAGGCAGGTGGTTATAAAGTTTTGGCTGATTGGCGTGTGTAAATATTACTTTATATATTGTAATGATTTGTTAACATAATAAAAATAATATTTTGATTATTTTTAAATTATTTCATTGAAGTTCCTTGAAAAACGTACAACATTTAATTACACATACATCCCATAATAAGTAGCATCCATTTAATCAGAATGTCTCCTCTGGGAGGAGGGGACATCTCACCAGATGGAAGTTAAGATATCTGAATGAGTCATAATAATAATAATAATAATAATAATAATGTGTGTTTTTTGGGTTTTTCCTCAGTTTTCGATGCGTACGAGAAGATCGCAGAGAAGTCCATCGAGGACAGCATCAAGAACGAGCTCTCTGGGGACATTGAGAGGCTGATGCTCGCTGTCGGTAAGAAACACACCCCAGAGTCGTCTGCGGGTTTTAGGGTGCCGCGTCGAACCGTCAGTTTAACTCGGGGCGTCTTCTCTGGTTTGTCCCGCAGTCCAGTGCATCAGGAGTGTTCCCATGTTCTTCGCCAGGCGCCTTTACAAGTCCATGAAGGTAAAACCAGTTCTTCAGTCTTGTTCTGATCTCACACGTGTGTAGGAAGATGTTCCTCAGCAGCACTCATGATGTCTCGTATACATGGAGTATAAGGGTCATGTTGAGAGATTTCAAGAAGAACCTCTCAATGTGATGTGAATAAAGTAGTAATGCACGAGAATTAAAGGTGCGGTGTTTAAAACTTAGGTGGTATTTAAGGGTATCTCTTCCAATACAGGGAATATTATATTCATAACTACGTTTTTTTGTGGGAATTTTCACTTACAGTGAGAATATAATTTTTTAAATGTTTTTTCACACTGATGAGAAACAGCCAGGGGTTAATTTAAGATCCCTGTTTGTTTTAAAAGTCTCCTCAAACCTTATGTGAAGGCTAAATCCATTAAAATGGCCATAGAAATTCATTTTTACGCCCTACAGTTTGAATTCATCATGAGTCCGTGTGCCGTAAAGCGCTGGAATCGCTGATACACAGTCGCCATCCGAGGCCCTTTCTTTTGTTCTCGCCGAATTATAACTTTTTTTATTTGAAAAAAATTACAATTAAATCTCGTTAAATTAAATGGATTTTTTTTTTGTTTTCTCATAGTATTACAAGTTAAATCTCATAATTTTTTCTTCCATTGGAGAGTTTGATGATTTTCAAAGATGAGTCAGACTCAAACACCTGCCCCCTCTGTTCCAGGGTCTTGGTACGGCCGACAACACTCTCATCAGGATCATGATCTCTCGCTCTGAACTGGACATTTTGGACATTCGCGAATGCTTCCGTTTAAGATTCGAGAAGTCGCTTTACAACATGATCAAGGTTGGTGAGATTTCCAAAGCCACACGGAGAAGTGAGGCGTTTCAGTTTCATTCAGCGGTGTTCTGTTTGTGTGTTTAACTCTGGTAGGATGACACGTCGGGAGATTACAAGAGGACTCTGCTTAAACTGTGTGGAGGAGATGACGAGTGAGTAAAGCATGCTTTCTTGCATCAGCAGCAGCCAGAAGGGGGCGATAGAGCTCCACTTCTTCTCTGATGGGAGACTATGTCACTCCAGAGAGGATGAAATTCAAAGATTGTTTGTTCAGTTACACTCTGTGCTTGAGGTTTCAGCTCTGCTGAGTGTGCTCTCCTGTGTCACACTGATCCTTACAGCTTAGCTGGAGAGTTCTTCCCTGAAGCTGCTCAGATAGCCTACAAGATGTGGGAATTAAGTTCCATGACCAGAGTCCAGGTTTGGACCCCATCTGCTCACCCTTTAGACGTGTCTGCATGCTTGGCTTGGCAGTGGCATGCCTCCTAATAACCCGCCGGCCCTGTAACGACCTGCTGCTCGCCGAGCCACAAACTGCTGACTGCTGATCTCGCCGCGTCTGCATAGTCAAGGCTTTGTCTAACTGTGGATCTGATCAGAAGGCTGTTCATTCAAATACAGGCGGTTTGTGATACACACTGCGTTCCAAAACTCCTGTTTGACTCACTTTGTCCCAGGATTAAATGTCACGAACTTCTCACTCATTTTGATTCGATCAGTTTCAGCCTACCCACCTTTTCACTGTAGGTGGTATCATGGCCCCTGACCTCAAGAGGGCACCTTCCCTCTCAAATCTCAGGAGATCAATATCACAAATGCTGCATTATACAAGGGAATATTTCTGAATGTCTGGAGGCAGAGATAAAGGCTTAATCATCTGAAACGTCATGTAAAAAACAGAACAAAGTTTGATTTAAAGTGTGACTTCCCTGGGGAAAAAACCTTTTGCTTAGCTTAGTCCCTTTTATAACTCTTTAAACGTTTGTATGATCTCATTTTTCTATATTTTTCTTTTCTTTAGATAACTCTAATTTCAGTTGTTTTTTTAATTAATTTTGATTCAGAAAAACAGGGCAATCTTTTTTCTTTTGTGAATGCAACATGCCTCCGTACTAAACTGACCCGCGTGTGCAAAAGCCACTAAAGTCAGTGTGAACGCTTTAGTTTGTAGTAAACGTGTTGATAGTGAGGTTTTCATGTCCAAAACGTTTCCCCCCTTTCTCCGATTCCATGCGGTTGGTTCTGTCATGTCACTGCCATGAAAAAGTCACATATGAGCAAAAAATAACATCTGGGTCAGATTGTCCCTGCAGTGTGAACGTGGCCTAAGGAGGGACAACTGCTGAACTGGTGACCGGGTCACGGGCACCCAGGCCTCATTGATGCACGTGAGGAGTGAAGGCTAGCCCATATTGTTAATTTTCACAGAGGAGCTACTGTTGCACAAATTACTGCGAAGGTTGAGGCTGGTTCTGAAGGCAGGTTGTTTTATGTTATGGCTGACCTGTGTGATTGTTTCTTCTGAATCTGAGAAGTAGGAGAAACATCCTTTCAGACATGATGGATCTCCCCGTTTAAGTTCATTTGCACCATATTTGGACTAAATCGGACCAACAGTTGGGAAATGATGTCTGTAAAACTTTTGGAGATAAAGATCCCTCCAGTGGCGGAAATATGCAACTGATTTTTCCCAAAATCAATGCAGTTCTTCCTCGCACTAAGATCTATGTGGGTATAACTTTTGAAAAGGCTGTAGTTTTTGAGTTATCACGTTAACACAAAGGATCTGCGGCGGCTGATAAAGAGTCAGCGATGACGATTCCATAATATCCCCGACTTTTCGGGGACATAATAATCTGTCACTCCACCATAAAATTGCATGTATTGCTTTTAGAGCTGCAACTAACAATTAATTTCATTATTGATTAATATTGGTCCAAGTGCTTTGATGTTCTCTTAAAGACTATTTTCGAGTATAAATCCAAGAATGTTTTATAAATGAAGCCCTGATCTCTTCTAAACTGTGATTCTGCCACCGAAGCAAAGGCCAACAGTCCGACCTGCAGCCACCTTTGACCCTGGTGCTGATGCACAGGCGCTGAGGAAAGCCATGAAAGGATTCGGTACGCCCTCATAAACCCTCCCCCATATTCACGTTCCCACCAAAAAACAACTTCAACCATCTTACCGTCTCTTAACGCTCACAGGAACGGATGAAGATGCAATCATTGACATCATCGCGCAGAGGAGCAACGCTCAGAGGCAGGAGATCAGACAGACCTTCAAATCCCTCCTGGGAAGGGTGAGAGAAACTGGTGGACCACATGTTGGGTTCTGCATCTCAAAGGGTCTGATCCGGCGGGTTTATGACCAGTTTAATCTAATCTAATCCTCAGGATCTTCTGAAGGACCTGAAGTCCGAACTGTCGAAGAACTTAGAGAGGCTGATCATCGCACTCATGCTGACGCCCGCAGAGTTTGATGCCAAAATGATGATGAAAGCAATCGAGGTAAAGTCGATGCCAAACATTATTTTTTCCACAAATAACAGGCTGCCCGGTTTGTAGCACATGTAGTAGTCAATGTTTTAATTCTCCATCTTCACAGGGTGTTGGTACGGATGAACATGCTCTGATCGAGATCCTGGTCACCAGGAGCAACGAGGAAATACATGCCATGAACGCCGCTTATCAGGCTGGTGAGTTTTATCCCCCCTAAAGAAGGATTTCCAACAGCAGTCCTGCACATGTGTACATGTAATATCCCTTATTCCCACACTCTGCAGCCTATAAGACTTCTCTGGAGGACGCCATCCAGTCCGACACCTCGGGCCACTTTTGTCGCATTCTGGTTTCTCTTGTTCAGGTAACGTTCATCGCTGTGAGAACTTAGGCTGCGTTTGGTTTCCACACCCACTCACTGGGTGCAGGCTGTCTGCTGACTACAGCACAGTCACAAAACTAAATACCTATTTCATCACATTCATCATTTTACATCCCTGTAAAAAGAAAAATACACTTGCTTGATCGCTGATATTCTATCATTTATAATCAGGGTGCAAGGGAGGAGGAGTCTGCAAATATGGAAAGAGTGGATGCAGATGCTCAGGTGATTTTTCTGCCCCCCCGCCCTGCACCGTTTCAGTGTTTTGAAATATGAAAAGAAGAGTTGCAAAATGTTTGTTCTGCCTAAATTACCAGGAACTCGCAAACGCATGCAACGCCGATTCCGACGACATGGAGATGAAGTTCATGAGTATTCTGTGCACCAGAAGTTTCCCACATCTTCGTAAAGGTAGAGAAAAATCCCTGACATTAGTTTATCTGGAACGTAAATGCACATTTGTATCCAATGAATGGATCTCTGACGGTTCCTCCTGCAAATCCCAGTATTCCAGGAGTTTGTCCGATACACCAACAAGGACATTGAGCAGATTATCAAGAAGGAGATGTCAGGAGATGTGAAAAACGCCTTTTATGCAATAGGTAACAACAATCTTTGACCTTAAGTATTCTCGTTTTGATAACTGAACTTGGACTCCTCCTCAGACCTTCCTTTGTTTCCCTTCTCTTTGCAGTTCGCAGTGTGAAGAACCAGCCCTCTTATTTTGCCGACCGCTTGTACAAAGCCATGAAGGTATTTCTTCACAGAGCCTTAATTGTGTTCACGTTGTTATGTTATTCAAGCTGCAGGCCTGCGCCTCATCACCTGGGTCTCAGATGTCTCATAAAGCAAGTGATGAGGTCATATCAGTTGGTACATGTCAGTGTTTCCCACAGGTGGAGTATTTACTGGCGGTGGTGGGCAGAGCAGCACAGCGTTGTGACGGATGGGTTTACTAATTAACTAGTCAAACCAAAAGTTTCTCACTGACTCCATTTCTTTCCAATGAACAAAGATAGAAGATCTTTGTTAAAAGTTCAAATAAATTAAAAGTAATTTATGTGGTTCCTAAGAGATCAGTTGTGCCCACAATATATATTTTTTTTCCCAAGGGAGTCCAGCGTCCCTCTTTAGTTCTCCTCTCTTTATCATTACAAAAATATTCAGAGCAGCGTCTCTTTAACAAACTCTCTCTTAAGTTTAATGTGAAATAATCGGAAATGCTAATTCCATTAGCATGTACATGGCAATCACCATTATATATTAGCATTAAGCTAACGGAGCAATTGAAATTCAGATTATCATATATTTATCGGCCGAAGTGAACGCTAACTTTTAGCGAGAGCAGAATCAGAGGACAAAATTTAACTGCAGCTTTTGGCCGGACCCATTGGTCCTCAGGTCTTTGAGCATCTACCTGGGTGGGTCTGCGTTTACTTGGGCGGGCTGCTCAAGTAGAACCTATAAAAACACTGCATTTGATATTTAATGTTTTTCTTCGGTCTTGGTCACTATAACTGAATAAATAAAAAAAATAAAGCATCTTTCGCTCCTCCCTGCAGGGCCTTGGCACAGATGACAGAGCGCTCATCCGCATCATGGTGTCCCGTAGTGAGATCGACCTTTTCAACATTCGTAAGGAGTTCAAGGAAACACTAGATGCCTCTCTCCATGAATTCATCCAGGTAGAAACCACGATTGTAAGTCGCCGTCTGTGTCTCCTAACACTCCTGTGTGGTGTGCCGTGTTCTCATCTTCATCTGTGTGTCATAATGGGAGTTTTATTTTTTTTAATCTTTTGGCTTTTGACCAGATCTGTGTGTGTGTGTGTTTGTGTGTGTCTCACATCCTTCTTCCGCTGCTGTGGTGGGGTGGTGGGGCACTGTAATCTATAGCTTCCTTCAGTGGCCAAGGTTACAGCACAGCTTTTTAGGAATTTCCCTTGCATGCTTAACTTCCTCTCTGTGTCTGCTGTGTTATTGGCTGAGTGCCGCGGCGACAGGAAGCCTCCTGTGACACCAATACAGACGAGCAAGTAGGGTGCCCCGCATCGCCTCCTCCAGAAATATTAACAAATTAAGCAACAGGATGGACTGCTATATGTTATTCTTATTCAGTTGCAAGTCAGAATTTGATTTTAATTATTATATTATTTTATTATTTTATTTTATTATTTTATATTTTAAAACTACTTCTGTCTTTTTTTCTTTCTTTTTTTTTATGGCTAAATGAGAAATTTCAGCCAATTTGTAGAAATGTGAGAAATGGGTAGAAATGAGTGCATATAAAAATACTCAAAGTAATAGGGACAGATATCTTATTCTTATTCACCTTCTTGCTGATAAAGTTGATAAATTTCATGTGAAGTGAAAAATGGACAGATGCATTATAAAGTAATTTGATTACATTCAAGCAGATATGATTATGGCGGTTGTGAGAGACATATTGCCACAGCTACCATGATTGATAAAGAGAATTTTTTTTTTTTTTTTAAAGTTGGGTTTTGCAAATGATAAAATGATTAGCAGAGAATCGCTATTTCAAAATAAAAGAACATATGCAATCATTTTATCAAATTAAATGGCAATATGTCACTCCATTTATTTCAAATACTTTTCTTTAATCACTTGATTTTTTTTTTAATCACTTCCATCATTTTTTATTTTTTTATTTCACTTGTGTTTTTGTCACATCCAGTTTTACTATTCATTTTTGTTACTTCCACCCGTCACGAGCAAAGAATTAATTTTTTTTCTACATATAATTCATTTCGAGAAAAAAGTCGTAATGTTGAGAATAAAGTTGAACTAATTCAGAGGAGAAAGATTTTTTTTATTTTATTTTGCATTTTGAATTTTAAGTGGAAATATGGTTTTCGTATGACGAGTTGAGGCCAAATCAACCATCAAGGTTGTATTGATGGTTTTAATCGCTACATTGTGTGGGTGGAGGCCTACAGAAGAATCAACCATCTCAAAGTAATCAGACTTCTTCGCCACATCCGTTGTTCACTTTGGAGGAGCCCCAGAGAGACTGCCCACCTACAGAAGCACAGGAGTGCAAAATTAAAATAAAAAAATCATCCTCTTATTTAATTAGACTTTTCTGTCGACATCTCAACATTTTCTCGAAAGGAAATATAAAAAAATATATATATGCGTTTGAGATACGTTAACCAGCTGCTGGGTGTGTTTTATTATGTACTGTTAAAGATGTGTGGGAGTGAAGTCAATCTTCTCCTCTAGCTCTAAACAAGAAGCAACATTAGTATAATTCCCAAAATGAGGAACTAATCCTGTAAAATACAGACATATCGATTGTTTTATGTGTGATGGAAGTGAAGATAGAAATCTACACATTTGTCAGCTGATGTAAAAGGTTATTCCACTGTAAATCCCCTTGTTGACATTAGCTGATTTCGTTCATTTGATATACAGATTTTTATAGTTATCATAAGTTTTTCTGTAGAGTGAGGATGTAATCCGGTTTTTCAGGTTTCATCTGATCCAAATTGACCAAATTTCAGGGGACACACAATGACAACAGTAAGTCTTATTAATCCACAATCCGCCTGTGTGTGTTTTCCCTCACTGTCCAGGGCGAAACCTCGGGAGACTACCGTAAAACGCTGCTGCTGCTCTGCGGAGGGGAGGATTAAGCTTCTGTGCTGCTCCCGTCAGACTGGAGTGAGAAACCATGAGACAAGTCCGATCACAGAGTGAAACTCTCCCCAAACTGCTGCCTCGCCTCAGCTAAACCAAGTGACCTATACCTCCGAGCCTTCTGCGCCATTTACTCCTCTCACGTCCGATCGCCCCGTCCTTCAGGATAACGTCTTGAATTTTTTAAAAAAGTCATATGAATCACAAAGATGTTCACCTCACTGCAGAAATGTGTTCAAAATATGATTGGAAATTTGAAAGTGGCTTGGTGCCTTCAGATTGCAGCTCTACAGAACAGGCTCTGTTCATTCTGTAACCGTATGTGTCATATTTACCTGAAATAAAGGGATTAAAACTACAAAGAAAAGTTGTCTTTCCCCTCTCTCCTTAAATGGTTTGAAGCACATTTAAAAACAGTGAAATGGGTAATTAAAGTTAATGTAAATGAAAATAAAAATATCTACTATTGCATGTTTTTCCATAAACAAACTAGAGATAGGTTAGTATTAAATTAATTGATTTTGTAAAGTAGCACATGCTGATTTTAAAAGCAACGTTTTGCCACATTTATCTCCATATAACGTTTAAAACATTTTTTAAAGTCACTTTTATAAAAAAAATCACATTTATCAACTTAGTCATATTTTTCCCTTCCCAGGAAATATGTGTTTTGAAAATGTCTAAATATTAAATATAAGTGTTAAGTATAAATTTAAATATTAAATATAATTCATTATAAATGTTATATCTTAATGTTAAATCTAAATGTTGAACCTAAATATTTGGAACGAAACTAAATATTTAGCTAAAATGCTAATTCACGCTGACGTTAGCGGAAGTACCAAAATAAAAGCTCGACGAAGAAAACTACTTCTATCCACGATGAAATCCGGAACCCTTTAGAACCAAAGCGGTATCAAAGCTGGTTCTGATCCACCACAGGGTCGACACGAACGGTCGGAACCAATCCCGTCCGGTGTTCTTCATCTGATTTTTCGCAAATTCTTTCTCCGGACATGTTAAAGTGCATGACGTCATGAATGCGTCTCTTGCTTTTCCCGGTCCTTTTAACAGAATTAAATGATTGGACGGAATGCGATTTAGTTGAAACTGAGAGTTTAGAGTTATGCAGATAATACACAATAATACAGCCTCTAGTTTTGTGTAATATCAGGGAACGATGTTTTGTTGGTGTGTGAAATTGTTCTTAAAGAAAGAAAAATGTTAATGTAAAAAATTAAAAGTTTTCTTGGGAACGTTTGGTAAACAATTAGATTATATCAGTAATGCAGTCAAAAATCCATATAAATACATGAACATAAAACAAATTCTACGACATGTCATCCTGATCTTTTTAATAGTGTGAACTGACGTTAGATAATAAAAAATATATATATATATATTAACTGAATAAAGGGCAAATAAATTGGATTTATAAAGGTGGTTTAAAGAAATTATGTTTGTTTCTCTAGATGCTCCATTTTCATGCAGCTTGTTTTCTGGGTTGATTTGGGAGGACAGATGAATGATTAAATGTGTAAATACATGGCAGTATAACTAAAATATTTGGGTATCTAGAAACTCTCTGTTCAATTCAGCACCACTTGGGGATATAGCACCACCAAAGAGGCCGAAATCCTCTATTGGTCCAGGGAGAACCATGTGCAAATGATAAATTCTGATATTAATAGTATAGCAATAAGAATTTAGTTAAAAATGTTAAGTTTTGGAAATGAACCCAGTTACTAGCAACGACTGAACACTTATTGGAACCAATTCAGGACTCTGTCCCTGCTTCCCTTTTCTTTATATTTGCGCTTGCACTTTATTCTTTTATAATGTAACCGTGTATTTACATTATTTCTTCTTAATTTTGTACATTATATAAATATATGGTAGATAAATATATTTATGTATTCATATATATGTATATATCAATATATTTTTATATATATATATATTTACACACATATGTATACATGTTTATCTATACATGTATATATATTCATCTATACATGTCTATAAGATGTTCTATTATATAATAGGCCTTACATTTTTGTCCTTTTTAGAATATCTGTCCGTTGTTGGCGCTGCTGTAACGCCTAGATTTCCCCTGTGGGGATTAATAAAGTATTTATCTTTCTGCGAGCGCAGCTGTTGTCAGGCCATCTCTCTGTGTGCGAAAAGAGGAAAGAAGAAAAAAGATGTATATGTGGCGAGGAAATCCCCTGCAGTAAAAAAATCAACTAAAATCCATGGCAACAAATAAAGTCTGCAGCAAAACAGTCACACTCTGCTTTTTGGCACGCCCAGCCTGAAATCTATTTGATGATAATTGTGAGAGATTAAGAGATTACCTCAACGGAGCATTGTTAAAACGGAGCCAGAATATACACTGAGCTTGAATTTCCATGTTGACATCTCGGGGACTTTGTGTTTCCTCGTTCAGAACAACTTGCACAGCAGAAATGAAGTCAGAAGATGTCATTTCTATTATTCATCATAGAGACATGGGTGGCCTTGGCTCAGCCGTTGGCTCAGCCTCCAGGGTCGCCATCATTATGGAGGCGTCGTGTTGCGAAAGTGTAGATAAACTCGTGCGAGGAAACATTTTCCGTTTTTTGGTTTAGATGAATAAATAGATGAATTAAAATCAAGATAAATAAAGCTGTGTTCATTCAGTGTGGAAGTTTATGTGCTACAAAATGAACCCTTTTAGTGTCATTTCACATATTCTGTTGCTCGGTTAGGATGGTGCGCACGCATTTTGGACTCAAACCAGGTTCTGGTCAAACTCGGTGTACAGTATCAGGCCATTTGCTGTATTATGGGAATTCCCCATGCCTCACAGCCAATTCGCTTCCTCCTCAATTCACCAGTTTCCTCAGCGGCTTGAACTGAAGTTCCGCACAAAACATCCGATTCTTCGTCACTACCTCTGGCGAGAGATGTTTGTTTGTTATTGAGTCTGACCTTGTTGCAGGATTTTTCAAAAAAAGTTTGATGAGATTATTTGGAGAACTTTGGGTCCGGCCCAAGTGACAAATCCTCTCCATGGTTGGATGGTGAACCGGTTCATCATCCGGATACGGAATTAAAAAACAAATAAAAACATATTCTTAACCGCTGTAAGATAGGGAGAGTAATGAAATGTTTTGTTGGACCTTCATGGGACGCTTTGGCAAAAAACGACACGATGACATCACCACAAAAGCTACCACACACCAGTCGGATCTGGATCCGAGTAATAGTCCAGACACGGGCATCTGGAATGTTTGAAGTTAAAGATAACAAACATCCGTGCTTCAGAATTGTAACTTAGATTCAATTGTGCAGACACCAAAGACTTCTCCGTTATAACAGAGACCAAAGACTTCTCCGTTATAACAGAGACCAAAGACTTCTCCGTTATAACAGAGACCAAAGACTTATCCGTTATAACAGAGACCAAAGACTTATCCGTTATAACAGAGACCAAAGACTTATCCGTTATAACAGAGACCAAAGACTTCTCCGTTATAACAGAGACCAAAGTCTTCAAGCAAGCAGCGATGATGTCAGAGACCGGGGGCGGGGTTTTCGTAGCAAACCCGAAGTTCTTGTCTGCCATATTTGAGACGCCTAAGTTAGCTAAGGTCTCTTCTACCCAAAATACTAAAAGCATGTGACTTAATCAAGTCATTTTAGGTGTTCTTAAAACAACCTTGGTTCAAAAGCGGCATTTATCGCGCTTTAATTTTGGCACATCCGCTGACGTCATTGTAAATTTGCATAATTTCGAAACATTAAGATCTAAATGTAATATTTGGAGCTAAGTTTGGTAAAACGTTGCTGTTAAAATAATAAGTTCTATTTTTACAAACGGCGGCCCATACTTGTCCATATGTTCTGTCCCTATCTCAATAAGCACTGGACGGAGGTTTTTCACCACCCTGTCTCAGGTTTTGGCAGTGAGACTGCAGCCCGGCCCTCTGGTCGCCTTATTCGGTCTCACCGGAGAAACGGAAAGTCCTCAGCTTCCCTCTCGGCGAGGCGTGACCCTCAAGTGGAAGGACGCCGATACTCCCACGCATTCGTGACGGCTCACAAACATTACGTACTGGCCAAGACTAGAGATAATGAAATGTTCTCTTCAACATTCCGGGGCCAAAGTTCCAGAAACCACGGGGGCTCTTGATTGAACGCATTCCAGGATTTGTGACACGCAGGGATATCATAACTTACTGGCAGTGGAGATATTCTTGTTTCTGTTTCGGTCCTTCTGTCATTTCACTATTTGTTTGATTTTGTTGTTGTTTTTAAGAACTTCCTTGATTTGTTTTTTCGACACAATACTTTCAGGGATCATTTCTTTAGTTGTCGTTTGTTGTATTTGTTTAGATTCTGCTTGTCTGTTTGCTCCAAATGTATTTTCTCATAATCCTGGACATATATGATATTTGCCCATGTTTGTTTCTGATGTTTTTCCTCATGTCATGTCTGGTGGAGGATGAGCGAAGCGTTCTTCTTCTAAAGGGTAGGAATAACCGGATCTGGCAGATTTGCGTATCGTGGTTCTGCTTGACCTGAATGGGAAGATTCTGGGATGAGGGATGATGGATCTTCTCTCTCTCTCTAATAAACCCCTTTTTTTTTTAACATGAGACTCTTTCGGTTTATTCCTTTTCTTCAAATGATCAGAAGACAATATCTTACCTCGTCCTTCATAAAGTACCGGACAGATTTAGATGATTCTGGTAGAAGGACTGGAGATGTAGCAGTCTCAGGATATATATTGGATTTACTTGACGGTACCTTTTCTCATGACACCGTTTAATGTCTCAGACACTCAAAAATTACCAGAAAAAGAAAAATGATTTGGTAAAGCATGTCTTAAAACAGTTTCATGGAAAATAGTCAATCCTTAGAAGATCCTTACAAGATTAGCTCACCGTTACTACTTTTATGATAAAAGTTAAAAACTCTTGACTCTTTTGTGGAAAACCAGGTTTGGGAAAACTATTTGACCTTCATCAGACTGTTTTTGGGTGAATCAAGTAATAAGTTTCTGTTTAGTAACGCAGTTTCAATTAAAAGTCTCCGATTTTTGACTTTGAACCGAGGTCAGATGAAGAAGACTCCTTTCACTCAAATATACCTGCCAGTCACTCTGAATGTGTGTGCGCCTACAATATTTAGCACATCTAATTAAAACTGACTATTTCCCATAAAATACAAAAATTCATCACGAAATAATTTTCCCTACTTAAAAAAACACGTGCGTCCAAACGATTTCTCAATTTAGGGTAAATTCAGACTTTCTTAAGTAAATGAATTAGTGCCTCAAAGAAATGAAATATGTCTAGAAATGATTATTTCTTTTCTTTTAATGCACTGATGTGTCCAGTTTATTCATTTCCATAGCGACCGGTTTAATGACAGGGAACAGGATACCGGGACGTTTAACTCCCCCTCAGACCTCCAGAGGTAGACGCTGCCTGTTGCGCCTCATCTTCTCCTTCCCTCACTTGTCCTGTCCTCGCCTGAACCCGCTGCTACTCCATCGGAAGAGCTGCCGCAAATCATCCACCCGCTGTCTTACATGTCATCCGGCTGGCATCCAGCCAATGTTTACACCCGAACATGAGTGACTCTTGTGAGGAAGTCACCGATACTCTTTGGAAACGAGTGGGAAAAAACAGCCCGACCACATCTGATAGAAAAGGTGTTGTTGTTTTGTTTTGTTCCACAGACAATGCCGTTTATTTCCTGGCTGGTTTTTATTTCCTGTGTGTACTTGAACGGCTGATACCTAAAAAATAATCATGGTTTTTGAGGGAATCTGTGATTATAGATCATTTCATCCCAACACTCCCACAGGTAACAATAATAACCATCAACCGTTAGAACATTCTGATGTTACATTTTCTGAACGTAGTATCCCATCATCATACCCGCCTTTGACCCTTGACCTGTGTGTCCGGTTTTAATCCTTGCTGGCAAAAAATATCAAACTTTCTGGATTCCATCGCAAACAACGGGTGAAAAAAAAAAGATTCCGCCTCAGAATTTCACTTCCACGTTCTAACGTGGTCTTATCCACTTTGGCATCTTTAGTGATCTTTTTAAAATCAAAAATATTGCCACACACTTGATTTTCCCCGTGAGTTTGACACTTTTCGGAAGTATTGCATCACAATTTTTCCGAATTTATGTCACTATCCAAATGCAGGACGAGTGCAGAGACTTAGTCATGTACTTCCGTCGCTAGCGGTTGTTAAAAATGGCGATATTGTTTTGATGTGCGCTCTAGTAAACCAAACAAATACGTAAGCAGTCCGTTACAACAAAACAATGAAAGAAAATATACACAAAGCATCAAACGGCCCATAAAACATCCCTGGCAAAGACGGAGGTTCTTGGGTATTTAATAGGATTTTCTGACTTGTTACAGTTTTGTTTTATAAAAGCGGATACATTCTGACTTGTTGACGGCATCAGTATAAACGAGGCCAAAGGGTATATCCCCACAAAGCCTCCAATCTCCTGCGTTTTACAAGCAACTCCCAAATTAAATGTGAAGCTATGTCCGAAAAACAGTATTCTTTGAAAAAACTCCCCCTAGTTGGTAAAATATGAACGATTAGAAGAGGTCAGAAATGTAGATTTGACCTTTCTCAAAACCAATCCAGTTCTTCCTCGCACTGCAGTCTATATTTGTATACAATTTGAAATAGTGACAAGGTTTTTCAGCATTTACATGAAGGATCTCGGATGTAACCACGACGATCCCATAATATCTTGGACTTCTCTGGCATGAAACTTGTAAATTAGTGTTCTTTATTCTTCACAGCTGCTATAATTTACATTTACACATTTCTTTTGGTAATGACAGGAAACTATAAGGTTACGTTTTATATATAAAGTTTCTTGATTAACAGAAAATGTTCTTTTCAAATACTGCAGTGGAAAAAATTATGCAAAGAACATTTCCAATATTGACATTGCGGTGTCAGATATCAGGATAATGGGTCGTGAATGAAAGCACTCTATACGTAATCATCTTTTTTAATCTTACTGCTATCCAATACGGTTTTGCACGTGCATAGATAAGAAGGGGACATTAGCTTGAGCAGATTCCCAGGACATCAATACATCACTGTGGTTGAAATGTGGTTTGTTTGTGTTTAAGCGCCGTTTCGATTCCCAAAGCGAGCTACGATCAACCAGAGGATGTGAACTGATGTACTTCATATGTGGGTAATTCCAAAAGCACATATTGTGTTCGCTCAGAAACACATCACGTCGCTGAAGAGAAACATGCCCAGTGAAAATGCTTGTTCCACTTACAGCACCGTAAAAGGTAGAGTGTGTAAAATATGAAGGTATCCCTTGGTGTAAATGATGTATGATATTCATAACTGTGTTTTCTTCTCAGAGTTTTATAAGCTGAAAAGAAGAATGTTTTTGATATTGGCTTAGAAAAAATCCTATTTATCTTCAGAGAGCGCTGGTCCATGAAGGCCACCATTGTTGCAAAGCCATGTTTGTACCGTAGCCTGAACACACAAACTGTACCCCAGTTCTCGAGAGGGCTCTTCGCTTTTAGCTTGAAGGCCTGGGAGCGCCTCGGGATGACCCAGGATGAGCTGGAGAGGGTTGTTGGGGGGAGGGACGCCTGGTATAACCTTTTTAGCAAGCGTCCACAGCGGCCTGACCCCGGAGAAGTGGAAGAAAATCAATGGATGGATGGATGTGTGGGTAGAAGGAAAAATGAAGTAACAACCTTTCCTGCAAACACCCACCATGAAGAAGATGATTCAGCTCAGTGGGCGAGGCATGGTTCTCTAAACGTCCTTTTGCACATTGTCATTTTTCACTCTAACCCTATCCCAACATGCTTTTGGGTTCAGTACATCATTACGGAATGTAACAGTGAAGAAGTGAATAGCAGTATAGAGGCGATGTTGTGCCGCCACAAAAAGCTTAGGGTAAGGGTTCATGACAAAATAGCCTCAGACTCCATAAGGTTAAAAACCATAGAAGGGTATAATATCCCAGGAACATTGGTATGATCTGAGTGAAACAGATGCAATTACTAAAATTGTTAATGGATCTGTTCGATTTACTGGGTGGAATGAGGAAGCATTGACAATGGTCAATTGAAACGACTTGCGGAAATCAATTGGGGCGCCATAAAAGCTCGAGCCAGCTCTGTATCTCATTGTATGGTGTATTTCATACATAAAGCAGGCATTCAATGGAAAAAAAAGTTATGATCTGAGTCCAGCAGCTGCACTGTCGGCTTCTTTGTCTATCTTAGAATTATTTTCTATGTAATATACTTTAAAAAATGTCCAAGAACAATTTAATTGTGAGAGTAATAATTTACTACAACCATGACCAAATATGAAGATGATATGTCTTAATCTTAAGAGGAAATGCAGTGATGCAATCCCAGAAAGCCCCACCAGCCCCTTCTCTAAAAGCATCAATGAACAATATGAAGTCTGTCAATGAAGATGGTCGATAGGGCATGATTTAACAGATTTCCCGAGAACTTTGAAAGGTATGAAAAACTTTATCTAATGTAAAGTTGATACAGTTCAAAGGAAACTTGCTTTTGATGAGCACTATCAGTTTTACTCAATCCACTATCGTATGAATATTTTTCTTACTATATTGAGTCCATGCTTGATCATGTCTGTAAAGCCTCTACCCTGAAGTCGGTTTATACAAAACCTTTAGCTCCAGTGTTTACATTACGATCAGGACGTTCTGTTTGGTGTCCCGCTGACGGAGAGCGCCACTGTGATTGATCCGCAGGTATGTCAATCGTCGTTGTTTACATCAAACGTTGCGAGGTGGAATTTCCCATGTTACAGCGCACGGAACTGTGCATTCCACTATGGCTATGCCAGATCCCGCCTTACTCTACCTCTGATTGGTTAAATTTGATAATGACGTTGCTCATGTAATTTATAATCTTTCAATGATTGGCTATAGGAAAAAAGTCCCTCTTATGTTAAGCCAATCAAAGGTATAATAGGGCGGGTCATGACGCGGCCATAGTACGACTCGTAAATTCGAAAGCAGTAGACCACTTCCGCAATAGATCCCTGGGTAGTGAGAAGAGAGGCCACTGGCAGCTGAAAGGTAACCAGACAAAAGACAACCTTTTCTTTTTTCTGTCGTTTAACCGAGCTTTCTGACTGACTGACCGTAAAGATAAATGTATGTGTAGTGCGTGAGCCAGAGGAGCTCGCAGCCTCTTCTTCCGCCCTGTCATTAGACTGTTAGCCAGCCGACAGCTAACGAGAATGTTGCTAGCAATTTGCATGACAACAGCGAAAACTAATATTAGCCTCCTTCAGCCAATCAAGGTAGCTATCATTATCTAGATCGGGATGTAGTTACTCTTGTCTTTTTGGGTTTGTTATTTGTTGGCAGGATTGGGGTAAAATTCAGTGTTTTCTTTCTCTGCCTTTGTCTTTTTTTCCTTGGATTTGAACGTTGGAGTTGTCATATTTAGCCACCACAGACGTTAGCACAGTCTTGCCATCTGTTTGTCTCTGACTGAGTGGCAGTCATGGAGAGATTGTTGATGCTTCTTCCCCTCACAGGTCTTTAATTTCTTCGCTGGGCTTCACTGACACGTGTGATGTTGTATATTGTAAGGAGAGGAGGAAAAAATGTTCATTAGTGGGATAACTGAGATTGTGATTCAACAGCTGGTTGTCAAATTGTGGAGTTGCTTATTCTTATAATGTAACTATACATGTAAATTACAGCTGGTGTATTCACATATTGTTTAGAATTGAAAAGTAAATACAATCGTCTTTTTTCAGCTGCTTCTTTAATTGTGAAGTTGAGGACCATCATAGATCCTCAGTCCCCTTTGAGTCGTCTGTCATCACTTATTATTCTCTGTGAAGGCCAGCTACTTCCGCTGAGTCGTTTCCTTATCTTCATATGTTTACAATGAAGTTGAAAATAACCATTTTTTGTTTTCCTTCCACCGTTCAGGAGACCATGTTTAGGAAGTGAGCCACAGCGATGGAAGGGAAAGGCCCGTACCGCATCTATGATCCAGGTGGGAGTGAGGTTAAGCCCAGAGAGGAGGCTGGAGGGGGAAGCAGCTATCGACAGCTGCTGGAGGAGAACAGCATACTGAGAGAGCGGATGAAAGGACTTAAAAGTTTGGGTAGGTTCCTAAAGATGGAATGGTTTTCTCACTCCGGTGCTGATGGAGGGCCAATGCCAGTTTTTGGAGCATTACATTCATTTTAAGGATTGGCTTGTGTACAATTGCATTGAGTTTTTTTTTTGTTTTATTGTTGTTACCATCTTTTGCACATGCTGTATAGCAGAATTGATTGAATTAGTGATATCAGTGCATCCACAAAGCTTTCATATGATGTCTCCCATTGTTTCTTTTTTTTTAAATGCTGGAGGCAGCTGTTATGCCACAAAAAAAAAAAAAGTAGTATTACCCGATGAGCTTCATTTGAAGGCGCTTACTTTCTCATGATTACTTATCAAAGAGTACAAGTTCTCTTTGAAATGTGCAGGTGATTTACTGGAAGAGTCTCAGACAGAGGCGTCAAGGCTTCGGCAGCGAGTTGAGGAACTTGTGAGAGACAATGAGGCACTCAAAACCTCCAGCTTTGCAACCAGTTTGTGTCTGGGAGGGGCCATTCACACTGAAACACAAAGTAGGTCTCACAGAATATTTGTGAGTAATGTGTTCAATACAGTTCCAGTGTGGTAACCGTATGGCACTTTATTTTGATTAACCTTTGCTATTGATATGGTTTGTCACAGGTAAACCCTGTTTACAACCCACTGCTGAGCAGGAAGAAGAGCGAACAAGCTGTTTAGGGAAAACCCTTCAGCAAGAAAAGCCCTATGTGAGTAGTTTGTACAGACACCACGAGGGTCTCGACTATGACATTTGGCAGCTCTCAACTGGAGGATGTTTGCTTTGTTCTCAGACTATTGTAGTAATCACATTCTGCACATTGCATAATCAATGGCATTACTTACTGTATGGTCTCTGCAGGCGGCCCCACCGGAGTTTGATGTCACGAATCTGGAGGGCAAGACAACAGATGCGTTGAACGTACGTACCTCTAGCATTTTTGTCTTTCTTTTTTTTTTTTTTATCACCAACTTAAATGAATATAATAACTATCAGAGCAGTTTTTTTTTTTTTTTTCAAGGAATAATTTTTTGGCAATGAATTACTTATTATGTTGAGAATCCCATAATGTTGAAAGTAAGTATTTATTGCAAATGTATTTACAATAGAACTCTTCTTAATAGCTATTTCCCTCAATATTAGGAATGTATCCTTGGGGTGGTGACTCGCAAACAAACCAGTTCTGGTAGCTCCAGCCTGAGTCAGTCAGGGGAAAGTCCAGGATTGTTACTTACTAGTATTACAAAACTGGTTAATTCACACATTTCATCCAAGGGGATTGGACACTATGCCAGAATATATAAGACACAAATCTTTATTGAATTGCTTGTAACCGAGTGAAAGTAAAGTAAAACTTTATTGCCTATTTTGGCACAATATCCAACACCTGAACAGAATTTGATTTGAAACAGTATTACCTCTACAACTGCTGTCGGACTAAACGTAGCCTCCGACAGGACAAACTGGTTGATCTTTTTCAGATATGTCAGCTGTTGCATTTTGAAAAAAATAATCGCACAATGACTGCTGCAGCATGTCGATGATTCAGTCGAGTGATAGTTGGAAAATGTATTTAATTGCCGCCTCATGAACTTGACACTCGTGTCAGATTGACTGAATCCTGACGCTTCTGTGCGTCTCCAGGCCGGGTCAGCTGCAGGAGTAATCCCCCACCTTCCTCAGGAGAACATCGAGCTGACGAGCCAGCTGAAGAGGCTAGAGAGCTCCTTCAGCATATTTGCAGAGGAGTCCAACCCCAACCAGCTGTTGGCTCACCTTGGTCGGATGGCAGTGGAGTTTCACCATCTTTCTTCGAAGGTCCAAAAGAATGAACAGAGGACCTCTCTCCTTCAGGTATGTGATTTAAAAAAACAAACAAAGCAACTATCGTGCTTTTTTAGAGTCTATCTAATTATCTGAGATGGATTGAAAGTGTCTTAAAAGTTTATTTCCATTTTGATTGCATAAAAATATGTTTATATAGATTGATTTCTTATAATAAAACCTAATTTCCAATTTTTTATCCATTAGTAGTAAATGCCCCAGGTTTTTTTTGACTAAACAGATTTTTAGTTTGCATAAGTGATGATTTCATTCATAAATTAGGGGCCGGTTGTAGATTAGTTGGTCGAGCGGTCATCCATCCAATGGGAAGAGTCAATCCCAGCTCATGCAGCCTACATGCTTTAGTGCTCTTTAGCAGTTGTTAGCACTTTAGCACTTTGTTATCCTCTATGAATGTACTGTGTATGACTTATGTGATTAAAAAGTAAGCAGCATTATTATTATAAGGGGTATACTGGGTCACCTGGAGGAGGGCGTCAGATGCTGAATGACCTGAAACACCTGATGATTCCAGGATCCTCACTGACGAGGTGCCCAGAGGCATCAGTAGATGTATTTTAACAGCATACTCCTAAAGAGGAGATGCATCATCCCTGGTTGTAAAAGGCCCAGAAAACATTGAATTCTAATCGCACTCAGGAATATTTGGTTTAATATTTTCATTTGAGTCCTTCTTGATCCAGTTTTAGTTATTTTATCCATTCAAAACTAATCAGTTAAACTAAGATCATTCTTTTTTATGGCTGGAAACTGTGAAATTCAGGACCGTGTGTCGGAGTAACTTTGTGCTACAGAGGCGGGAAGTATCCCCTCATGAGTCTGATCCTACGCGTGTTAAAGTCATTTTGTTAGAAGTAATCGCTTGCCCTATAAATGGACATGCAAATGTTTGAAAAAGTTGAATTGTCACTACTTCTACACAGAAGCTAAATGCGTTGTTATGTGGTGTTATAGACCCTCTGTGAGCAGCTACGACAGGAGAACAACGAGCTCCGAAAGAAAATGGAAGAGGATCATCATGTCAGGAATCAAGACTTGGAACATCTCAGGTAATATTTTTGTTTTTTTTCTGCCGGATCAGAAACATTAATCTGAACACGATTTAATAGATGTTGAATTTAGAATGAAATCACTTTTCCCATTCCTGTTTTAATGTGAGACCATAAAAATTCAATTATTTATTGATTTTTCTCTCTTTATGTATGTTTTTTTTTCTTCTCATCATTAAAACCAACAAATTAGAGCAGAAGAAGAAAAGAAAAAAAGTGTAAAAAGAAAAACATAATCAGTAGATAAAAAAAATAAAATAATACTGCCAGTTTACAGAAAAAAAAGCCCACACATAAACCCGACCGACTGGGGATTGAAAAGTCCATAAATGAGTTTAGGAGCCGACATGAGTCCACAATGCCACAAGAAGGTGAGTCATAAAGGGTCCATGGCAAAAGCCAAAGGGTCCCAAAGCCCAGAGAGGTAGAGCAAAGTTCAGTGCAGCACACAATTCCCCCGAAGAGGGAGTTAACAGGCTTTCATTTTTGATGGCTGAAATCTTCCTCCACTTTCTGTTTGTGTCACAGCGGCCAGCAGATCCGATCCCGATCCGCCCAGAACAATGCTGACGCTGTCTTTTCCTAATAAGTCATCAATCTCTCTGAAAGCACCCCGCTCACCAACGTTATCGTTGACATTTTCCGTCTGATTTCAGGCTGGAGAATCAGAAACTGAAGGAGTTGGTGACGGGAGGAGCGACGGCAGCAGGATCGTCTTCAGCTGCGACTGACGCCGAAGCTCCTGAGGCCAAAGAGGGACCCCTGAAGGAGGAATCGGCTGCTGTAAGACCGAAGATGGAGGCCACCACACCCCAGAAGGTAGTCAAAATGAATTACTTAAGATCGACTACATTCCAAAATGTATGTCCTTAATATATTCATATAAACATTACTTGCCTTTTTCTATTTATTTATTTTTTATCCCAGTGACTTAAAGCCAAGGTTTGGGGATTTATTCGTCTGTATCTCCGTGTGTGAAAATATTTTATCCATGGCGTATCTCACATTGTTCATTCTAACTTGATCAAATATTAAGACGTGTTTGTACATTTTGAATTTTTATGGAAATGTATTTTTAATGATCAGCCTTATTGGACATCGTTTTTTGTGAAATGTAAAGCAATACATATTCCCTACTACGTTGTACCGGTAAATACCAGTATACCCGTTTAATCGCGTTTAATCCCTAATGATGGTTAGTCCTGCCTTTGTGTATTTTGATTACTCTACAAAATGTATTTTATTAATTATACACTACTCTAAGTTCACTATAAGGGTGGAGGATATTTCATATTCAGATGCATTTGTTGCGAAACCCTTTCAGGGGGGCGTGTCCTCTGCACATGATTGGGATGGGGCGTCGGCATTGATGACCACCGTGAGAAATTACATGGAAAAACGTTCTCACAATGAACGCATGACTTTTACTTTCCAAGCGAAATTTCCACTCGGTTTGAGGTTGGAGTCATACAGCCACGTCACAGATTCGGGAATGTTTTGTCTTTCCCCCAGACTGGAAAAGCGACAGAGAAGAACCAGAATAAACCATGTGATGTAGAGTCGTACGAAAAGAAGATCAAGCTTTTGGAGAAGCAGAGAAAGGATGTGAGTTTTATTTTTGTTATTTTTTACTGCTCATCCTCTTTTGCCGTAGGGGAAGAAAGTCTCTCTTTTTGTTTTTGGTTTCCTGTGTGATCATTTGTTTCACTTCTGGCTGCTCACAGGTACTGGAGGTGAACAAGCAATGGGACATTCAGTGGAGCTCCATGAAGACACAGTTTGAGCAGAAGGTAGACTAATGACTTGGTTTGGGGACACACCTCAGACGTGACAGATGTAGAGCTACTGACGGAGAATCATTCTCCTTGGTTTTCTGAACCAACGTTTCTCATTTTAGTGTTTTAAAAACTCATGTTGAAAATGAAACTGTTTCCTACTATGAAGCCGCAGCAGTTGAATGTAAGAGTGAGACTTGTATGTTTGATTGATTTTCACTTTCGCCTGTGTCAAGATCCGACTCGTTGCACACGACAGTTCTTTTACCACAAAACACTTAAGAATGTTGCACAGAAGCCTTAACATGGGGGGAAAAATCCTGAGGGTATTTATCCATATTTCCCCATAACAATGATTAGAAATAATAATATGTATGGATTCTTATGATATAGATATATTATGATGATATATATATACTTGTAGATAAGTGCTTAGAAGGGAAAACTCTTCATCTGGAGCCAATAAGAAACGTTGAACTGATAAATAATTTAGATTTTAAATATAACTGACCACAAAACGATGATTAAATGGCAGCAGTATCAGTTTTTGGAACTTTATTTATTTATTTATGTATTTTAAATCAAAAGCTGTTACTCCAACATAAACCATTTGTCACGTTTATGCCAGGGAAATAGTCTTTATTACTTTAAAGTTAAATGACAGATGGCGAGGATTTTTTGTGATTTGGAAATATTTGGAACACAGGACTGGCGTGTGTGTGTGTGTGTGTGTCTGTGTGCGTGCGTGTATGTGTGTGTGTCCAGTGGAAAACGTGCAAACTTGCAATACCTCGCTATCTGAGAATTCCTACCGCAAAACCTGTTGTAGCTCAGTGAGAATTTCCCTCACCTCTCTAGTACCCGCTGACTTCCTGCTGCTTTGCAGTCAGAGGACAAGAGAAACACACATGTGCAACACACTTTCACACTCACACACACTCCTACGCCGCAGAACTTCAGATATATTCATTTGCGTCATTTGGGCTTATTCATATTTTTACACAAAGATATGTGTACGTTCAAATGTGTCCTTGTTGATGCTTAAGATTCAGTGATTTGATCAAACAAATTTCTGACATGTTTCTAACGCCGTGCTCTGACACGCAACATTCTTCCCAGGGTGTCGGGATCAGCGAACCACGCTGTTGTTATGTCTTGATGAGAGTTGTCACTAAATGGTTTTCGCTTTCCCGCAGATCACGGACCTCAGACAACGGCTGGCTGAGTCCCAGAAAACTGTTGTGGAGTTGGAGGCCGAGCGGGAGCAGAGGCAGCGGGACTACGACAAGAAGCTGCTCCTGGCCAAGTCCAAGATTGAAAATGTGCAGGTGAGGACACGAAGGATTCACTTCGGAAGGTGGCGTGCAGGGAAAACAAAACACAGGAAATGCATGCACACAAAACAACTTTGATTTACAAAACTGTGTGCTGCATGTCCTACACCGATTTACACGCACACGCCACACGGCATGTCCAGCGTTCCTGCCAAACCCCACTGTTACCCATAGAAAGCCAGTGAGACGCCTCTAGTTAATATTAATAACTGCTTGATGATGTCACCCACGGCTAAGGCAAACAGGTTGACTGACAGACTGCGACAGACCCCCACATTATTACTAGTCGATATTAAAAATAGCAATTATTATTATTAGTAACACATTACGTAAACGTGTTTCTGGCGGTTTGCCTTTTTATCAATGACTATGAATTTCACTAACGTATAAAGATTGTTCGATGATGGCAGACATCTGAGGGTTAGTTTGCAGCGACTGGGTTTGAGTGGGATTGTTTGGGATTGATTGTTAAATTACTGTAGCGAACTCTCAGGTGAAGGTGATTCAGTGTCTTGACTGTGCCCGTCTCAGGGGGAGAAAGAATGCCTCAACACTGAGACCACTGAGCTGAAGCAGAAGATCCGCTACCTGCAGGATCAGCTGCTGCCGCTCAGCAAACAGAGGGAGTACCAGGAGAAGGAGATCCAACGTCTCAACAGGGTGAGTGTGGGACAGGTGGGGAGGGGAGAAGAACCGAGGCCTTCCAATCAATGCAAAACTTCAACTTTGTCTTCCTTCAGGCTTTAGAGGAAGCCTTAAACCTGCATTCGCCTTCGTCCTCCCAACAACCTCCTGGCCAAGGCAACTTTGCTGATGCAGCAAATAACCTGAAGAAACAGGAACTGCTCACCCAAATCGCTGTACTGAAGGAGCAGGTCAGACATGTCTGGAAACAAAGACAGGCACAGCGGTATGGCTGTTAATGCACGAACTTCTCCAACCCTTTGACATTGTTTTGTCCCTCAGGTGAAGATCTTTGAAGAAGACTTCAGGAAAGAAAGGAGCGACAGGGAGCGAATGAACGAGGAAAAAGAGGACTTAAGGCGGCAAGTCGAAAGACTCCAGGGTCAGATCACTAATTTGACCAATCAGGTAAACCCCGAGTTTACAGCTTCTTCTCCAGGCGTAATTAAGGCTGGACTGCATAATAATTGTGAGTGAATGTTTCAGCTTCACCAGGCCCAGAATGAGTGTCAGAGGGAACGCACAGAGAGATGCAAGCTGGAGAGACTGCAGATGCAGCATCACAAACAGGTACTGGCCGCCGCCGCTCAGGTACGAGCAAGCGTAGTGTGTTACACGTGTCGACGTATAGAATGAACTAGATGACACGCCGGTGATTTGGGCCATGCACATTTAGTCAGGGTCAAGGCTTACGCCGACACTCGCTCTTCAAGGTCTGGGCTGCTTCATGCTGTAGGTTAAGAGTCGTGGTAAAGCTTGCACACTACTGCCCCCTGTGACCGGGTCCAGGCATAGATGCTTCCTGCTTTAGGTTCATAGTGGACAAATCAATACTGTAGCACAGGAGCCTCGCTCCATCCACGTTGTTTGTAGTGCATTCGGGATCAACAGCTGGAATATTGACAGTCTTCAGGGGGAGGAAACTACAGCGGGGTTGAAGGTCGACGCTGGCCCACGCCGCCGTGATGGCTGAGAGTAGCAGCCGTGCACTGATTGGGGATCACGTGTGTACTTGTGATCCCTCATAGGGGCAGCAGCAGGAAAGACGTACCTCAGACCCCACATCAGGCTCAGTGAATGGCCCGCTGAGCCCCCCCTACTGTGGTCCCTTTGTGCAGGTGGGACCGCAGGGCCTTGAGGGCTGGCCCATACACTTCCCTCCCCGGATGCCCAATGCAGCAGGCGCCACAGCCGCAGCCGCCGCAGCACCGCCCCCTGTACGAGACTTCCAGCCTGTTACCCCGGTAAGGGTCCTCTAAGGCCCCTCTGTCTGTCTCTGGAGCGACTCTGGCTCGCTGAGAAAAACAAGGCTCCTCTCTCTCTTACTTCTACCCTCATGTTATCGGGGCAACAAGGAGATGTAGTTAGGGCTAACTGTTGTACAGCTTTGCCACGCTTACATTCAATAAGGATTGTTAGCTTACGACAAAGACGTGTGAGGCATGTTGGTTCTGATGAATCCGTATGTATAATGATGGGAACTAAGATGGCGTTGCCTCTTTGGCCAGGGTTTTCCTTGGCAGTCGTCATTCCCACAGCCCAGAGGAGCCAGAGCGGTAGGAGAGAGTTCACGACCACCACCAGAGAACGCAGGTATCACGCATGGTTTGTATGATTATTTATTTATTTATCACTCAAATGATACAGAAGGTGTTCCTCTTATTTTCCTTCTCAAACAAACAAAATGCTGTTAGAATACCAAAAATACCAAAAACCCACACAACCTTTTAACTGAAGAGATCCTCTTTTGCTGTTAGACGTTCAGAATGGATCTGAAATGTTCCCAGACAACAGAATACTTCTGTTGTGAAACCTTTCACACATACTATGGCGTCCGTCTGCATGTGATGCGCCGTTTCCAAAATCCAAACCGGTAAAATCAGTTTGAACTCGGCCTCAGTTCGCAAAGCCGACATGAAATATGCAACCAACTATGGATGCACCGATACCAGTACCAGGGATTGGTCCGGTAACGATTCCTTTTTACGGCACCGTAAAAATACCTCCTGTGAGGTGAGCATGTAGGTGGAGGCGAGGCAACGTCAGCAGTGTGGAAGTATTAGTTCCCGAGAAATGATGTCAAGAGCAGAGGAAGTATCTGTTCTTCATCATACTGGACTTCAGCATTTTTCCATCGGGGCCCAAATATAAGATCAGCAGCCATCAGGTCCCATCAGAAGCTGCATCAGCTGCTGGATGCTCAGCATGTCAGACTTCAGCTCCAGCACCCATCTTTGGACGACCAGTTTGAGCGTAAACAATCTCTGACTGGTTTAACTGCATAGTGGATTGTTGAGGATTTTACGCTGCAGGGAATCGTGAAGCAGCTCTGAGCAACCCTTTTCTTTTTTCTCTCTTTTTTTATTTCATGGAAACTTTGTTCTTTTCCTTAAAGAAAAGAAAAAAGACGTTTTCCTCTCAGACAGACGCAACATCTGATAAAAGTGACATTCATTCGGTTTTCAGTTGAATGATATAAAAAAAATCCACTGATTTGGTTCCTTTTTTCAAAATTTTAGAAAAAACTGTTGACAATGAAATGAAATGAAGAGGTTTTCTTCAGAAACTGCTCTCAAATCTTCTCATGACTGAACCCCGAAACCTTTTATGCTCACGGCAAACGTACGTAGAAATGTTTCACTCGGTATCATCGGGAAAATCGTCTTCTAACGACTCTCTTTTAAAAAGGATAACATTCCAGAATAGCTGGACAGGGACATCTAACATTTAGATGCTGGGAACAATTTTAAAGCGTAGATAAATATATGCTAGATTGAATTCACGACGTTTGGACAGCGTGTGAGCTGCGACTGACTCGGATTGAATATCCATGATCGCTTCAGTAACGAAGGAATGTCTGCAGCTCAACTCCAACGGAATGTGAGCAACGAATGCCACGAGCTCTTTTGGCTGCACTAGAGCATCAATAAGTCATTTATGTAAAAATAAATTAGATGAAAGGACAAAAATGAAGCTCTAAAGTTCAGCAATACAATTTATCTCAATTCAATTTATTTTCAGTTTCTATTTAATTTATCTGACTGGCTCCTCAAACAATCCCTGCAGGATCAGTTCATGGTCTCCTGATGATATTAGTGTATATAAAGCTCTCCATAACCCTGTTTGCCGTAAAGATGATGCAGCCCGGCTGCTTTGTGCGCCTGCAGATCAGTCGACGGCCACGACGGGAGCGGGAGCAGGAGCGGGACCTGGAGCTGGAGCGGGAGCAGGAGCTGGTTTTGGAAAAAGGGAGCGACAGAACATTGACCCTGGAAAGCACTAAACCATCACAGCACCCACCTGACGGAGTCTGTGTGTAGTAGCATGAAACCAGTTTGTTTTTGATTTGACAAGGTGTGAGTTGATCTATAATTTTCCTACTGAACTGTAGATATCCTATTGTAATGTTGTTTATACTTGCGTTTTATAAGGCTATTTGTGAAACACTTCTTCGCTCTTCTGAATATATATATACATGAAATATTATCGTTTTTGGGTTTGTTTTGTTTTTTATCAAGAACCGAAGTAATTTGTCCAATGGGTTGAAATAATGAGCATTATTCCCTTCTTAGTTTTCTTCTTGAGGAAAAGTTACCCGTTTGATTTGACGTAACAACTCGCCGATTGTTTTTGTTACTTGTAGGATTGCAGGAAGCCATCCCCCCCCCCGAAACAAACAAATAAAGAAAAAAAAAAAAACCCCATGTAAACTCATTCCTGCAGCGAATGATGACGTAGGAATCAGAATTCACGATGTGAATGTCGATGGCTGGGTGAAGATTTCCGCAGTACCATCAATGTTCTAGAACTGTCCCGTGTGTAACTGTTTGAGAGTGGTTGTTGAAATACGAACATGTGGGGGAGACGAGTTTTCGATGGTTTCACGCCAATCATTATTGTGATTGATTATTTATTTATACTGTTTTGATAGTTACATTGACTTAAGTGTAAACCATTGTCTTCAGTAATGCTGTTCTGTTAGTGTAATCCCAATATTGTATTGTTGCTAGTGACATTGTATGTTTCAAACACGACACACAGCGCATACACCTTTTTTTTAATCTTCCTTTTTTTCCCCATGACGATGGACCTAATCCCATTAAACACGATTCCAGGCGACCACTCAAGCACCCATCTTACTGCATCATTATTATTATTATTATTATTATCCAGTCCAGGGTGCACATACAGCATCTGGAACGTAAAGCACCAAATCCTTCAGAGCAGCAGTGATGACCGTCTTCCTCTTCATCCTGTTAGTTCGTGTTAACTTCCCCTGAGGCGAAATCGGTGAAACTGAGTTTTCAATTCTGCGCAAGCGACCGAATTTCCATCAGTACCTGAAGGCCGCGGATCCAAGGTTGCAGCACAGCCGCTCCCTCAGAGGAAAACCTCTGCCTTCAGCGGTCCTTGTTGTTCCGATCGACCTCTGGACCACACAGTCAAGACCCCCGATAAGAAACAGGATCCACACCCCGAGACTTATTTCAAATGCAAAACTCTCCAAACACAAACTTGAACTTGAAACCCACCGTAAGAAATTCTTAATAGAGTCTTATCAGGCGGTCGGACTGAGGGTTTATTCTGCATGTGCAGATGAATTTGAAGTACGAGCCTGATGGGCGAACAGCTAGGATTATTTAATCAGTGGAATTGCACTTTGATAAGGAATGCTGTAATTACTTGCGGTTGTATTTTCTTGGTTTATAGCCCCTTTTCTCTTTCTTTGCTGTAGGCAAAAGCACATGTGGGACCTTTTTGTATTTGACTGGCTTAATAAATCTATTCTAAATGTCTTATTTCACTATGCTTATTCATTCATACATGTTCAGGGGCGAGGGGGGGCATGGGCCAGGAGCCTAACCCAGCTGACATTTGGGGGTAGGGCTAACACAAACAGAGACATACGACTATTCATGCTCTCATTCCAAATTTGGATAACTAATTCACCTATATTTCATTTTGGACCGTGGGTTCTCCCAAGCTTCCTCCCTTCCACCTTAGGGCCCTAAATTGGAATAGGTGGATTTGAACCAGGAACCTTCTCGCTGTGAGGCATCCATTCTCCCCAGTTGTTATTCCTGTCATTTTTAAACTTTAGGACCGGTTATATATGGGACCCTCGCAGTGTAAAGAGTTGGTTCTGATAAAGGCCTGGACATGGGTGTCTTTTCATTATGCTTTATTTGATGTCATCAACATGAAGGCAGTAATGGTCACCAGGTCCTGAGACGAGAAGAGGACATGATGCTCTGGGGGTTGCAGGGCGGCTTGAATGCACTGAAGAGCCGTCCTGAACCCCAGACTCCAAAGAAGCACCACAGAGTTCCTGTTTTCAAGCCTCCTCTTCATTAAACATGCCACCTTCAGGATCAGAACCTGCTGACATTACCTCCTACCTCCTCAGTCACTTCATCAGATGAACAGTAGTACAGATGGATTACAGTTAGTTAAAAATGTCCTCGATGTATGCTAGTTGCAGGTATCTACGGATGTCAGCGTGAACCACTGAAACACTGACGGTTGGGTGCCACCTCATCACCGCTCTCCCATCTGATCCCACCAGAAACTTCTCAAAGTTCCACTTGATGTCGCTGATTTTCAATGGCTCCCAGAACAGTCTGTCTGAGGCGGCTCCAAAACTGTCTCCAACTGGGGGGCAGGAGTTCTGCAAGGTAAGAACAAGATGATGAAGATTTACCCCACAGATGTGAGAACAAAAAACAGCTCTACATAGAATATTCCTTTACATAAAACATAAAAAAAAAATCACTCCTTAATCTTAATCCACTACAGCACATGGGTCAAGCTACAGCACAAACACCAGAGATACTACAACTCCCAGAATGCACAGCGATAGACTGCACTTCTCCCTGCTCCTCTTTTGTCAGATATGTTTATTCAGTCACTAATAGACTTCAGGCTAATCCTTAGAAGATACGCTACGAAACCAAAGCATTTTTTTTAAACGATAAATAATAACAGTATTAGTAAGTCGCACGCACGTTTTAGAAAATAGAACGCACGTTTATTTAACTGGAGAGGAGCTTTTACCTCCTCCAGCCGTTCAACACTGCTGCCTTAAAAAACAAAAAACTACTACGTCTACTTTTACTGTTTTATTTTGACAGAAAAAATAAAAAAAACATTTACTAAAGGCTCATTTCAAGTTCCATTTAGTTAATATTGGTAATTAAAAACCGATAGATTTGAGTTTCGTTGGTGCCTCTGTATAAAAACTTCTCATTGGAACTGATTCTGTGAAACTCTGCTGATAGAGAGGGAGACCTAAGAATATCATGTAAAAACACCTTTCACCGGGATTGGATCTGTGTGTGTGTGTGCTTTGTGTGGTGGAACACAGTTTATCACCACTTAGTAAACATGGAGTTGGACTTATGTCACTATTTCTTAGTTTGTGTGCAGCAGGATATCAAATAACCTGTATTATTATTGCTAAACTACAAAACAGATTACCCGTACCCACGCAGCATGAACCTGATCACGCAACGCACCTTGAGGAAGGTGAAAACCTCCTGCTCGTCTTTTCCATTCACGTCGCCCTTTTCCAACAGCTGGAAGTTGGGAACGAAACCGCTGCCTGGTCTGACGTACCTGGAATCCAGAGAGAGGAAATCTCATCAGGGCCTCTGAGCACTTTTTGATTGGACAGCCTCTATAAATTGACTTCAGTCCAGTCTCTAGAAATGGACACCAGGCCGGTGATTGAACCTGATACAGGTTACCCACATGGTGGACAGGCCAGAGACAAAAGCTGATCTTATTGTAGCAGGATGCCTTCCCTGATTAAATGAAGACATGCTGACGGACAAGATTTACCGTCATTACAAATTCCTCCTTAAATCCAGCTTTGGGGTATCGTATAGAACGTATTATTATTATTATTATTATTATTATTAATAGTCTGGGCTTTTGAGAAGGTTAAGATTCAATGTTAAATGATCCTCAACAGGCTTCCAACCTCTTTTATTCCAGTTTAAAGCTCTTTCAAAATAAGTAAAATATATATAAATATAACATTAACCCTTCCATGTCCTCACCAAGACAATAAACTATGGAAAAAATATATCTTTGCATATTTTTATGTCTTTGGGTTATTTATTAATTTAATCTTAAACAGACTAGATTTACCATAAAATGATAAATCATTCGGTCCCGCATGTTTTTAAATAGTGGGAAAAAAATGTATTTAATGATTAAATTTTGTGTTTCATGGAAAATAGTTCATTTAAATAAGTTTAACTAGACCATTCAGTAAAGCATGTTTTAAGAAAAAACTCATTGACAAGTTATATAATTCTGTTAATTAAATCCTAATATAATTTAATGCTTCTTCTGCGGTGGCCCCTTTGACCCGTGGCGTCCCCCAAGGCTCTATCCTCGGACCTTTACTCTTTAGCACATATTTAAAAATGTGACTGAATTATTTTTATGTAAGAAATAGTGACTCAAAATGAGCTCAGCCAAACAGTTGAGCAGGACATCAAAGGGGTTGATTGCATTTTGAAGAGCATCAATCCTCACTTTAAACCCAGCAGAATTTCATTTTTCCCCCCTGGTTCCTGTTTCCCGAATTGGTTGCAGGGGAAGCCGAGAACCGTGAGTCCATGAGGTTTCAGGTTCTGGTGTAGTGCATTCAGATCTGGTGACAAAAAAAAGAAGAAAAAAAAAAAGTTAAGCATCTTCACATGAAGAATTTGCTTTGGAAGCATTTAAAAAGACAAAAAGAGACGATGCTGCGTCTTACCCAGATACTGATAGGTCAGTCCTCAGTATGTGGCCACGTTGACGAAGAGGACGCTCTGGCCTCTGAAGTCACGGAAGTTCACGATACGAGTCTCGTTTAGAGTTTTAGCCCTGTACGAGTAAATGGTGTCGTCCGTGGAGGAGTTACAATGCTGAGGGTGCAGACGCGGGTTAAGGGGGGCTTATTATTGGGGTTTGCAGAAAAAAAAAACAGACCACACACACAACATTAACACTGTTCCACAAAAAGACGCTGTAAACGTCACATGGATGTAATCGCCCTGCTGTTTGGACCTACACACCATATAACGCTGATAGAAAGTCGCTTTGGTCCCCTCAAAAGTTACAACAGGAAGTAAAACAGTGCTGTGCAGAACCACTCTTCCACGGGCTTTCATGAAAAAGCATCAAACAGTTGACGTGTAACTTCAATGCCTCAGGATGTGATGGGAATTTACGTGTTGACGCTTTACGCAAATCCCCTTCCAATATTGGATTTCTTCCGTTTCAAAGGATAGATTTGCATTTTCTTCAACAAATAAGTTGTTTATTCTGGCGACGATCACTTCTCTCTGCACTGTTTGCCAATTGCAGAGACAAATAAAAAATTGTCTTAGGTGATGGCCTTCATGCTTCCACCAGTTAATCGGAAACCAAAAAAAATAAATAAGTAAATTTAAAAAAAATCAAAGTTTAGTTTGACACATGATGCTTTAATATTTCCCAGCATCACTGAGTAACACCCCCCCCCCCCCCTGAACAAAAAGCCAAATCCTCTGGATATACATTGATCAGCCATAACATTAAAACCACTTGCCTGATATTGTTTAGGACCCTCTTTTACCATCTAACCAGCTCTGCAAGGGGCTTTCTGTGCTGATACCTTTCTACCATAATCAGCAAAAGCTTTTTCAGAAATGTGAAATAGCGTTCTGTGGGGCTTGTCTTAACTCCCCACATTCTTCATTCAGCCTCGGTTACCCATGAAACACTCGCCCTTCATCAGACATCTTTGGTAGGTAATACCACTGCAGACCGGGAAAGTCCAATATGACCTGCAGTTATGGAGATGCTCTGACCCAAACATCTGCCCATCACGTTTTGGCCTTTGTCACAGTGGCTGACATTAATTTTTTGTCCCTGTTCCAACATCAACTTCAAGGATTCGGTGCTCACCTGCTGCCACAGGTGATATTGTAACGAGATAATCAACGTTATTCTGACTTCACCTGTCACTGGTCATAATGTTATGGCTCAATGGTGTGCAAGTATGTAAAACCGCAAAGCCCTCCATAAGCCTTTTATGTACATACACAAATTGAGACTGAAATGTTTAGTTGCATCAATATTTAATGAGGAAGGCTGAACCATCTCAGCCGGGTCAAAGGTCATCCAGTGTTTTTTTAGTAAAACGTTATGAAGGTTATGGACAGAGAGATGTTTAAAGAAGGCCCCAGAGCCGCCAAAGCAGTTTTTAATGCTTTAGGCAAATATCAGCTCTTTTTTTTTTTTACAGGGATGCTTAACATTTGTATATCTTTTGTTGTCGTGTTTGTCAACACTCAGAATGAACAGAAGCTGAGATAATTGATCCCAACTGTTAAACTGAACCAAAAGGCCAGAGCTACCGAGTGTCCCATTTTTTTTTAAATCATACACAATATTTTAACTGTCAATATCCCTTATAAGGCCCAATATTACATTGAATATTATTATATTTTAATGTGCAATATTATGTTTCAGTATTCTGAACATGCGAAATAGTACACTCATTATTATTATCATGTTTGTTTTAGTCTTAGGCCCTGGTTAACATTTAACTCTTACACACTGTATTTTCTCAAAACTTGTATTTAATACTAATTTAATACTGTATTTAATAACAAACTATTTTATAGTTTGTTACAGCAAATTCAGAGCAATTTAGTGTGCAAAAATATTCCTTTTGGTATTATAACATCTTTATCTTTACAAGGGCCTTGTAGTTTAATAATCCTTCTTATGTGTGAGTGTGTGGGAGTGGGTCGAATTTGATTGCACAACATGCGTGTCCTGTTATTTGTCTACAAATAAACATTTATTTAAAACATATGTTGGGGATAAGGGTGCCTCTATTTTATTATCACCAGCTCATGTCAGAGTGATGCAGTGATTAAAAAGTACTTTTATCATCTGTTCTGCTCACTGAGGTCAAAATATGAAGGCAGAATTCACGTTTGGTAAAAAAAAGAAAAGAAAAAGGCGAGGTAAACATATTTTCTTTTACAAACATCAGGCCTTCTGCCTCCTCAGAATGAAGCTGACCAGTAGCCTGTGATATTAACTATCCGCGCCATCTATGCGGTCTCACACCTAATATCAACAGGTACCTGTGTGAACGAGGATCCGGCGGCGCAGGGTCTCAGCAGGCTGAAGAACAGCAGCAGCAGCGGGAGGGACCACCTGGATCCGTCCTCCCCCACCATCCTTACCGCACACTTTTTACCGTTTGACAGCGCCCCTCTCCCGCGATGAGCTGTATCTGCTCCGGTAGGGGGCGGGACCGGGCACAGCCGACTGAGGTGACGCCCCCTGATGACGTCAGAGCGCAAGTAGACCAATGACTGAATGAATAAAGGTACGTTAAATGGTTGAAGAGAGCATAGTTCCCTGTTATAAGACTAGCACTTAACATTTAGATTAAAAATCGTGATCTAGAATTTAACTTTTATTTATTTATTTATCATTTTTATTATAGCTGTCAGACTGCACAACCAAACATGCTCCCAGTAGACCACGCCCACCAAAATCTGTCAAACAGTTTACATATATGTGCAATACACCTTATGTGTATACCTTTATATATTCCATCTTCCACATATCTTTTTTTTATGTCCCCTATAGTGTATTGAGTTGTATTTATATTTCACTGGTTATTTTGCATGAGATATTGATATTGTTTTTCCACTTATCGTTTCTGCTTTTTCTTACCGTGCAACTTTAAAGCTGAATTTTGGCCACTGTGTTTCTATTAAAGTTTTATCTTATCTTATCTTAATAATTAATATTTAGATGTTTTTGATTCACCAGTTCACATTTAGATTTTACATTTAGACACCTCATCGCCTGTTTCCAATCCGGTCCAACCAGAACTTCTCAAAGTTCCACTTGATGTCGCTGGTTTTCATTGGCTCCCAGAACAGTATGTCTGAGGTGGCTCCAAATCTTTCTCCAACTGGAGGGCAGGAGTTCTGTATGGCAGGAAGAACCAAATTATAGGAACGACCTCCACATGACAGATGCGAGACCAACGGGAACTTTAATAATAATAAAACCCGTCAGTATTCACCATAGAGGGGTGTTTTATTGTTTCGATATATGCCGTTGAGAAGACGACCTTCCCATGGGAAACTCCGAAAATAATATTGATCAAGAAAACAAAGAAGAAGAAGAAAAAGGTTTTTGGACATGATGTCCACCTTTCAGAGTCACGTAGAACAATGGGTCTCCATGGAAACCACACAAAATGAAATATATAAGAAATTTAAAAAGGCACAGTGTGTAAAATCTTAGGGTGTCTCTGTTTAGTTTTTTGACACCTGAAGGCCACCGTAGATTCTCAGATATGGAGAAGTGACTTAAGGACACAAGATGCGACTTCATTTTACACACAGCACCTTTAAACTTTTTCAAACAGCTGGAAGTTTGGAGAGAATCCCTCGCCTGGTCGGACATGCCCGGAATCCAAAGAAAGGACATCTTATCAGTGGAGGCGCCTCTGAACACTTTGTGACTTGGCAACCACACAATCTAGTCTATTGAAATGGTTGAAGGCCAGAGATGCAACCTGAGAAAAGTAACATATCGGAGGGGCTACGGAGAAGAAGTGATCTTATTCCAGCAGGACGCCTTCACTGATTAAATGACGACGTGCTGACGGACAAGATTTACCAGTATTGCAAATTCTTCCCTAAATCCACCTATGAAGGTCTTTGTGTTTCAGAATATTACGTGTTTGACCTGGTGAGAAGCTCAGCGCTCACATTCAGGGGATTCTCTCAAATCCACAAACTGAAGAGGATCTCCAGACCCCGCCCTCCTATTTCCACTATAAAAGTTCCTTTTTTGTTGATGTTGATTAAAAACAGTTGGATTTTAGATGTAATGTGTAAATATAGATTTCTGGCTGTTATTGGCGCCTGTGAATAAAAACTATTCATAGGAAATGATTCTTATATACTCTGCTGATTGAGAGGGAGACATAAAAGATTAATTATGCTGATCGATTTTGAATTTAATCTGTATTTTGAGTATTTTCTATTCAGTTGGTTTGTTCATAATTCTATAAAATGAGGAATAAAACTGTAATAAATCCTCAGATTAAACCTGCCCCCCTCTGTGACAGAGTTTGACACATCCTTTATACGGTTAAGTCCCAACATATAAAATCTAGAAGCATCTGCTGCACCAAAATCGTTCAGCAGCAGGGCTGACCGTCTGATCTTCATCCAGTTAAATCTTGGTACTGAAGTTGTGAACGGGTAAACGCCTGGCAGAGATTTCAGTTCTGCTCCAGCAAGATTGTTTCTCAAGGTCCTATAGATTTAACAATAACTGTTCCTGTAAGATATTATCTCCTCTATCTTCAAAATAAGCTCTGCTGAATTGAGTTGTGAGCCATCAGGAGCAACGCATCCAGGAAAAAAAAGAGTAAAAACCCTTTTCAGAAGAAAACTTTTTTTTAGCATCTAGAGAATGTCAGATAACTGAAAAGAAAAAAAAACACCTTTTGAGAAACTCTGCATTTGATCTTTTTTCTTTTTCTATAGCAATATGAAAAGTTTCGTCCAGATCAGGATCTCAAGCTGCTGATGTTACGGTTTGTTTAGAGTGTTTTTTGTCAAGTTCCCCCTTCAATGAGTCACTTCCTGTGATGTTCAGCATGTTTTACTGGAAATCATGAAGGCAGTAATGGTCAACATGTCCTGAGACGAGAAGAGGACATGATGCTCTGGGGGTTGCAGGCCGGCTTGAAGGCACTTAAGAACCGTCCTGAACCCCAGACTCCAAAGAAGCACCACAGAGTTCCTGTTTTCAAGCCTCCTCTTCATTGAACATGCCACCTCCAGGATCAGAACCTGCTGACATTAACTCCTACCTCTTTAGGGACCAGAACAGATAGATTTGAGGTTAACTAAAAATGTCCTTTGTGTAAAGGTCGAGCAGGTATCAGCGAAGGTCGGCTCGGACCACTGAGACATTGACGTTGGGGTGCCACCTCATGACCGGTTTCCCATCTGGTCCCACCAGAAACTTCTCAAAGTTCCACCTGATGTCGCTGGTTTTTATTGGGTCCCAGAACAGTCTGTCTGAGGGGTTCCCCAAAGTGTCTCCAACTGGAGGGCAGGAGTTCTGGAGGACAGAACAGAACCTTTTTGATCAGATCTCGATCTCTCGATCTCTCCCTCTCTCTCCCTCTCCCCCCCCTCATCGTCGTCATCATGTTCGTAGCCCAAGTCATGATTTTATTTGCGTACAGCTGATGATCATACAAGTTATTCATGTTTACGTTGAAGCAGATCATCACGTACCTTGAGGAAGGTGAAAACCTCCTGCTCGTCTTTTCCAACAGCTGGAAGTTGGGAATGAATCCGTTTCCTGGTCTGACGTACCTGGAATCCAGAGCGAGGACATCTTATCAGCGGAGGCGCCTCGGAGCACTTTGTGACCTGGCAGAAATCTGACATTAAATGGATAAAGGATTCCTTAGATGTTTAATATGGTATGGTAAAAAAAAGATCACTCCCTACTGCATGTAGTTTATTTCCTAAATCAATTTCCGTGTCTTGATTTATTTCAATCCTTTTTTATATTCTATTTTATTTTTCTTCTTTACCTCATCGAGAGTTATTTCCTTTTGACAAGACCACAAACAGATTTGTGACAAATGTCCATGTCAGATATAAAGTATTTCAGGATGTTGGTGATGTCAGTTTTATATTAAATTACAATTAAATAAAAATAAAAAAAAGGAAAGAAATGGTTTTAAGGCAATTTAATGGGTAGATATTCAAATTGACATGATTTACAACAATTAAAAATTCCCAATTGTCTTTTTATGACATCTATGGCCTGGCGACCTCTACCAGCAGAAGAATTGTAACCTATTATTCAAATCAAAAATGGGTTCTAAAAGAACCATTTCTCACTTTAAACCCAACAGAATGTCGTCGTTTTGACCCGGTTCCATTTTCCCACACTGGTTGCAGGGGAAGCCGAGAATGAAGATTCCAAGAGGTTTCATCTCTTGGTGCAGTGCATTCAGATCTGAGGATAGAGAATAAATACTTAAATATCATGTAATGCAGAATTTCTTTTTTGGACACTGCAAAAAATAAATCAAAATAAATTCTTACCCAGATACTGGAGGGCGTGACGTCACTACGTGGTCGTGTTGACGAAGAGGACGCTCTGGCCTGAAAGTTCTTTGAAGGTCAGAGTCTGACTCCCATTTAGAGTCTTAGCTCTGTATTTGAAGATGGTGTCATCTGTTGGCTCACAGTCATTATTCTCACACACACACACACACACACAAACAAACACATATACACAAACACACACACACACTCTGCACGGGTGTGAACAGCTGATTAGTGAAGAACCCTGCGTTGAGGGAGTACCTGTGAGTGTGGCTACCTGTGAGAGTGGCTACCTGTGAGAGTGAGTACCTGTGAGAGTGGCTACCTGTGAGAGTGAGTACCTGTGAGAGTGGCTACCTGTGAGAGTGGCTACCTGTGAGAGTGAGTACATGTGAGAGTGGCTACCTGTGAGAGTGGCTACCTGTGAGAGTGAGTATATGTGATTGGCTACCTGTGAGAGTGAGTATATGTGAGAGTGGCTACCTGTGAGAGTGGCTACCTGTGAGAGTGGCTACCTGTGAGAGTGGCTACCTGTGGTGTGAGCACCTGTGAGACTGAGCACCTGTGAGAGTGGGCACCTGTGAAAATGGGCGTCCGGCAGAGCAGGGGCGCAGCAAACTGTGAATCAGTAGTGGGAAAAAGAAGAACCACATTGTGTCTTCTTCTTCCTCCTCCTCCTCCTCCCTGAAGCTGTCTGACCAGCCTCCACCCCTCGGGCGGAGAGATTGACAGCTGGGTGAGCTGACTTGAGTAACAAGCACAACAATTGGTGGACCAAAGTGATACATAAGTGACAGAATGAAAGCTTGATGGTCTTAACTTGTCAAACATTTTATTGAATGTTCATGTCACCATGTGCACTACAGCCAGCGAGAGCAGGATGACAGTCTGAAGGCTCTTTAGTGTCCTGCTCAGGTGTTTGCTTGAGCTCACTTTGACTCACGATTTCTTATAGAAGAATGAACCTGTTTATGATATGACCCAGTAGAGCATGTATGTGCAAAAGAGTAAGGGGCCAAGATGGAGCCCTGGGGGACACCACCGGTCAAAGGGTCACTGAGGAGGAATCATCCATCATGCCTTTTGAGAATGTCCCATTAAATAAGTAGAATTTTTTTCGGGGGTAATTAAAGCATGTAACATACTATAGAAATTATATAAATTGATACTACGACAAAAAGTCTAATAATGAACATATTATATTTTTCTGAAAATATTTTATACCAAAATGTTGAGCTAATTTAATTCAAATTGACTATTTCCAATGAAATAAAAAAAATTTGATTATGAAATCCTTAAAAAACATTTTTTTTTTAATTTTCAAAAACATGATTGATCAAACAATTTGTCATGTTATGGTAAATATGTGAGGGTCTAAGATATTTAATAAATGCTGATGCTGATAATTCGGGTCCAAGCTGTAATATAGTGTGTGGCGGTAATGCACCTTAACGTTAGTTGCCACCCGCCATAAAACTAAAAGAAGAAGAAGGATGTGACGTCATCAGTTCTACTCTTGGCCACATGGTGTCGACATTGAGCTCTAAGCTGCTCAAAGGAGCGACCAGCAGCTCTGGGTAGCAGAGCGGCTCAACCCTGTCTGCTTCAGTCAGAGATGGCCTCGCTTCTACAGCCAGATAGAGTCGCCTATCTGGTGCGTGGAGAGAAAAAGATCAGGGCTCCCTTATCTCAGCTGTACTTCTGTCGATACTGTAGTGAACTACGCTCTTTGGAATGTGTGTCTCACGAGGTACGTAAATATTTTCCTCCTTCCCTCTGGTTTTAACAAGCTAGCTGTTAGCTTCATTCTATCAGCGGCTGCACTGTTGTTTGACATTAAGGCGGTACTAGTGCAGCCAGTTGTGTGTTCTCTATGGTCGAACCGGTTTTCAATCAAGGATCTCGCTTGCAAACTCTTTATCTGATTGGCTGCTAGTGACGTTTACTTCCGCTTGAGTTAGCATTACACCGAGCTCAGCACAAATGGGCAAATAAGCTAGTGGCGATGCTATACTTTGAGAAAAACGATAAAGGTCTTAGGCTCATAAATTAAGAATACATGCATAGACTTTGCTTCAATGTTGTCCAATCCCTTCTAATGTCCCTCACTGTCAGCACTCAGCTGGTAAACGCTTAAAACACTCATGGACACCACACCCAGACTGATTTCAGTTCTTCATCTTCAGATCAAAAACCGGCTCTAACTGAATGAAATCATTCAGGTCCCCCTCTTCATCATTGTATATCACGGCGCATCTTAATGTTAACTTTTGTTAAATGTAATATCACAGTTATTTACATAGCTGTCATCTACTAATGCCTCATCCGGTTTCTAGGGGTGTGTGTCAGTGTCAAATAATTGTAAAGCTGTAAAAACACAGATTGATCGATTCCCTTCTTTTCTGATGATCAGGTGGACTCTCACTATTGTCCAAGCTGTTTGGAGAACATGCCATCTGCAGAGGCTAAGCTTAAAAAGAACAGGTGAGACTGACGTGAGGATGAAGATGTATAAATACTGAAAACTATCGCAGGTCACTGCTGACGCTTGTTTTGTCTGATCTGATGATTTCATTATATTGTCATTTTATTTATATTGGTTCTCCTGTGCACTACTGTAGATGTGCAAATTGTTTCGACTGCCCATGCTGCATGCACACACTGTCTACCCGGGCCACTAACATCCCAGCTCCTCTGCCTGATGACCCTACCAAGACGACCATGAAGAAGGCCTACTACCTGGCATGCGGCTTCTGTCGCTGGACCTCCAGGGATGTGGGAATGGCTGACAAATCAGTCGGTAGGTGCTGAAGTAATTGAATGTAGCCAAAATAATAATCTGTAGTGTATCGGCACTTTTAACCTTTGATGTGAGTATAAATCACCAACTTAACTAAAAAATTTTTAAATGCACAGTTGCTTATTTTTAATTCAGCACATTTAGAAAAGCAGTTATTTGCATTATATGTTTCTTTTGAATTTCAAAGACTCATGTTTTGTGATTATTTTTTCCTCGCAGCCAGCGGTGGATGGCAGGAGCCGGAGAACCCTCATACTCAGCGGGTAAGTTTCTCCCCCCTGCAGTCATGTAAGTTTTCTTGAGATGCTCACATGTTTCTTCATCATTCATTGCTCATTTTTTTCAAGCTGACCTGAGGCAAAAGTAGTTGCAGTGTGGATGCATTGTTTCTGAGGCTGCAAATGTCCCTCCGATTCTAAATACTCATTTAAGCGTAGATGATGTTTAATGTAAAGTATCTTATTTTTTTTTTCACCAACAGTTTTGTTTTTTCAATTTTCTCCTGTCCTGTTGTACTTTCTTGAATCACGAAAGTACATTATAAAGTATTATTAGACACAAAATCCTTGTGTGTTTTGGAGGGACTTGGTTATCAGTATGGAAGAAGAACGTTTCTGGATGATACCTTTTTTCCTTACAGATCAACAAGCTGATTGAGTATTACCAGCAGCTGGCCCACAGAGAGAAGCAGGAGAGGGACCGGAAGAAGATGGCCAGGAGACGACAGTGCATGCCACTGGCATTCTCGGTACTTTCCAGCCTTTTCCAAAAAAAAGTCATATATTCTTCTTAAACCTCATGTAGCTGTTATGAAATATCCATTATATGATTAAATATGTTCTTATCTGCATCTCAGTGACTCATTTGATGCTTAAATGAAAGTAATATTACCAAATGCAACAAGTATGAGCAGTTCTGAACAGAAGTTATCAGAACACAAGGAACTATTGGCTCTATAAGATATTTTAGTGTTTGGTGTGCCAGATTGACATCATGTCTACGCTCAGGCGGATAAATAAGGAGATGCTACTTGCATACTGAAACGCTATTATCCTATATTCTTCGACATTTTTGAACAATCAAACACATGGTAACTTATTATGTCTGGAAAAATGAGCAGAAAATGGACGTTTTCAAATCTAGTTACCCCTGTTTGGACATGGTCTTCGTGCTTTTAGGGAACATTCCTGCATTCTGCTTTGACAATAACTGATAAAAAAATGCAAATCTGTATTTCCTATTGTGTGTCGGAGCACTTTGAGCACTAATATTCCGTGATGTCCTGCAGATGTTCTCCATCACTGATGCATTTCTGTTGCTGTAGCATGTCTCCTGATGCCACTAACGTTTGAAACTGGTTCTTTCTTCTTTCTTTCTTTGCTTATGCTCTCTGATATTTTGGTTTATACCCCCCAGCAACACACTATTCATGTGGTGGTGAGTTTATTTTCTTCACAACTTGGGTATTCTCCTCTTAAAAGTAGCACTGTTCTTCTCTTTAGCTCCGTTACTGAGTGACGTCACAGATCACATGAATTTCTCCATGCGTAAATAAGGCTGAGAGCCACACAGTGGGAGCGACTGTCTGTGCAACCAGACCCAAATTCTTTTTAATACCAATTATGTTCTGAACCCTCAGCTGATCTTTTCTTGTTCTGCTCTCCTCAGCAGAAAAAAGTTCCCTTTAAGTGTCTCTTACCTGAAGACCGATGAAATGTCTTTTATGTTTGGCTTGCTAATGGTTTTATATAGATGTCACATCTGTCTGTCTCGGTTGTTTTTGAAATCTGTCATAGCTGGTACAACCTTTTGATTTTTCTTAGTAGCCATTAGGGGAAAATGTGGCCGTGGATTAGAATGTCAGAAAGTCTCCGTAGTTCTCTTTAATCTCCAGTCGGCAGAATGCCTGATCTTGTCTCCTGTATTCATTCAGGAAAAATATGGCCTTGGAACCAGACTGCAGAGACAGAGGCCAGGAGGAGGTCCTATATCAAACCTGGCTGGCCTTTCGTGAGTTGTCTTTTCGTCCTATACTAAACTCCTGCTTTTCATTTCACCTGCAAAAACGTTTTTGATTCATGGTTAACTTGTGAAAGTGTTAACGGACGAGTCTCCTAGTCTTCGGCGTTCCCAGTTGCTCCACTTTGTGTTCAAACATATTTATGGTGACTCGGATAAATTGATTTACTTTCCGGCAGCCAATTGTTTCATTATTTTCAGTCTGCCATGAAAATCAATTTTACAGATCCTTGAAAAAGTTGGCGTGAGGCACATAAGAAATCCATCACAGCGAATAGTTTGTCACACCTCATTTTTCTCCCAGTTACATCATCGCCTTGTTTCAGGACAGTTTTCAGCGAGGATCATTTTTAAAAAATCTCGGCACTGGCATGAATTCAAGGACCGGGTTTACGTAACGGTTGACAAGCGTGCATCGACCCAGTACGCCGTCGGAGACGTATACAAAGCCAGTCAGGACAGCGAGAAAATGATCAATTGAACGTGTTTTTATTAGCAGTTCAGTCTAAATTCTTAGCACTAATGTTATAATTATTGTATTTATATTACACCAGTCCTACATAGAACAATACCTTACCTTAATACCTTACTTTAAAACATTATAAAACCAAGAGCAGGCTCACAAATCACTAGGCCTACTCTTTTGTCCCCAACAACAAGGGGATCCATGAAAAGCCCCCAACCCCCTGTGTTGTACGTGCAGTTCTCAATTGAATTCACTTGAAGTTTTGCTGAAAATTTTTATTTTTCAGTCATTCCAGTTCTTCCTCACATTAAGGTCTATGTGGGTATAAAGTTTGAAAATGATAGGATATCGCTTTTCCACAAATTAACTGCATTGGGGACCATCCCATAATATACTGATTTTGAGGGACGTAAATACAACAGCAGAGATGGACACACACAACCTTTAAAAGAAAATCGGTTAAAGACATAATGATAATATCAAATATTAAGAAAACCCAAATAAGATAAGTCATTTAAATGGGTAAATAAAACATGTTTGAAGGAGGTTTGCTGTTTGATATGAAGGAGCAGCTTCACCACTTTGTGGAACTGAAGATGCAATAATAAAAAAAAACGAGCACTGAAGGATCATCGGGACGTTCTTCTGTTGATAAAATATTAAAGGTCAGAGATGTAAGAAGGTGACAAACCATTAAGAGATTTTGAAAGTGAGTAAAAGAGCCTTAAAGTCAATCCTGAGAGGAACAGGGAGGCAGTTTGTCTCAAACAGGAGGGACGTCTCTCTTCTTGATCTCGGTTCAAATTCAAGCTGCAGGACGTTACATCATTTACAAGTTCTTTAAAGGTCGCCTTGTTAATATGCTTATTAAATATTGGATCTGAGTCCAGAACCGGGTTTATAGTCGTGGCTGTTGGATCTTAAATCAACACTGTATGATTCAAACGTTTACGGAAGCTCACGATCGCTGTGCTCACGCATATACGGTCAGATCCTCACGCACGACATGAGTGCTCACACTGAACGACCCGTCCGGGTCCTGCGGACCTTTTGTTGCTACCGAAAACTGTGAACAAAGTTTTGTTTGAAAGCTCCGAGGGAGAAAAAAGTTTGTTTGTCAGCAACATGCTAACGACTGCTTTAAGCCTTATCTTCTGCTCGAAAAATGCTCTCTGTCATTATGAGATGCCCACAAGTTGTTGTTGTTTACATGATGGAACAGTTTGTTGATTATGTCATCAGTCTTAAGGAGGGTGAAGACCAGAAGGAGATCATCATCGAACCCGCCCAGGCGCTTGATGAAGTGGAGCCCCTGCCTGATGACTGTTACACCAGACCCGTCAGCTTACCGGAGGGTTTGTTCACAACTCAGCAGACAATACTTACCTTCAAAGTCTTTCTCATACTTCAAGTAAAGTAATATCTTTGTTTCTTTGTTTTACTTGTTTCCTCTCAGTGACCACGCTGCGCCAGCGCCTTCTGCAGCCCGACTTCCAGCCTGCAGGAGCATCTCAGCTCCACCCAAGACACAAACACCTCCTGATGAAGCGCTCGCTGCGCTGCAGGGTGAGAACCGCTTCAGGCTTTTATGTTGACCGACCCATCAGTCGGGACCGACATGTCCATCAGAGAAGTAGTAGTGTAGTGTAGGGACATATCTGAACGCTCACCTGAGATCCAAGATGGCTACGAGGATGCTAACAGAGCTAGAGCTAGCAGCAGCAGGTGCATGTAAGAGAAAGGCAGTGAAGTTAAACACATGTAGGTAAGGAGGCTGTAGCTTCATAAATCCGTTTAGCCGAGGTTCAGGGTACCAGATAGACGGGCCCTTATTCTCTTATATTTCATAACGGTAGGTCTTCGCCTGTTTTGGGCGCATGAGAAATGGTCCTGTCATGGAAAAGGTTGGAGACCACCGCTGACGCACTCTGTGATGTTTTTTCTTCTCAATTCCCTCCTCTAGAAATGCGAGCACAACCTAAGCAAGCCCGAGTTTAATCCCACTTCAATCAAGTTTAAAATCCAGCTGGTGGCCGTGTGAGTATCGTCCAAACGTGTGTGTGTGCGTGTGTGTGTGTGTGTGTGTGTTCATGATGTGGATCTTATTTTTTAATCAACTGCAAGCACAAATCGGCCTGAAGCCCGATGTAGCTGAGTTGGATTAAAAGCCCAAAGTTTAATTTCAGCCACGTGGAACAAGAAGTTCATGTTCGGGGAATTATTCTCCAACAGGATCTTAATGTCAAACAGATTTTTGTAGCGACCAAAAATTACACGTAATTTTGGGAGAATGTATCCAAATGCCTTGGTTGAGAGTTCGGGGGATGATCCGTGCAGCATAAAGAGCAGATGTTCTGCTGAGGTTCTGGTTTGTTGAAGGGTTTTTTGCTCATTTTTTATGTTTGTCGTCTTTTCAATAACTGCCGCGTTGAATATTATTGCCCGTGTGTTGGACCGGTCCCGGTTCTTGACGATCCTTCTCTCTGCTCCTCCGCAGGAGTTACATCCCCGAAGTGAGAATTATGTCCATTCCAAACCTCCGGTTCATGAAGGTCAGCATGTGCGCTGGTTCTGATTCAATATGTTCATAACTGTGACCTCCATATGTGGAGTGTTCAACATTCTCAAGGAGAACCTCTGGTTCTGATGTCGACCGGGTTCTCTCTGCACCGCTTTGCTGAGTGAACTCGTCTTCGAAAAGAGTTTGAATGTTTCTTTCTTCCTCATCCTGTCCATTCAGGAGAGCCAAGTGCTGCTGACCCTCACCAACCCAGTGGAGAACATCACCCACGTCAGCCTGACTGCCTGTGAGGAAGAGGATGCTGATGACATCAACAGCACTGCCAAGGTATTGAACTATACTTGATTCTTTAAAAAAATAAAATAAAAGTAAAATACTCATTCCTCTCCCGTCTAGATGAGACATTCCTTCATCAGTCCCACAACAGGGACTTCACAGCAGAACAAGAGCATCAGTGAGAAACAATAGTAATAAGTAACGAGCCACATGAATAGGAGGAGGAATAAAAATAGGAACAATAGAGACGGAGGATGGAGTGTTCAAAGATGAGAAGTAGTACTAAAATCATCCAGCGTCTCATTCAAACAGAAACGGATACATTTGAAGGCTGTAAATTGACGTTGGTGCAGGAAAACAAATGTTAGAAAGGATATAGTAAATACTTACTACTTCTTGTTTCAATTTGAATAATCAATTGTATTTGTTTACACGTTAAATCAGACAGGAGGAATCTTTAACTCCAGCCGTGGGGCCGAGGGTTTGTGGTCTGATTGTGGTGCAGCGTCTCATTAATGCCTACGTTTGACTTTTCTGAGGCGCCTAGTTGGTGTAAAAATCATTCAATAACAGCTGGTTTTAACCGGTATGACGGGTCATAATAATAATAAACTTTGTTTCATAAGGCGCTTCTTAAACATAGTTACACAGCTTTACAGAACCAGATATAAAATGAAACGATAAACAAGGTTATACATGGTTATCTGAAACATAAAGGTGTGTGGTTTGGGATTATCCGCGCACCTTTATGGGCGATGCTGATCGGGACGATTGCCGATTCCATCAAACTCTTCTATCAAAACTCCATCACGTTTTTTCCTGTTTGCTGCAGACACTTCTTTCCTCAAACCTCTCTGTCATACAGCGTGTCGGGGTTTGTGTTTGGAGATCTGCTGCACATGAACCCCGTTAACATCAAGGAGCTTCAACTGCTCTGAAGCAGCATCACGGCCGTAAACACAGACTCGAAGGATGACGTCATTGTAATAGTTGTTTACCCCTCCTCTCCTGGATATTTGTCCTGATCCTCTCGTCAGATAGCTCCAGAGATTTGGTCTCATTCCCTCTGCCTGTTCTTCACGGACGCCGCCGCCTGGCCTTCATCTCGTTTGGAAGCAGTTTTGTCCAGATTTTTGGCCTCCATCTGCTGGCTGTCACAGATGCAGCTAAGAGCAGAGTCATGCTGTGGTCCAGGATCTGCTGGTGCTGCCCGTTACCGCAGCTGCTGGAACGCTCAGTGGCCACAGGCTGTTGTTTTGGCATCTTTGGTCATGAAGTCATGGGCCAGTCTGCACGAGGAAGAGCTCCTGGCCAAAACAGAACATCTTCATGACCCATTTCCATTCACATTACGGCCAAATGGGGTGTGCAGTCTTGTCGGAACCGCTTGATCTGATGTTCAAACATCTCCAGGGCATTGAGAACCACGGCACGTCATGCCTGGTTGACCTCATCGACCAGCTCTTTCCGAGGACGGCTTCGCTCACCTCATGAACTCGGCGTCTTTCATCTGAGCGATATGAAAGCTGGCTGATGACGGTACAGACATTTCACACCATAAAAGTGATCCAGTTCCTTTTCTTCCTCACTCACGACACAATTATGACCCACGTTTGTTCTGAGCAGTGATGGATTTCATACTTTCTCTCGCACGCACTCAATCCACCCGTGTCACAATCTGCTAGGGAAAACTCTGTTTACAGCTTTACTCTGCTAAATATGTGTTTTGTTTTTTATTACCAAAGAAGGGTTTCAATCTATTAAACGATTCTAATGACACAAATGTTCTAATTCATTTTCATTGATAGGCCCACCACAGGGGGGCATTTAGGGTCCCTCTGGTCCATCTGCATGTAACGAGGGAATAGTTCAGATCGCTCCAAAAACCACAGGAAACGTTTAAATGATATTATTTACATACTTTGAAGGGTGTTTTTTTTTTGGTTGTGTTTTTGCTTATAATTACATATTTATATTTCTTTTAAAATGTCACTTAGCTCTAATAAGCTTTACGGTCAATCCTCATCATCAGGAATGCTTAAAACAGAAATCCCCGTCACAAATATTCCTTTTAGATCTTCATGTAACAATAATAATTATTATTATTATCATCAAATGCGTGTGTTATCTTGTTTTATATAGAAAAGGAGGTTTGGCCCTAATTTAGTTGTGAATTGATGGGAAATCTTCCCCCTTGAAAAGACCACATGAAAAAAAAGCTCTTTTGAAATATTTTGTACAACAAAGGTCAAACATCTAACGAATAACTTTGTCATTTGTTTCCCAAACCGCTTAAAATGACATTTAAAGTCTGTGATGACTCATCCAGCAGTTTGAAAGCGACTGAATGTTCTCTCTCTCTCTCTCTTTTTTTCTTTAAAGATTTTGGTTCCAACCAAGGAACTGGTCCTGGCAGGAAAGGATGCTGCTGCCGAGTACGATGAACTGGCTGAACCTCAGGACTTCCAGGACGACCCAGAGTAAGTTCCCTCACGCTCCCGACAGCGCGACAGCCGGGCGCCGCCGTGCGACTCTTAACCTGATCCGTCCTCCTCCACAGCATCGTCGCCTTTAGGAAATCCAACAAGATCGGGTTCTTCATCAAAGTGATCCCTCAGAAGGAGGAAGACGCCGACGTCACCGTTTCCTTCAAGATCCGACACGACTTCCGCAACCTCGCGGCTCCCATCAGGCCGAGCGAGGAGGGAGCCGATATCCCAGCGGAGGCCGTTTGGCTGGCGCACCACGTGGAGCTGAGGCTGGGGCCGCTCGCCCCCTGAACACGTATTCCTGTAGTGACGGAGCGGCGCTCTCGGAAAAAAAACAACCTTCTGTAGAACCTGTGATTCACTTTAATTAGAAATGATTTCTGATCCTGCTTGTTGTTGCATCATAAACGCTCCACATCTGGACTCGCCGTACAGCAGAGTTTGTCTTTTAACTTAAGCTTCCGTTGCATCATGGGATATATTCTGGATCCCAGATTAAGAGTGAATATTAAAACACGGCAGGTGTAGATTTATCCGATGAACTCATCCAGTTAACTCCACTAACGTCATCGTTAATCATGACATCATTCTAGCCGGCTCGTCCATCCCTCAGTGTGAAAGCACTTTTATTCTGAGGTTACTCACGCGGGACGGAACATTTCATTTCTTCAATTAAGTTAAATTGAGAGGTTTTTTTTTTTTGCCTGAATGAGAGAAACGATGAGTCATCATTGTATCTCACATATTTAACCGCCGCCACAACAGGCCCTCAGCTTCTCTGCACACTTTATGCTCGTTCAGTCTTTTGAAATATACCATCTGTCTCATGTGCATGTGGAAAATAAAAGTTCCGAGATGAGAGCAAGCGTTCGTTATGTTAATAATGGCGCCATCACGTCAAACGAGCGGGATTGGAAATCGTCATCGACAGCAGTCCCCTCCCGTACGGCGCTCGCCAATGTGCTTTCAGCTTCTGTGTCTCTGCAGACATCTTCTTCTGCAGGCCAGAGTGTCGCGCTGCATGCTTCTGGTATCTTAAACACTCAACACCGGTACCGATCCTGATCCTCAGAGAGGTTCTTGGGTCTGAAGCCCAACCTTCGCTGTGGACTGGAGGAGTCGTAGAAAGAGCTGTTGACGACATTAAAGTGTGCGTTGTTAAACTTTACTCAGACACAGAATTTTATGGAGAAACCCCCCCGTCCAATGTCAGTTGAGGAAACTCCATCTGTAAATCTGTGCACATGTAGTCTTTATCTAATAGCTGGGTTTGTCGTCATGACTTCATACTGTGTAAAAAACAACAACTCTATATATAAATAATCAATCACTTCACTAAAAGATTTCTTTTAGAGTTGAAAACCATTCATTTTCAAAAATTAAATGTAACACATGCACTTTCATTGTGAAGTGACGGGTGGCCCGGGGACAACATCCAACAATCTGTGACTTCTAAACAGAGGTTGCAGATTTGAGGGTGGGTGACACTATTGAGGGGGGGGGGTTCCATAGAATTTAAAAAATGCTTTTGTTTCGTATTCGCTATCCTGTCAAGTTTGATCTTTTGGTTGTAAAACACAACCTTCCAACAAAGACGGTTTAACCTCTGTATCGGCTAATAAACGGTGATTCTGCATCTCCGACTTTTTTTGTTTGTTTGTTCACGACGTATAATTTGCATATATATTATATATATATATTATATAATTTGTATATGGGCTTATACTTAGCATGTGTTGTTTGTTCTTTCTGAATATGCACAATTCTAGATTTTAAAATAAAATGTCACAGCTTTTAAGGTTTTAATATGTGCAATATGTGCCCCCCTTAGTGGACGTAGGTGGTATATCACAGCCAAAATCCCATTTTTGGGTACATCGGTTATCCAAGTGTTTTTACAACTAAATTGTAAAAATATTAACATTTTGTATTACATCAAAAATAGTCAATTTTCATTAAATAAGCCCTTATTAGACTTTAAAAAAAAAAATTGGGATGTATAATGAAACATAATGCTGTTAGAAACCCATCACATGAAAAATAATCATACTTTTTAAATAAGACTTTCTCAATAGTCGTAGTTAACACCACCTCCTCGATGGACCGTCATACCTGTGGTGTCCACCAGGGCTCCGTCCTCGGCCCCTAACTCTTTCACACATACCTGCTGCTACTGGGTCCTTATAACCGGTTCGGTCACATGTTTGACAAACACAGTGACTCAAAATGAGCTCAACCAATCAGTTGAGCGGGACCTTAAACGCTTAATAGGTAGTTATTAAATCCATCAATGGTGTTTCTGTAATATTATATTGTCTTTCTATCTATGTTAAGAAAGAAATATTGCAATTTTTTGCATTTTATCACAGATTTCCTACACATAGTAACAAGTGTTTATTTATAATATAATTATTAATACATAGTTAGTTTAGGTCTCGGTGATGTAAACACACCTTGCAGTTGTGTAACTATTTAAAAACAAGTAATTCAGGTGAGGCTAAACTTAAAACAAGCCCTGAGGAGAGCAGGTGAGAGCTGATCACGATCACCTGCTGTACACATTCTCGCCACAGGGGGGCAATGCATGCAAAGAGTTTTTTGAAGCTCTCGGTTGCCATAGAAAGACATCAGAGCACACAGGGACTTGTGTTCTTGAATAACCCTGCGAGCTAACACAGCACATCTTATTATAGCACTGGAGGAGAAGGTAAAAGCCATTCTGATACAGACATTTTATTATTCCAATCATAGCCAGATGGGGTTTTTGTTTTTCAAGGATAGGAGTTGAGGATTTAACACCTCCACAAAAAGTTGGGAGTCGCCTGATGTAATTTATGCTCCTGCAGATTTGGGTTTTGTGCTTGTGCGCAATATATACAAGGCGCATTCGTCCTTTTGGGTGGCACTCGTCACATATGGGGCAGTTTATTGCCTCTGAAAAAAAAGGCAGAGCAGATTTGGTGTGGTTCTGTCCAAAGAGGCCCGTTTGCTGTGTAAACAGACCCGCAGTGCCGGGGTAATAAAGCCGTGCTTTTCTTTTATCTTCAGCAGATATAAACAGCTCAGAGGAGGGGAGACCTAAATCACGCTTGAAGATGAGGTTATAAAGCAGGCATGAAGCCCGTGGGCCCGCGCCGCTGGAGCCAGAGCCGACTCTCAGTCATATACTACACTTTTTTTTTTTTTTTTGGAAAGCACTTGCTTTGCTCAACTTGATCCGAGTAAACAGAGGAGGAAGTGGCTGAAAATGAAATAGCGGAGGAAGCTGGTGCCTGACTCATGAGAAGGCCTTGGACCAGGCCCAGAAACACAATCTGGGAACCCGATTCTGGATTCTTCTAGTCAGGATAATATTTTCCTGGATCAGGACTCAGATTATTTCAGGCTCAGCGTCGGCATGTTCTTATTTGTAGAACCTGGGCCTGTAAACGACGGAGAAACGCGACCTGTGACGAGGGGGGGGGGGTTACTGAATTAGAGATGAACGCATCTATATTTATGAGCAGCTTCCGCCAGATGAAGAAATTCCTCGCTGAATTACAAGTTTGAGTGCGACCAGGAAAATATCCACAAATACGTCATCGGCCCAAACCACCGGTAGCACAACCACGGAAGAAGCGCGACGGAGGGAAGCAAAGAGGAGGGAAGCTGAACCGCAAGAGAAGTGGGTGAAGAAACTCCTCAAAAGATGGCCGCCAGAGGAAAATCCTCTCCTTTCCCATCTCTGCAGCGGACAACTGGCCCCTTTTGACCTGCGGTGTCCCCCAGGGCTCCTTCCTTAGACCCTTACTCTTCAGCACATACATGCTGCCTCTGGGTGGTATTATAAACCGGCCGTCTTCTCCAGCCTTCCCACCGGAGCAGCTCGGACATGTCTCCTGTCCGCGGGACAAGAGGGAGGAGGAGGAGAAGCGGGAGCTCACTTTTGTTTGGATCCATCTCTTTTACGTTGAGCAGCGGGCCCCAAAGGTGCTCCGAGTGATTAATCACCTCCTTCATTTTCTGCTCACTGGACCATCATCTGGTTAATTAGAGGTAATTGATGATGTCTACGCAGATGAATAGCTTAACAGGAGGCGTGTGTGGCTTCCAACGCGGAGAAGACCTTAGCTCTTCTTGTGGAAACAAAAAACAACAACAAGAACGTCAAGGCGTCACTCTTCATGCTAACTGTCATTTTCATTCCAACACCCTCCATTCCCCCGCCGGTTCTTATTCCCCTTCTGCCTTTCTGATGGCCGTGTGTGACGAAAACCTTCTAAGGCAATCTTTTGTGAAATGTTCTGGAAAAGTAACATTTAAAACCAGTGTGTTCACGCTGACGACACGCTCTAGCTGGGTGTAGAGCGTGTGGTACATATGATATATATATATATAAATATATATATATATATATATATATATATATATATATATATATATATATATATATATATATATCTGAGAATACAGAAAGATTTAAAAAAGAGGTAAAACATTTATTTGTCACTCAGACTCATACTCAGGTGTTGATTCATGGCCCAGTGGGTCTTAGCCCCGCCCACTTATACAGCTGGCCCGCCAAAAGTCACAGCTATACAGTATTCATACTACTTCACTTCTCTCTCTCCCTACCTGTCTTTCTCTCTCCCTACCTGTCTCTCTCTCTCCCTCTCTGTCTCTGTATCTCTCTCTCTCTCTCTCTCTTTCCCAACATAAAAATCTAATAATCCAGAATTAAAGAATTAAATACAATCATTATTATTATTATTATTATACATGATTTTAAAATGTTTTTTTTTGTTCTGAGGCAACAAATAAACATGATCGTTTTTTTGCGTGTGAATGATGGGATGTATCCGCATTGACAGTTCTTATAGTTCTGGTTAAAACGTCTCATAATGACGTTATTTACAAACCGTCAGGAAGGAAGACAAACAATTGGCTCTAACAAAGTGTGGAATTTAAAGACCCCACCCAGAATCATGTGGACCCACCCAAAGTGGAAACGCTGGTGGTGAGAATACTTTTGTAGGGAAATTATAGAAAACTGAGGTTAATGGTCAAAAAAAAAAAAAGAAGAATTATTATAAATCTTTTCTTTTTATATATTAAAAAAGGTAATTGATAGATGAAAAAAACAAAAAAGATTTTATTATTAACTAAGTTCCTTTCCGGTCTTTCCACTCTGCTGAATGAGATGATCAGATTTAACACACAGGTACGATTGTGATCACGTCCGTCACAAATTCAATTAGAGCTTATCTTCGACACGAACCTCATCTTCCACAACCTCAGTCGGAAAATTTCTCAAGCTGCCCTGGCATCCCTCGCCAGAGTCCCGGATCTCTGCACCTTCCGCAGATCTCAACCCAAGCATGGCGATAATCCTCCGCCGTCCACAAGTATCCAACCAAACACTTCATTAATTGCCAAAATGAATCAGACGCCCCCACCCAACTTCAGCCACACGCCGGCAGTAACGCCAGTTCAATAACTAGAGGATTTCAATTAGGGGCATAACGTGTAACAGAAGCATTATTGTTGTCTCTCAGACGGCAGCGCTGCAGGCTTTCAGGGCAGCTTAGGCCCATTAGGGTCCGGTAATGGTGTGCTGGCAGCTGGAAATGTGTGGATGGATGTTGAAGACAGAGGCGGCTGTTTTCCTCTGCACAGCTGGTGTGCTGCCAAACCCACAGAAGTCCAGCCCGACATGATCCACCGCCCCAGCAGAACTACTGTACACACACACACACACACACACGCACACGCACACGCACACACACACTCACTGGTTCCCATCAGTGGACAGTATGTCCCCACCGGAGAGCCCGGTTAAATCAATGCAGGGAAACAATGAGAGTTTCATTGGATTTACAGGGAAGGAATATGAAATATCAAACTGTGTGATTTGGATTTACTGTCGACTCCGGCGCTGGAACGTTTCCCAGGCTGAGGCGGCTTGTAAAAGCCAGGAGGACAATAAAAATCACCTGAAGATGGGCTTTTAAAGGGCGCTGTGGAGAGTAAACAGCAGCGTTTATGTCCGCTCACATTGTGCTTTTACTGGAGAGGGCATGGCGTCATTTATGACTACAGACCCGGGGAGTCAGGACCCCCCATTACAGGAACCGTCAGAAAACCCATCAGGTGATTATAGGAATGAAAAAAAAAAGATCCTGTCTTCATTTCATATTTCTAACATTCTTGAATGTCTCCTTTTTTCTGTGGGTGGTTGTGGTTGGTTGGATGATGGATGGTTGTTTGGTCAGACAATTGGTTAATTGGTCGGTTAGTTAGTGGATTTGTTGGTTGTTTATTTGGTTGGCCTGTCAGTCGGTTGATAGGTTAAATTGGAAGTTGGTTGGTTAATTGTTTTTTTTTGGTTGGTCAGTCGGTTGGTCACATGGATGGTTGGTTGGTTTGTTGTGTGGTAGGTGGTTTGAATGTAAGGTTGACTGGTCGCTCGGTTGGTTAGAGAGTGGACTGGTTGGATAGTTGGTTATTTAGTTGGTTGGTTAGTTGACTGGTTGGATAGTTGGTTATTTAGTTGGTTGGTTAGTTGACTGGTTGGATAGTTGGTTATTTAGTTGGTTGGTTAGTTGACTGGTTGGATAGTTGGTTATTTAGTTGGTTGGTTAGTTGACTGGTTGGATAGTTGGTTATTTAGTTGGTTGGTTAGTTGACTGGTTGGATAGTTGGTTATTTAGTTGGTTGGTTAGTTGACTGGTTGGATAGTTGGTTATTTAGTTGGTTGGTTAGTTGACTGGTTGGATAGTTGGTTATTTAGTTGGTTGGTTAGTTGACTGGTTGGATAGTTGGTTATTTAGTTGGTTGGTTAGTTGACTGGTTGGATAGTTGGTTATTTAGTTGGTTGGTCAGTTTGTGTTACGGTTGTTTGATTGGTTGGTTGTTAAGTTTTTTGGTAAGTTGATTGGTTGGTTCACTGGTTGGTGTTTCATTATGATAGGAGAAGATCTAATGAGATCATTATGACAGTGTCAGCTGGGATCGGTTCCTATCCCCTCTGCGAGACATACAAGGATGAACAGTTAAAGGAAATGGATGAATTAAGAATGAATGAATGAATGACATCATTATTCATTCATTCATTTGGAACTTTGATCAAAGGCTGTTTGTGAAATGATCTCATGGATAATTTGGGAATTCCGCGCCCACATAAACCCCAGTGTGAGGAAGAACTGGAGTGTTTTTGGGAAAGGTTGATTGTATATTCGCTTTATCATTAAAATTGTCATAATTTCTTAACCGTTGGTCCGATTTTGTCCAAATCTGGTGCAGATGCATCGACTCAAGGAGATTAATAATGTAAACATCAAAAGTGTTTCACTTTAAAAGTTCATGTTTTACTCAGTAGGGGGACTGCATCTGAACCCCGAACCTTCTTGCTGTTAGATAAATCTGCTACCCACCGACCAATCCCCCAGAATGTGTTTTCATACACTGAAGTAAAAATACTGCAGAGCGCATTTACAGAAGCTCCACCGGGTTGAAGGTCCAAAGAAGGTTGAAAAAAACGAGGGGTACTGAATATTGAGGATGTCCAGGAAATGGGGGGTGGGCTGGTGGATCCGGTGGGATAACATTTAACACATCTAACATTAAATTCTGAAGCATCTGTCCCTTCTTTCCTGTGAGTAACATCCTCTGAAAACCGTTCAGACTCAGCAGCTCTTCAGTAAAACACACATCGTAAAACACACATCGTTGTTTCCCGTTGTCTCGGATATAGAAACACGTGTTGCAAAAAAGTCAAAAAAAACTTCCAAAAATAGGAAACGGGTCGGTCTCCTCCCCCCGGACCGAGCCGATCCTGCTCAGCTACGGATATGAGACTCCACTCTGGGCCGCGCGGTCCTGTCACATCTTTTCTCTCGCCAGAGGACGGATGTTCTTGACCTCTGAGTGTTTGACCTTGTTCACACTGAAGCAACGGCGACATGACCCCCTCCGGATCAGAACCGCCGCGTTCAGTGTTAAAAGAATTGTGGTTTCCCTCTGTAGTAGTAACAGTAGTTCCCCAGGGATTAGAGCTGAATGAGGAACAAAGTTTCTGCTCAGATACTTTATTAAGAGAGAAACAACATGTGGGCGACGAGCCTCTGGACTCCAGCAACTGTTTGTGGCGCCGCTCGCTCAACGCTCTCACACCGGCAAACATCCAGCATCATCTTCTATTGAGGGCGCTTTCTTCCTCACTTCCATCATTATTTTGGTGCTGAAGGTTATCACGACACGACCTCACGAGAAACGAAACAACAGCATTCCTTCTGCTTGTGCACAGGATGAAAACATCTTCATCCCACTTTCTCCCCTCACACTTTCATTTTCTCCCCTCACACTTTCATTTTCTCCCCTCACACTTTCATCTTCTCCCCTCACACTTTCATTTTCTCCCCTCACACTTTCATTTTCTCCGTCCACACTTTCATTTTCTCCGTTCACACTTTCATTTTCTCCTCTCACACTTTCATTTTCTCCGTTCACACTTTCATTTTCTCCCCTCACATTTTCTCCCCTCACACTTTCTCCCCTCACACTTTCATTTTCTCCCGTCACACTTTCATTTTCTCCCCTCACACTTTCATTTTCTCCCCTCACATTTTCTCCCCTCACACTTTCTCCCGTCACACTTTCATTTTCTCCCCTCACACTTTCATTTTCTCCCCTCACACTTTCATTTTCTCCCCTCACACTTTCATTTTCTCCCGTCACACTTTCATTTTCTCCCCTCACACTTTCATTTTCTCCCCTCACACTTTCATTTTCTCCCCTCACACTTTCATTTTCTCCCCTCACACTTTCATTTTCTGCTTATTACTTGATTTAATTTACTGTAACTGACTACTTTCCACTTAATTACTGTGATTTATTTTACAGTAGCTTAAGGGCTACTTACCGCCAGTTCATTGTGATTTATTTTCCATTGTGATTGTATTTTTTACCGACCTCTAACTGCGGTTTTATTTATTTTTACTACAGTAACTTAGTGACTATTTGCTGCCAATGAATTCCTGTGTTGTTGTTTTTTTTGTTGTTTTTTTTTACAGTGCAGGAGTTGAGTTTGGGGGATTATGTTTTTGCCAGACGTGCATCTGGAAGCGGAGCCTTCCAACCAGAAGGTCAAACATCTTAATCAGACACCTGAGGGACTCTGCTGCTGGATTTATTAGTGGGCTTTCACACTGGGTTGATCACCGGTGGGCTGGAAAAGCCGGACCCGGGTTCCCAGAGTCCGCCTGAGGGAGGAACCGGATTCTGCTAGCTATTTATTTTCTCACTTTCTGACTCAGCACAGCAACTGGATAGATCCAGTGGGCGTGTGTTGCCTGCTGTTTATATTTGCTGGCGTCTCCGTGGATACTCACGTAGCTCACACGACTCCGTGAGCTTAGAAACGGCGCTGCGATGCCAAAAAATGTTAATTGAGGTCATTATCTCTTCATTTATAATCGTTTGTTCAGTTTAGGAAACACAGTGTGATAGAGAGTCACGTTTCCATCTGTTACTGGATGTTCTGTAGGCCTGACGTTTGTCCCTTCGCTGGTACCGGAGGAAACGACAGCATTTAAATTCAGTTAGAACTGCTTGTCTTATGAAAAAGTTTAATCACCCGATCAGAACCCTTCGTCTCCGCCTTTAGGTGTGCCGTTTCTGCAGAAAGAGGTATTCGTCACTTACCTGTCCGCCGTTTGTTTTCTTCACAAGTGTTGTGTTGCTGCCACTGAAATGACTTAACATTTACGAGGGGGAATATTCCAGAGGACCAAACTGTCAGTTGGCCGCGCCCGCAACCGATCATTTCGCCTGTCATTGAAAAAGCACACATGGTAGTTAGTGACTCAGAGTCAGGAAGCAGAACGCCAGAAGAAAGGCTCCTATTCTCGCTCCGGCTCCACAGACCATAATAACCCCGGCTGCGCTGCGCTGCTCCGCTGCTCCGCTGGGAGGTTTTCAGCCCTGCGTCGACTTGAAGAATCCCGCCGGCATCACTGAAGGTTCGGGGCAGCTGCTTTTCTTACGTCGTACGAAGATTCAAAGCCCCTGGAGTGAAGGACGAGTCCAGAACCGACCCGGATGGAAAGTGGCTCCCGTTAAAGCACCGCACTTGTAAAATTTGAACTTTTTTTCCCCTGACTTTTATTGACTATTCCTATTTTCTGCTGCACATAAACAGCTTTTAGATGGAAATATAGTAATTTAGGCTCCAGTAAGTAATTTTCACACTGATAGATAATCACAAAAAAAGGTATTCAAGACGAGGGTCATTAAAAAAGACTTTTCATACTGCAGCCGTAGAGTGTGACACACATTTCCTCATTAATAATTATAATGTGTGATCCTCACAACCATGAAATGGGATATTCTGCAAAAAAAAGAAAAGAAAAAAGAAAGACGTTTTTTTGATACTTTAATTACATCTTGTTGCTAATTAAGTTTAAACGATGTCGCTACTTTTATGAGGACCAAAAAAAATCTGAGAACTTTTTGCACCACTCCTTTCAGAGAGTTTAATGAGAAACGGTCAAATATGAAGCTTTGACCAGCGACCGTTTGTCTTTTGTTTGAGCATAAATACTGACAGGAAACAAAATCCACCAACCAGCAGCTCTGAAGTTTATTAACCCTTTGATGGATCTCTCTGCATATTTTATTTCATTGATCCATTTAATATCAGAGACTCTAAATGTACCATGAGAGATTAAATGTTTGCTCAAGCATGTTTTTAAACAGAAGTCATTTTAATGACTCTTTCCTTATGAAGTGAAATCCTTTAACCGTTTTGGTAAATCGTGTTTTTAGAGACGGTTTGATCTTATCTGAACTTTTCTGGCTCAATCAAGTTAAATAATTCTCACATGCTTTAGACCCCCCCCCCCCCTCAAAAATAATAAATCATTTTTATCGTATAAGACTTTCTCAATATCCATCAAACTTAGTGGCCACTTTGACCGGGGGTGTCCACCAGGGCACCGTCCTCGGCCCCCTACCTTTATAATATACATGTTGCCACTGGGTCGTATAATTAACAGGTTGAGTCAGGTGGTACACACTTTTCAATGAGAAATAGTGACTCAAAATGTGTTCAACCAAACAGGTGAGCAGGGCATTAAAGGGTTAATACGCCTCATCATCATGATTGTTTGATTTTCACCCCCCCCCCAAAAAAGGGTTAGAACAGCAGAACTCCTGAAACACTTCACAGCGCTGAGATTCAGTCACACTGAGATTTCACATTTACTTAACTAAGTTTTATCAACAGGAGCCACAAAAGTAGGTCGGATGAATTGGGAAAAGATCCAAAAATGAATTTCAAGCAAAAGTCTAGTTAACTGCAACATCGTATTTCTTTATTATTAATTAACTAAACAAAGTTAAGCCTGATTTCCTGAAGACAAATGTGTTGCTTTTACCTAAAAATGATCTTTATTTATTCATTTTCTGTGTGCTATTATGTCAAATCTATTAAACACAGGTTAAATGAAGTCAACAAAGTAATCTTTGATTCACTTAACACAATTATGTTCTATGTGCATTATAAATTAAATGTATTATTATTATTATTATTATTATTATTATGTTCTCATCACAGCCAAATTCAATTTACAAAACTCAATTATTGAATTCCGACTTAGATTAAAGTTGGAATTGTGAGTTTAAGCTCAGAACTCTGACTTCATTCTCAGAATAGCGTTACGTGATCCAATTTTTGGGAATTCTGAGTTTAAAGTCATAATTCTGAGTTTGAAGCCAGAATTAAAAAAAATCGTTTTCCACCACCACATGTGACCCTGACCCCTCCCTGCTGGATCACTATTATTTATATGTTCATGGACGTTTTATAAACTTCACCTCCTCTCTTTGTCAGTACCCAGAATTCATTGGGCGGATGTTGATGGTCGAGGCTGGATTCAGCTGAAAGTCTGAAAATCCATCCCATCCATCACTGAAATCTCTCCCAGGAAATGTTTGGCAGAACGCCAAGTGGATTACTGTTTTTCTGAAATACAGTCCGATCTAGTCTGTGCTAGGCCGCTCCTGGTGGAGACGAGGAAGAGGAGGAGGAGGAGGAGGGGGAGGAGGTCGCGGTGTTGTGGGTGGATGCTATGGTGAAGAAACAGTACTTTCCCATTCATACTCTCTGGCACAGACGGCCAGGAAATGACACAGGGAAAGTACTGCTATCACACCGAACCTATTTCACTTCAGCCAACCACCACATCCTCGTGTACTTCATCACTCCACACTCCCCCCCCCCCCCCCCCCACCCCCTATTCACTCACACACATCATCCTTGTTTTAACCTGCTCACCTTCCGTCTATCCCGTCCAAATCTTTTTAGCGTGTCAGTCATTCCTCACCCTCCACCCTCCACCCCTGTAGTGGGTGGGTGTCTGGTGGCTCATGGGTGCAGCTCGTGTTAAATAAGAACAGTTTTCCTGCTCATGTTGTAGCTCTGATCAGGATGGTGGGACAGCGGCTGACTAGAGGATGGAGGTTTCATCCATTCACATTTGAACCGATTCATGTTCCTTCTCCTGCCCGAGGCGAAAGGAGCTTCCATTGATTGATGATTGATTGATTGGTTGGTTCTGGATTTTGGCCCTGAAACTCATTTTCTCAACAGGGAAAGGAAACGTCCACGTCTGAGTACGATGTCGTGTAAACCGTTTCCTAAGTTCAGTTGCAATGACAATGACATAAGATACGTGCGTCTCTCATCAAAGTCCACTTCGCCGGCCAAAAGTCATTTGACATTTTTTTTTTCCCCGCCAGATTTTTCTTGTGCAACAGTTTGAGACAATTCCTCATGACTGATCAGGAAACTTGAGTCAAAGGAAAATAACCCGCCACTCCTTCTGTAAAACCCCTGGGGACAGAAACCGAGAGGGACACTATCTGGGTTGATAAGACGTTTGGCTACCTGCCTGGTTCACAGCAAAAAAAAAAAAAAAAAAAGTTTCCTCACTTCCAAATTCTGCCAAATGGAGTTCTTTGGAAATACCCACCGGCGCCAGGTTGTTTGAATTGTGTGTTGGTTTGCCGTGAGTTGGCGCTGGAGAATGTGTGGGGAGCAAACATGGAGGATTGATCAGGCTGTTGCTGAGAGACAGATTCAGCACCATGTGTCTGGTTAGTCAACCATCCCAGCCTGGACCCGCTCCATGCCCACCATCTCCAAACATCTGGGAGCGCTTAAAACTCCGGGGGCTGGGGATCACGCAGACAGAACCGGGCATTGTCAGACCTCCGATTCTGTGCCGGGACTCAACCTTAATGGATTAGAGATGAGGGGGAAGGCCCCGTCCTTCCTCTTCATCAGACCACCGGTCCAGCACACTACCAGCATCTGCTCTTCTTCGTGCCACTGGAGGGGGATTTGTTTGAGAGCACTGGGCAGAAGAAGCTGTGCAGTTAATAGACCCATTGGTACCAGAACAGTACAAAAGACCGGAGGGGTGGGTCATAATAGACGCCACAAACGCCTCTCTTCATTTCATGACCTTTCAGCCATGATCTGATAATTCTGCCTCCACGCCTCCTCCTCATCCTCACTTCCTCTTTCTGTCACCTTCCCTCTCATTTCCCCTTGTTTTTCTCCCCCCCCCTAACCCGGCCGCCATATAATGGGTGGTGTTTTTATTGGTGCAGCAGGGGGAAGCCGGTTATTGTCTGGACAGGATACGGGCTGGAATCAGCCGCTCCATCAGACGCGGTTGAAGGCGGCGCTGGAGCTGCCACCCTTCATCTTTGTTGCACTTGGGCGACGTGAACACTTGACTTACGTAAGAAACGAGCCAGACATGCAGGATGTGTGGACTTAAGAAAATAAGCGACCCATTCTGGATTAATATCCTGACAAGGTCGTTCATTACAAACACGTTACTATTGATCACACGCTCAGACGCCAGCAGACAATCGTTTGGAGCACAATCGAGTGAAACGTACGCAAGAAAAACGATCGACAGTGATTGAATGATAGCGTGAAATATTATGGTATGTTCCACCTGTACCGGTTCTGATTAACGTGTGTTGTTTGAACTTCACCTTCACCTCCATAGTACATTTTGCGCGGGCATCCCATGCCCAGTTTGAAACCGGGCATGACTGGTAATACATCCCATATTCTTTCCCGCGCTTTTGATCAATCCGGGAAGAAGTCTGGAAATGTTTCAGGACTTCTGTCTGGATGTCAGATATAGAATGTCTCTTCACATCGAGAAGAAACGTGAGTTCGTGTTTAGACTTGTGTAATATTTATGCGCGTGTTCATATCGTGTCAGTTTTGGTCAAACGTTGTTGTTCTTCTCCTGGTGGTACTTTGGGGTACTGCGGGGGGGTGACATCATTCAAAACAAATATCAAATATGCATGATTGCAAAAATTATTTCAATGCCATAGTATGACATCATTCCTATCATGCATGAGGGTTTACATGCATCCACTCATCTAATCGGAAACAGCCTTCTGACGCGCGCAGAATATCCACACTCCAGTTCATGAGGTGGCGATAATTCTACGATGAGCCGGGCCGACCACCAACAAGCGCCCAGAAGAAGAATACGACAAAGAGGGCGTGGACAGGAAGTGACCTTTCGTCCATCTAACCGTCCAAAAAAAAAGAAACTTCTGATGAAGTCTGTGCCGGGACTCAACATTATCTATTCGGAATTAGGGGGTCCATGTAAACCCACCTAGTGACAATGCTAACGTGGAGACGTCAAGCAAACTCAGGCTAGCATTCCTATAGCTAACGGTAAGTCTTCCACAGTTGTGAAAATAGTTCAGCTGAAGCAGAAGCAGCACAGCCATGAATATCTGCACAATAACTCACAGCTATCCACCCCAGAGTCAAATAATGATACAACCTTAAAGCAACGTGGTGGATTATCTGGCCAGACGGAGCCTTACCCAAGAATCCAAATATGTGCCCGCTTCATGAAAGGACTTTCCTTTCCGTCACTGGTCATCGGTGATCTTCACTTCTCCTGATGTTCTGCGGGATTGAAGGCCTGGGAGGATTTCCACAGTGTCACTTTCTCCTGGAATAATCATATCACTTCCTATTTTCTCAGCCAGGCAATGACCACCTTGGCTGCAACACTTCTTCTTTTCCTTTTTTCTCATGGCTACACATGTCAACTACTGTTAGAAGCATTACTTTCCTTGCTTTTCTCTTCATCTTATCGTTAAAATGTCGGAAAATACGTCGTGAAATCTGAGTTGCAATGGAACTGTCAGTTTCAGCATAATTCCCAGACCGTGAACGCCATTTGGCCAAGGATTTTATAGTGTCGCCGAAGGCAGCGCGCACTTCTCCAACAGCCTTTCATAGCCGTACCAGGAGACGTGGGTTGAACCATTAAAGAAGCTTTTAATTTCTCAGTTGATGGTAAATACCTGCAGCGTTTTGCTAAAATTGAAAAACAGTTGCTTTGGCTTTATTTATAAAAAATAAAAAAAAATAAAAAAAAAGCTCTTGCTTTCTTTTCTTCAAGCCTCAATTTGGCCCCGGGTCGAATGTGAAGAAGAAGAAAAAAAAAGGAGTAGGAAAAAAAAAAAGGGAAAAAAGTTTCCATCCAGCTCCAAAGCTGCCCCTGGATCTGCCTGTGGAAGTTTTAATGGGAGGCAGATGTGCTCCTAATCAAAGAAATATGGCTGGAAACGTATGTGAGCCCCAGCAAGGAAGAAATGGGACTAGAGGAACTGTGATAAGACCCAAATGACAATAACAAATTACCCTTTTTTTACTTTAGAGCCAACTCACAAACCTACGGTGGACCTGGAGCGCTTTGCCTCCGCTGTGAACACGGCCATGTGAGGGTGTTTAATGCCGTTTATGAGGTGCTGTGCATTATGGGAGTGGAGACCAAATAGCTTGTAAAAGTGACTGCAGATATGTTTAAGTGATAGCGATATTAAATTATGCATACCAGCAATGCTGACTTTTATTCTTCTCATTAAACTCGGTCTTTTCATTATACGAATGTAATGTAAAAAAAATGTAAATGTAATGCATCACTTAAGCGGCACTAATTTCAGGAAATATTGAGTCCGTCCAGCTCATTGGTTTGGTTTTACCGCCCGCAACTTTATTGCTTTTGTTCACTCGAACCTCTCTCATCAGTGAGTACAGACAAAAAAAAAGAAAAGAACCCAGACTCTAGTAGAATAATGGAGAGTTTAGAAACTGGAATGCTGGATATGTTCCTTCAGAGTTGGCAGGGATCCAAAACAGAGAGTGAATTTTTGGACTTATATTTGTGAGGTGGTGGTAAAATGAATTGAGTAACAGAATTCTGTACTGGACTGCATGGTTCTGTATCGTTAACATCCATCCATTTTCCAAGCACAGGGTCACTCACGGGTTTGCTGGAGCCTATCCCAGATGACATGGGTGAGAAGCGGGGTACCTCCTGGAGGATTCTCCAGCTCTTCCCGGGTCGGACACAGGGACACAGGGAGACAGAAGAACTCTCGCGCTCACATTCATTCCTACGGGCGGTTTATTCTGCGTGTTTTGGAGGCCTGTGGGAGGAAGCAGGAGGACCCGGAGAGAACCCACAAAAACACGGGGAGAACATGCAAACCTCCCATAGAAGGGCCTCAAGGCCATGTGGGTTTGAACCCAGAAGATTCTCTCTGTGAGGCAAGGCGCCTCGTCGTTTTTTCAAACTCACGATTTCCCCTCCGCTGGAGGCTCTGCAGCCGTTTCTTTTTTGCGTCCTTGCGTTGACGCTGCACTTATATAGTCAAAACTACAGCAGCGTGTAACGATGGCAAATCACCAATGGAATCATCAGGAGCCCACTCCGTTTCCCACTCCTTCATTCTTCCAATCATGCATTCTGATTTTATGTTTATTTAAGCACCTGAGCATGACCACATCGCCTGAGCACGACCGCCAGCGAGCCGGCCAACAGAAGGAAAGTGGAAGTGTTGATGTCATCTGCAGGAGAGTAGCAAACCCAAATTCTCTGGAAGCACAGGGTCTCTCTTTCTGCCTGTAGACGAAACACCCACGCAAAGAGACAGGCAGCCATTGTAAGCCCCGGAGTGTATGATCATCTGCCTCCACATACACAGATGTAGAGATGAGGATCTGTCAAAAGTCCAGTCAGGAAGACTATCCTCTTGCACACTCAGGCCACTCAGGTTGTTTCGCTCATTCATTCCTCTAAATTATCTTCGCCTTTCACATGTGCTCAGTCTCAACTACCCGCTTCCTGGGGTGCGGGCGTAAATTGATATCAACTGTTCTCTTCCAGCCAAACCCTTCAGCCCAATCATGGTGACACAGTTTCATGCTCAGCTTCGTCATCATCAGCTGTTGCCTCTTAAAATATAATTCTCTCCGTTCATCTACTTCTTTCATGCTGCTGGTTTGTGCAAAACACACCTCCCCTATCTCTGCCCAGTTCTTGCAAATTCCTCATTCATCTGTCTCAGCAGACTCATCAGCCACCACCACCAGTAAGCTCCAAATCTCCAAATCCATGCTGCTGCTCAGGAAAGTTACCCTTTGATCACAATCTCCCCAAAGAGCTTGAGAACCACAGACTTTCTAATAGAGTGTCCATCCATCCGTCCATCCATCCACCCACCCATCCGTCTGTCCATCTTCTTCTGTTTATCCGGGTTCAGGTCGCAGTGGCAGCTGGCCTTACAGACGTCTCTCTCACCAGCTCATCCAGGGGATCCCGAGGCATTCCCAGGCCAGATGAAGTATGTAGATATAGATACAGATGAAGTGTTACTTTCATTACTGTTGGCCAGCAGGGTACCGACCTCTGGATGGAAACAGGCGATACGTTATAGAAACCCTTAAAGGGGGCAGCCGAAAGAAGAAAACATTCGTCTTTTTTTTTATCCTCCATCTCTCCTGATTGAAATGAAATAATTTCGACTTTTTATTCAACGTATCAAACATTCATTGAAAGTCCTTGCATACCTAATTTCTGACTCATCTGTCAAAGCAACCGGTCCGTCCCAGATGGCGTCTGGTTCTCAAACTCTTTCCCTTTCATCCATGACTCTAACAGACCGACAGCAGAGATGTGACTCAGGTCTTGGCTGATTCATGGATGATTCATGGCACTGCATTCGAACAACAAGCTTCAACAACAAACTAAATTGTTCATTAAGAATTTGCCAAAATAGAGTGAGTAAAGAAAAGAGAATCCAGAATCAGACGGAACCATGGGAGCTGCAGACGGCGGCGAAACATGCGAGACACGTTATTAGTGTTCAGGTTGTAGCAACTATAGTTGTCTCTCAGCAGCGCCAAAAGGGAAACATCTTTAAATATGCTGGTGTAGGGTGCCGAAAAAGGAGCCGGCGGTGCCTGTTTTCATTTATCCCCTCTTTATTTCAAAGTACGGAAAAACCCGCAGTGGAATAATCAAGATGGGTGGCTGCTAACCGTGTGGTAGACGAGGGGCTTTTCCTCAGGCCTGGATGGGTTTTCCATTACAAATTGTATCAGGTGGAACAACATGTTTGTGTTAATTGGTCATTAAAGAGGAGAGAGCGCTTTCCTGTCAAACCCATGTGCTCGGCATATGGGATCAGAACTGGCCCCCGTCCACGAGGAGTTACAGATAAACAACTCGCATGGCCCACCGTGTCGCTTCCGCTTTACAATAACAAATGATTTCACCTCAAATTGAAATGGACACTTCTTCGGCACGCCGTATGAATAATTCGGGGATTGATTCCACATTGGCCTGCCTTGCTAAGTAGCTAGGCAGGGGGAGGGGTTGGGATGGGTGGTGGTGGTGGTTCTGGTGGAGGGGGGGTCCCAAGAGCGTACATTATGGAGGATCTGACTTTCTTTTTTTTTTATGGGAGGAGAAGATGATGTCAGAGCGGCAACGTCTTCTCCAGACATCCGGTGTCTGGTTGTCAGTAGGGTGCAGTAGTTGTGTGTGTGTGTGTGTGTGTGTGTGTGTGTGTGTGTGTGTGCGTTTGTGTGCTTTCACACACCCACACAACCATGGTGCAGAGTGAGGCTCCAGTCATCTGAATCACCTGGTCACGGTTGCAGAGCTGTAGTTACAGGTGGCGTACCGAGTTCAAAGCGTGGTCCGCTCGTAGACCGAACCACCCACCTGAGGAATGAAAGAATGTTTTCAGTCCTGTCTGGTTTTTAGTTTCCCGAGTGAGCAGTTTTAGGAGCTACGTGTCATTACCAGTCATGGATGATGGATGAAAAACATGGAATCGCTCCGGTGGCGTCTTTATTCCCACTACTTTTCAAAAGGAACGTGAGAAGAATACCAATCCGTCACCGTAGATGAAACCCTGAGTGGCTGTAGTTCTACAAAACTGAATAGTTGGAAGTTGTTCTGGAGAAATTTCTGCTCATACCAGCTCTCTATGTACAAATACTACTACTACTACTACTACTACTACTACTACTACTACTAGGTCCGTGTACCTGTCTTAACTCCATAAGCTCTTTCAGCTCTTTCATGATGAAACAGCAAATATTGCTGAGATCTTAAGATCTTAAGATTAATACCGATCCGGCGTGGCAGACAACCAGTCACACTCAACACTTTACAATCGGCCTCTCTGTCTTATTCTTATGTTGGCTTAAGCTGCCAGTGAGTCTCACAGTCTGTTTTTATCCCCCCGAGGAGTCTGCTCAGTTATGGAATTGTCATCGCCGCCGCCGCCGCCGCCGATGCTGCATGTTAACGCGATAACTCAACAACCGTAATTGATCATTTTTACAAATAATACCGTGGACATAACTTTACATTAAATATGAAGAGTTCAATCAGGGCGATAGCCTGAAGGGGATTGGAGACTTTTCGGGGTCATAGCCTGGCTGATGAAGGCGTAGGTCTAGTTGGATTATGAGTTTGGTTATGACTCCATTACGAGCCTTTATGAGTTCAGGAGTCTGTCCACAGCTTTTGGGTAAAAACAGTTTGCGTTAGTTCTTGTTTATGTTGTCAGTCTGCCTGACGGGAGGATGGTGAACAGAGGGTGTCCGGGGTGTGAATGACCTTAGAATATGTTCCAAGCCTGCTTGTGGAGACGGCTCTAGTGGATCTAGTGTGCCAGCAATCCACTGACCCATTTTTACGACTCGCTGCAAGTCTTTCCTCTGGGCCGCAGTGCAGCTGGAGAACCCGACAGGACCGCCGTACGTCAGGAAACTCTCCACTGTGGAAACTGACGAGTAGCTTCGGTTGGAGGTGGTTCCGTTTCAGTGTCCTGAGGAAAGTGACTAACTCATACAGTTAGAACAAACACAGCAATGATGGCAACATTTATCACCAGTTTCAGCTGATCGGTACAAAAACCCAAAGTCCTCATCTCATGGAATACACCATATTGTCATGGTTTTTATACAGTACTTTTTTTAAATGTCAATTATAAAGAGGATGGCATCAGACCAAAAGTTGTTGTCGTTGTTGCAAAACCTGCGAGCGTTCATGCTGCCTTCACAGACGTGAAAGTTCTACATGTTATGAACGTAAAAGGCTCGTTTAAACTCCATCTACATGCACAAATACATCCTCAAAGTAAACTCCTCAAATCTCCATATTGACTCAACCTAACTTTGACCGGGAACTCAGCAATATGTTCTAAGACCAGATCCCATAGCGAATAAAAATAATTTAGGCAAAATTGGACTTATGGTTGAGAAGTTACAGATGAGAAACTGTGTTTTCCATAAGAATATCCCACTAATGAGTAAAACATAAACTATTATCGTGAAATTATATATATATACAAGATAGATCTCCTTCAGTAGATTCCCATGAGACAATTTGGACATAATCCGACATGTGTTTGGGAAGTAACCATCAAAACCTTTGTTCTTGAGAGTGAAAATGATGAAAATGATGGTACTCAATATCATCATATTGATTGTTATGACATTACTACTTCTTTTATAAATGACTGTTGTTTTATTATTAGTTCTATTCGCCGTTGGAGAATGACCAAACTCATTTTTTGTTGTGATGCCGACAATGACAAGATAAAGAGTTTCATGTCTTATGAGGTAAATGTGGAATAATGAAATTATTTTCAAAAAACAGTGTTTTTCATGAAAAAAATGCCCCCAAGTGAGTAAAATATGAACTCTTCCAGTATAATATGAACTATTCTAGATAGATCTCCTTGAAATGATTCATATGCACCACATTTGGACTAAATGCATTTTAGGCTAAAGGCCCCCCTACTGGCAGAAATATGCAACAAATATTTTCCCAAATCAATCCAGTTCTTCCTCACACCACGGTCTATGAATGTATAATATTTTAAAAATGATCCATGTTGTAGTTTTTCACATAAATAAAAGCGCGTACACAATAACTAAAAGTGTTCCCTGTCTTATTAGATGTTCATGTTCCAAGCAGAGTGGGAGTTTTTTTAGTTTTTTTTTTAGAAACGATGGTGATAATCCATCTGTGTATCACGGCAGACTCTCTGTCTGGGGGATCGGATTTATTAGCTGCCGGAGTGTCGGCGGCTCCGGTTGGACTGCTGGCTCTGGCAGGGAGGATTGAGCTACTGCGGCGTTAAGTGTCCTCTCGGAGCTCCTGTCGATGACGCTCACAGCTCAGTGGTCACATAAGCATCGATGGCAGTGGGACTTCTTCTCTTACAGCTCATTAACAACCCCTATCAGGAGATTGCCGGTCGATTCCTGGACCGCCGCCGCCGCATACTGCATGTCATAGGCTGCTTCAGCAAAGCCCCAATTAGCCGGCTGCTCCTCAGGGATGGGTCTAATCCAGAGAACTGGCTTCACGAGGTTGTACTGTGTGTAACACAGTGATGGTACTGTGAATGAAGAAGTGATGCTACTTCTTTAAATAAAGAAGTAGAGTTGTGTAAATGTAATGTTCTGGGGGGGGGGGGGGGGGGGGGGGGGTCTAGCCTTCCTTTTTACAGTTACACAATTACTAAGTTTTAAATATATGGTATTATGTATGTATTATTACGAAATTACCTCAGGAAACAATAGGTAAATACAGAGAAACTACAGGTGAAAAAAAAATGTAAATCAAAGAGACGACACCTGAAGTACGAGGAATTTACTCTATTACTCAGTTATTACCACTGGTAATAAGTGTCCTAATTAAATACGAGGAAACTACAGGTAAAGTACTCGGTATCTACATGTAGAATTATGTCAAATATAGTGTATTATTGGTTAATTAATGGTAATAAGTAGGTATAAACAGAGACAAATACTAAGTATTTACCAGATAAATATACGGTAATAGATTAGTAAGATTAGTGTAGTATACTACCTTATACATGATAATATACCCAGTAAGTAACAGAAAGTGTTCCGTAAAAGGCAACCTTGTTTGTTTCCTTGTTTTTAACATGTTCTCAGCATGTCCTCGGTAAATACTTTATTACTAAGTACATAATGACAAACTGTGACGGTTCAGTAACTTGACACGTTAATTATTCTACTAGATTCAGAGGTTCTCAGTTATTCGCTTATGTTGAGATTAAAAATTAGACCTCAGTGATTCCAGATGAAGATTGTTAATATTCAGACTCAACAGCCCAGAAAACATGAATAAAAATGAAAAGAACCGCATGCAAACTGTTCAAAAACATCATCTAATAGACTGCAGACAAAGCTGGACGTAAACTGTGTGACTCTAGGAAATGTTGTTCTTCAGTTTCAACTTAAACTGTTTGAGCAAAATGTCTGCAATGTGAAGCCAAAGCTCACAATTCGACCGTTTGATCACCAAACCACATCCGTATTGCTGAAATTGTTGGTGTGACCTCAGAAGATTGCTATGGCTCATGACGAATGTCAGCAGAGATTTGTTCAAAGCTCCACAGGGCCGAGAAGAAGTCAGTTCACCAAAGAAATACTTGGCATGGTAGCGGAGGGCAGTGGTGATGCTCAATCACAGAGATGGTGGATGGATGGATGGATGGTTGGGTGGGTGGGTGGGTGGTAGGATGGATGGACGGGTGGATGGATGGATGCATGGATGTATGGGTGGATGGGTGGATGGACGGATGGATGCATGGATGGCTGGATAGACAAATAGAAACTTTATTAATCCCAAAAGGGGACATTTAGTCGTTACAGCAGCTCCAACAGACAGATAATCTAAAGACGAGTAAAAATGAAGACATACTATATAATAGATAAAACATTAATAAACTTTAGATAGCATGTAGCTAAGTGAAGCTAGCACAGCTAATCAAAACACCATGACATGTCTGTGGGTTATATCTGTTTTATTCACTAAAAAGGCTTTTGTAGATTGTTTTTCTTAGTGTTCTTACTTTTTCTTAATGTGTAAAATTGATGAAGATGTTTTCTTTCTGTGTTTGTTATATCCATTTGTAAGTGTTTTCTTAAGTTGAAGTGTGTTTGTCCCTCTCTGCTATCGTAATAAACACCTTAATGACCTGTCAGTCACTTCTTCACTTTAATACACTGTATTTGTTTTTGCATTCCGTTACAGTCCAATAAACTCTTCATCTTCTGGATACCATAATGTAAATCATATGTACCAACGTTTGTTTTCCCCTAGTAGACGCCCCGCAGACATCGGACTGTTATAAACAGCCTGGGCCGCCTTAAAACAGTCTCATATCAACAGCAGGGGGGGGGGGGATAATCTAAAAATATGATTTAATAGGATTTCGTTCACCCATCTGGCCAACCTGTGAGATGAGTTTTATATTACCGACCCACAGCCAGCAGTCAGCAGCAGGATCAACAGGTCCAGCCAGACCCAAGCAGATCTGCAGCTAAAGAACTAATGAAGCCTTTACGATCCGGCGCCCGACAGCCATCATCCAGGCCTCGGAGTCATACATGCTGACACGCAGCAGCCCCGGCGCCAGGAAGACAAAACATTACAGCCTCGCACTCGGCGCGCTCACAACTGGCTTACGGACGAGGTACCTAATTAATCCACCCGCACTCCACCGGCTCCCTCACACCCTTTTTGGAAACCGCCAAGAAAATGGGAGTGGCGCTCATTTGATTCATCCTCGCGTCAGTCTGCGACTCCACTGAGGACTTTCTCCGTCTGAGGCTGAGGAGACTGATAAGGCCAGGGAGACGACGACCGATGCTGCGTCTCATCAGTTTCCCTTCTGAAGCATGTGTCTGACAAAAATTCAATTACAAATAGAGGAAGGGGATGTGCTGATGACGTCATTTGTGACTTTCTAAAGAGCGCAGGACAAGACAAGCAACTTCTTTATTTATCCGGGCATTGGACCGGCACTGGACTGGCTGGGTAGGCTGGTAGAACTAATGTGGCCTTAGGGTCCAGACTAGATTTCTGCCACGCTCCCTTTGGACTGAGATTTGAACTCCACCAAAGTCAGTGGCGTAGCGTCCGGCACTAATATCGTAATTTCCTGTCACGACCTTATCGGCGACGCATCGGGACAAAAAACTACACAAGACATGTGGTGTGACTACAAAAGACATGTGGTCAGATGCGTCCCAGTCCAGCTCAGCGAGGAACTTCTGCTGATAACTTTACGTATTTCTTACTCGAGTGAAGTTTTGAATGCAGGTCTTTTACCAGTGGTGGAGTATTTTAACAGTATACTATTAGTACTTTCACTCAAGGAAAGGATTTTATTGCTCGGTCCGCCCCCGGCTATTTCTGCTGCCGCTGACAGGTTGACAAATCCTCCCGTGTCAGCAGCCTCCGAACCTAAAGCCACTAAACCCAGAAAAGAATCTGCCTCATTCTTCACTGGCAAAAATCAGAAGAGGAGACAAAGAAAAAGCAGTTCCTCCACGTCAGGTACCGGGTCTGCGTTGTCTTCGTCTTCACTTACGAACAATCCCGTTAGCATGATGCGTCGTGAATGACGTTTGACAGACTTTTACTAAATGTTTGGAGCAGACGGCATCAGATCCTCGACAAATGATCCGCGTCACTCATCAAAACAATAAAACATAAATAGATTTCTAGTCGTGCCATAAACAATTACAGGCCCTTAGCAAATGCTCTACTCTTCGGTAATATCATTGAAATGGACATTTTTGAGCACGCTCTTGGCCTTTAAATATAGTTTTGATGCTCTCCAGTTGGGACTCCCACCACATCTCAGCGCAGAGACCGCTCTTGTCAAAGTCATGAACAAACACAGACAGTTGAAAAGTTTAAGACTTATTGTTTGATGGCTATTACTGACGCAGCCGACCGCAAACCATCGCGAAACCGACTGGGAAGCTGGGTGGACTTCCAGACAGTGTGCTTAAAGGTGCAGTGTGTGAATTACATCCGAGCTTTGACTTCTACAGAATCAATCATTTAAATCTGATATATTTTATTTATTTATTTATATAGAGTGTTAAGGGTTAGCTGAGGTGCAGTCTCAAACTTCACCACTAGGTGCCACTACATTGCACACTCTGTACCTTTAACGGGTTCGAAACGTATGTGGAAGATTTGTCACCCTCACCTCGTCAACAAAATATCTATGCAGACAACACACAGATTTACATTAAGGTGCCACAGAAAGACTGTTGTCCTTCAAACTCAAATAAATCAATGACTGGATGTCACTAACTTTTAAATAAATATAGAAAAAAGTAGTAAGTAGAAAAAAACCTTCAAGTTCAAGGAGGTTTATTGTCATTACCGGAACATTATGGCACAAAGGGTAGTAGAGTAGTACTCCTGTCCCGGTGGGGAAGCAAATATGAAAAGAATAGAACACGTAACTGGTGTAATTGTGCCTTTATGTAAAGGCTTAATGGAAATAAAAATCAGTTTGATCAGCTTAACTGAAAATATATTTAAATGTAGTTGTGACTTACTAAAAATGGGAAACCTGAATATAGGAGGACTGCTCTATCAGTCTCTACTAGAACATCATTGAGGGAGGTAGCAGAGGGACAATGGCGCTACTCAAAACTACTGGGTCTTCCAAAGATATCCAACAAAACCATGTCTTCATATTTTGATTTTTAATCTGTGATCTTCTTTTTTTTTTCTTCCTTCCACCGCGGATTCCCTCCTGAGGCTGGCAAATGATGGATGGTTCGATTATGTGCTGAGTGTCATTTAGGTTGGACCGGAACAACTGTTTGGTTTCACAATTCTGTATCAAATACCAGCCACACAGCGAGAGGCTAAGACGGATGTCCTGAAGAGACGAAATCACACCAGAAGACTCCGTCTCCATCTTTACTTTATTTCGCTGCTGGCTCTACTGCCCTTGTTGCTAAGCTACCACTGGATGATGAATTTGATGGTTTGGGTTCAGACTTCTCTGATTTTGGGGCCAATCTCTTCAATAAGTCTTGAGTGTCTCCTCACACAACCCTCTCATAAAGAATAAGTCGTAGTTTCAGTCCCTGTGGAAAGTCGGAAAGGAAAGTCCTTTTAAAATTTTTTTTTATGTAACCCAATCCAGTTTGGATTAAGTGGCTTAAATATTCAAAATATCAGGATCAACATCAGTTTTATACATCAGGATCAACAAGTGAAACTTTATCCTGATAAGCTATTTTTCGGCGATATGCTTGTAATAAGCTGTTATTACAGTGTTATAACATTTGTAGTGGAAAAAGAGAGAACGAGACAATGTGGTCATACTTTGACATTGTGATAACAGTGATCATCTGTGTCGTAACAATTGTTTTTGTGAGTTCTGTTTCGTTTTATGATGTTTTTTCATAGCACCACCACCTGAGTGAGAAAGGCTGATCCAAGCCTCCTACATAAAATCCAAAAGTTTGCCCAAATGGCAGCTCACCACCTCCACAGTGAGCTCATGTGTTCTTTTATTTTATTGGAAACCATAAAATCACCATTGTTTTTAAGAAAAATTTTGAACACGCAGTAACTTTCCATAAAGTCTCAAGAATGGGTCCGAACTTTCCCTTTTCCCACAACTGTGATCAAACTAGCTGTGTGATGGCTATATGTTGGTGTGCTGGCTGTTCTACATGGGAAAACATTTCCTAAAATGTTCTGGGGTTTGATGATGGAATTTCTCTTTTACTGCGACAAACCTCTGTTGAATGTCCTTCAACAGAATCAGACCAATAAGTGAACAAGCCCCGCCCCCACCCTTGTGGTTCACGAGTATGTTTCATGAAAAATGCAATGCCGTTCTAAACAAATACACATCTTGAACCTTTCATGCATTTAAAGCATTCTGTGTGCACCGATCAGCCATAACATTATAACCACCAGCCTAACATGGTACATGGTAACAGCTTCCTATCAGAACTGACATTAGCTTTTGTGCTACAGTAGCTGTTCTGGACTAGCCTTCCCTCCGTGTTTGCATCAATTCGCCTTGGTCCCCCGTGAATCTGTTACTGCCTCACCCACTATCCTTCTTTAAACCACTGGTACTAACCACTGCAGACCCAGAACGTCCCACAACTCCTGCATTTTTGGAGATGCTCTGACCCAGTTGTAGAGCCATCACAATTCGGCCCTTGTCAAAGTCTCTCAGAGCCTTATTGTGGCCCATTTTATAGCTTTCCAATACATCGGCCTTCAGGACAACTGACAGGTACCATGGTAACAGGATTATCTTTCTTTTTCTGACGTTAACTGTCAGTTGCAATGTTATGGCTAGTCAGTCTATCCTATCAAATAGATTTATGCATTTCACTCCTTCCTGCTTGGAGGAGCTGAAATTAAAAATGTGTCAGGCTGGTATGAATGGTATGAGTTTTTAACCACTCATTTTCAGATACAGAGTATTTTTCTGGGTCAATGCGGAGGCTGTTTCTGTTGTGGTTTGTCCCGTCTGTCAGGTGTAGTTCCGAGGAGCCTCTTTCAGAACCCTGTTGTATCTTTTGGACTCTCAAGTCGGCCAGAGATTAATAAACCTCTGCAATCTCTGGCGAAGTAACTTCGTGACGACCCTTGAATAGGCCTCCCTGAACTGAACCCCCTTCTCCTTCATGGAAAAGTCCTGTAGCTGCCTAAAGCAGTGCTGCAGGCCTATGAAATCCATATTAAAGCCACGGAGTGAGTAATGAGTCAAGCATACCGTGGAGACGCTGCTTAAATGTGAACAGCCGGAACGCTTATTACAGCCCGGCTCACCAGTTGGCGAACCTCAACGCATTACCTGGAACCAAAATGAGACTGGCTGCCCGCCTTTGATCGCATCTCTTTGAATATACACCTTGAAAATTGATTTTGCATTCTGAATTAATTCATTGAGAAGACCGGGACTCACTATAAAACCAGCTAATAACATCATTTAACATGAATGTTTGCACAGCTGTACAAAAACCTCAGCACATTTTGCGAGCGAGTCATTCCCAGGTGAGAGATTGAAACGTTCTGCCGTTGCTTATTTTGAGTTCAGAAAAGGTAGAATGAGGGCAAAGAAAAACACTGAACATACAAAGCCTCTAGTGTCGTGATCATATATATGAGTCCAGAATATGGAGGAGGGGGGGGGGGGGGGGGGGGGGGGGGGGGGGGGGGGGGGATTCAGCCTCTTTATTCAGACAGTAAAGAAGTGAAAAGGCTATGCGGAGCCTAGATGACAGGAGGTATGCAGGTATGTATTTAACTGATTCCAGACATGATGCAGGCGGACGGGTGCAGAGAAACTGCACAAATACACCCTGAGAGACTCGTAATGGGGATGAATACTATTACAAGCCACTGCAGCGGCATGGGAGGCACCTCCAAAAACTGTGCAGTGATCCGTGTTCCCTGCAGAAAGCGCTATTCTGCGATCTCTACGTGAAAAAGGCCGAGAGATTAGCGAACAGCCGCCGATACTCCCGTTCAAATAATGGATGATTGTGAGTGATCAGTTAATCTTTTGCATGTCTTTGGGGAGGGAACCCAGTGCAACGGGAAAGAACCCACACACACACTTAGAGAACGTGTAAACCCCTCTAAGAAAGGCCCCAGGTCTGATTGGAACCCACAACCTGCCCTCTATTGTCATTAGTCCACTGTTTCCACTGTGTTTGACCCCAAGAAAGATTTTGTTCAAAGTGAGCTTTGAGGACCCAAAGAATCCTTGAAGGGGTTCTGGACCTCTGGACAGAGCTCTCATACGCTCTCTGTAGTGAAGGAACTCGTGCTTGTCAGATGTAAGTCACTGGGGAACTGTCTGATCAGATTGGGACTCTATCTGGGACTTTTGTGTCAGTTTAGAGGTCTACTAAGGTAAGATTGGGAACCTAACCCCAATCAGGAATGGGAAGTCAGCGGGTGAAAGTCCTTTTGTCTAACCCAACCTCCTACTTTCTCCTCCTCCAGCTGGGTTCCACCACAACATCTGCCTTGACTGAGTCACAGTCAGGAAACTGAACATTCACTGTTCGTTCCCATCTACACAAATCCTCTAGATTACATTTAATGACAAACTGCTGATGCGGCACATATACATGGATCAGCCGTAACATTGAAATGACCTTCCTCATGTTGAATTGGTTCTCCTTTATGTGTCAAAGCAGCGATGTGATGATGTACTGTGTGTGTCTTTGGTCCTCATACCCACCAGGGAGTGTCACCGGTTCACCGGTTTTCCTTCCTTAGCCCACTTTGGTATTACAATCTGTCTTTTCTCAAAGTCACTCTATGCTTGCACATTTCTCCTGCTTCCAAAACATTAACTTTGAGGAGAAAACGGTCTCCTTCTGCCTCAGGTATCCCACCCACCTCAACATTATATCATTATAACAAAAGGTAACCTCACCTGTCATTGGTTGGTTGTAGTGATAGTTGTAGTGATATGGAAGATCAGTGTGTGTGTGTCGGGGTTTATGGTATAGTATAAATATAGAAAAACTCATTAGGACAAAGTCATTCGGGATATATTGCATGATGATCTTTTCTCGTTCTATATTACAATCAAAGGACGCGTCGAGTGAAAGTCAGTCACAATAATGTCTCATGAATATTCAATTAAAAGCTCATTTCTATGTTAAACTCGCGGTCTGGTGGAATTTAGAGATGTGTGCACTTTCATTAGAAAATATAAGTGGGCTGGATCTAACCTTTGGTTCAGGCAGGAGCTATAAGACCACGAAGAATGAACTTCTCTCACTTTCCTTTTTTTCCCCTTCTTTTTTCCCCCCTTCCTCTTCCATTTTTCTTCTTTTCCTTGACATTTTCCTTCTGTCTCACTCTCGCGCACACACACCCACTGTGGCCTCTGATTTCCTGGCATTTCACCACATTACACATTCACAAGGGCTGCAGCCGATATTTCGGGCTCATGCGCTAATGAAATTTGCAGAAAGGGAAGAGGCATAAACATTTTGTCAGGATCCTGCATTGTGCGACACACGGATCAGAACTTGCTCGCAAACTCTGCTTTTGTCCGGCGGTAGATTTTGATTACATTCTGCCGAGTGTTAATCCAAACAAAGGCTGAGCCTGTTGTTTGGAGAATAATTCCAGCCTTGTTCCGATCCAATCCGCAGACACAAGCTACAAGGTATGAAGGCGTTTTAGATGGAAATGAGCTGAAGAAAAACAGAATCAGACCAGAACCTCACATCGATCCATTTGACAAAATCAAAAGGTTGCAATAAAAAAAGTGCAGTTTTTTTTATCATTTTCGCTGCTTAAATCTGATTTTTCTGGAAGGATGCAGCAGCGGAGAGGGAGGAAACAGAAAAAAAACAAAACAACGTCTGACAGCAGCAGAGTAACAAATTACAGTAGGCCCGTACTTCATCTCCCACCCATTTCCTGTTATTCTTTAACACTTAACAGCAATAGAGGAGTAAACGCGCCGCATGACATTCCATTGAATCAAGTAATGTCCTGTACAGATTACAACCTGCAGTGCCTGAGAAAGGGCCTGTAACTATGTGGCTGTTGCTACCTTCACCCGAACGAATCATCTCTCAGTCCAACGGCTCCAACTTTAACTCCGTTTCACGCGGAAAATCATCAGTTAGCTTCCAGATCGGGACATAACTGGTTTGTTTACTCGTAAATTTCCATGCAGAGCAAGAAGGAATCAAAAAGCGAGTTTGTTCTTACCACTAATTTCCACTAAAACTTTTGAATTAGTCAATTGTAGTTTGATAGTTTTGTTTTTCAGTCGCGTCCCGGAGCCGTGAAAAGTGATGAGTGTGATTTTCTTAAGTGCGCGTCATCAGACAATTATTACGTTAATACGTTACAAATCCAATCTAGATGAGTCGACAGAATGAATGTGTCCATGAAAAGCCCTCGAGGTTCTTCTGCAATCATTTCTGATTCCCTCACGTCGAAGCGGTGTTTGTTGCCAAGACCGTTTTAGGAAGGAGGCAAAGATGCCACAGGGCTGATTGGTGTGGGTTTTTTTTTTAATGTGTAAATAGCCCCGTGTTTCATCATTATCCAGACAGACAGAAAGACTTGGCCAGCAGATTGTGGTTTGGGCTCAGTCTCAGTCTGTGTATAAGAACCAACCACATGCTAATGGTGCTGTGGGCCCAAGTCTGACAAACCCATACGTTTCATAAACGTGGCCAACGCTGTCATTCCTGACGGAAAGGGTATGTCCCTGAAAAGTCCCCCAATCCCCTTCATAGTACAAGCCGTTGCCCTGATTGAACTCCAAAATGTGAAGCTGTGTCCAATAAAGAAAAACTCCCGCTAGCGACTTATATATTAACTATTAGAATAAAATATGATATCTATGACAGATCTCCTCGATTCACCAAATTTGGACTAAATCAGGCCAACGATTAGGAAGTTTAAGCCGAAAAACATGTTTTTGTTATAACAGGCTCCGCCCACTGAGCCTAATATGAACTGTTAGAGTAAAATAGAGATAGGTCTCCTCGATTCCATTCATAGTCACCGCATTCGGACTAAATCGTAGAAATGGGAAGGGAAAATATAGTTGTTTTTTTTAGTAAAAAATAAAAAACTCCCTAAGTGAGTAAAATATGAGCCATTAATGTAAAAAACAATAAGGTGGGGAAAACTACGTAGTCGTACAGTTTCGATACGGCGTTATATAGGCGCCACAAGCCTGATGGCGTAGCTGCTCAGTCCTAACTTCTTCCCGTAAGAGTTTACTCTGTATTTAGCAGCACGCACAGAAATGCAGGTTGTTCGCTCGGAATGAGCAGCTCGCCATCATGCTGGGTCACCAAAAATGACCTTCGCGGTTTCCTCACACCCGGTCCGTGTTTAAACGGGTTACTGGCTGCACATGACTGCAGACCCAGGACACGACAGCTCGGGTCTTTCCTGTACCTGATATTATCCGGTAATGATCACACAGGGAAGACCCCCGGTGTCTTGCAGCTCAGATGCCCCTCCCATGGTATGGAAGCAATCTTGATTGAAAAAGAACGTATCATCTGTCCATGTTTTAATATAGCTCGCCCCAGCTTGGCGTGACATCCCGGCTCTGGGCATCGTCACAGACTGATATTTAAAAGAAATGTGACCATTAGGGCCGTCGTTTAGAACGCGGCGCTTCAGTTTTATACATCACAGGACCAAAAGCGGACACTCCCCCCAATCTACAAAAAGTTCTTGGTCTTTGCTGCAAACCACAACACCCTCTGAGATCGTTCATGAGAAATGCAGATGTCTGGTGGAGTGAAATTAAACAGAGGCGCTGGTGAAACTGGGGCGAGCTTTTACTGCATTAGTCCTACCTACACACAGCATATCCCAGAGGAATGCTCATCAACCTGGTCGCTATGGAGATGGACTGGGACTCACACAAAGAGACGAGACCTTTTCATCAGTGGTCATTCATAGTCATTGAGGAACATCTGCCCGTCAAAACACCCACAGGCATGTAATCCCATTACATCCAGAGGGATCGGCTGAGGGTCGCTATGGTCAGCAAGAAAGTAGAATTATATAGTTTAATGGTTCAGATTTTACTCACTAGGGGGAGCTTTTTTCAGGAAAAACACTGGTTCCATCTGGACATAACTCAAAAATAATTGCACCGATCATTTTCAGATTTTGTACCCAAATCAAACTTTGTTCGAGGAAGAACTGGGTTGATTTTGGGAGGTATCGGTCGTCACACACTAGGGTGAGCTTTATCTGCAAATGTTTTTGGGCCATAAATTCTTAAGCATTGGTCCGATTTGGTCTAAATTCTGTGCAGATGAATCGATTCAAGGAGCTCTATCTTGTATACCTGTTGTTTTCTTTGAAAGTTCAAATTTTACTCACTAGGGGGAGCTCTTTTTCCAAAGAATTCCTCAAAAACTATTTCATGGATCATTTTCTAACTTTACAGCCTCATGGACTTCAGTGCGAGGAATAACTGGATTGATTTTGGAAAAGGTCAGTTATTATTACTATCGATTATTATTTTTATTATTATTACAGTTATACTTCTGACACTAGGGGGAGCCTCACGTTTCCGATTGAGTCCAAATTTGGTGCGTATGGATCGACTCGAGGAGATCTATCTCGTTTATCTCATATTGTAATCTCAGAGTTCATATTTCACTCAGTTCGGGTGGCTATTTGTTTTACAAAGAATACTGAGGATGTAACTTTCCATTTAATTTGAGGAGTTCAATCAGGGCGACTGGTCCTACGAAGAAGGGAATCCTGGACTTTTCAAGGTTTTAGCGTGGGGCTAGTTCTAGTCAGTTCAGACGTAGCAAACACTTTCTAATAGCCTCAATCAATTGATCTGCCTTGAGATGGAATTTAACACAGTTACTGGGAACACTCTTTGCAGGGAAAGCCTCTTCCAAAGGAATGTGCACCAGCATTTCCTGATCTCCCACACACAGCCGGCCTTCAGAGGAGCACAGTCCAGCAAAGTCGCCAGAGAGGCAGGGAGGGAAAAGAGAGAGAGAGAGAGACAGACGTAGCGCTTAATGGCTGCTTTCTCAGCTGCATGGGGTCTAACACATATAAACATGTCATCAGAGGCTGGGTCAAAAGAGCGAGAGAGAGAGAGAGAGAGAGAGAGAGAGCACACAGAGATGGTGACGGAGAGAGAGGAGAAATGGCAAGGGAAAACAGGAGCCTAAAGGGAGACTACAAAGAAGGGAAATTCTCCGATAAGGAGATGGAAAATCAATCAGGATGGACAAATGTGCAAGAAAAGGGGGGAAAATGATAGAAGATTAGCAGCGTTGAGGGACGGAGATGAAGGAAGAGGGTGTTGACGGAAGAGAAGAGGCAGAGCCGAGACGATAATTTAAGTAGCCTTGAGGTGATGGATTGTTTGAGCAGTTTGGCAGGACCATCCGTCACATGAGGAAGGGTGGTGAAAAGTGAAGTTGGGATAACCACGCAACATCGAAAGCACCAGCAGCAACAGCATCGGCGTTACAAAGGACACTAACCAGATTTGATGCTCTTTGGAAAAAAGCAGAGCGTGGGCCTCTGATGTTTGAGCGTTTGACCACGACTGCACCATCAAAAGTGCATAACTTTATTCTATGGCCGAGGACAGATTAAGATATTGGTCATAAAACCAGGCAGCCATTCAAGACACTCGCTTTTTCCGCCATGTACATCAAGCATGAGAACCCTCGTCTTCTCTCTGATGTCTTCAGGGGGAAGGAGGCACATATGTGCGGCGGTTTGTCTGCAGAAGAAGTAAAAAAGATCTAATAAAGACCAATCCTATGACGCTATAGAGTTAAATAGACGCAATTGACGTTAATTTTGCCACACAGGCAACCTTAGGACTAAAGACTGCTGAAAGTGTAGATATTTTAAACTAAAAAAGTCACTTATGCCGTCTAGCTATTAATGTAGTGTCTTATAACTTTATTATAGGATTATATTTATCATTTAAAAGAAAATCTTGATGATTATTCTTCATCTCTTTTACTCTTTTATATATTTAACCCTCAACGTTTTGTCATCTTTTTATAGACATCTTATTTTGTGCTACTTGTGATCATAATGTTATTATTTTATTTTGAAATTCACATTTTAAACATTTAGTTCCACACACTTCCCTCTGTCTCTAAATTCATTGCAGTATTTTTATTTCCTTGACTGCCTACTACTAGATTAAATACATTTGATCTGTTTTGAAATGTTCTGTATAAATAAAGTTTTGTTTGAGTTTGACTGATAATAAAATCTGCTCACACAATTAAACGGCTCTATTTATGACAGAGGTGCCAAAAGTAAAGACGTTCTTTACTCAAGCAGACGTTCTTAAACACTTAAACTAACTGCACAAGAATCGTTTCAACTTCTTTACTTACTTGAGAACAAGTTTAGAAAAAGGTTTGGCGAGAGCTGAAGATGTTCAGATGTTCTGTAGGAGTGAGGAGGAAGGACAGGATTAGAAAGGAGGACATCGGAGGAGTCTTGGAGACAAAGTCAGGGAGGACAGATTGAGATGGTTCTGACCCGTGAAGAGGAGGGATAGTGGATCTACTAGTAGAAGGATGCCGGAGATGGAGCTGAAGGCAGGAGAAGGAGGAGAAGACCAAAGAGGAGGTTTCTGGACGTGGTGAGAGAGGACATGCAGTTGGTTGGTGTGAGACAGTATGATGCAGCGGACAGGACAAGATGAAAACAGATGATCCGCTCTAGTATAAACGCAAAAAAGTGTAAATGCAGCCGTATACAAGTAGAAAAGTAGCAGTATGAATTAAATGTATTATTATTATTATTAGTATGAGAGGAAAAAGTCAAGTAGAAAATAGAAGGAACGATATCAAAGTACGAAAAAGTATAATACTTCTTTTTACCTGACTATGTTAAAAGTAGTTTATTGAAAGGTAGTCGTATAAAAGTATAAGCATAAAAGCAAAATGTAGCATAAAGGTAAAGTGTAAACATTAAAAGTAGTACAAGACCAAAAACTATAGAAGCGAAAAACTAAAGTGTAAAAGTAAAAAGTAGGCCCACTAGTAAAAAATCATTTAAAAAAAAAGTTGTCTAAAAGTTATATAAAAAGTCTAAAAGCAAAAAGTACTATTAAAAAAAGTTTTATAAAAAGTTTAAAAGCAGTCGTATTTAAAATATGAAAGCAAAAAGCTTTAGTATAAAAGTTAAACGAACTAATATAAGATATTATCTTTTGAGTATAAAAGTTAGTAGTATGAAAGATGAATACCTACTAATGTATAATAAAAGTACAAAGTATTAGTATGAATACCTGAAAACTCGCAGAAACAAAGTGTTTGTACTTTGTTTCTTACCACTTTGGATTTTTTCTGAATTTTTCTGAGTTTGAATTGTTTTAGTCGAAAACAGGCTCCGGGTTTATCGACAAATTCTGCAGGTTTAGCAGCGCGTTAAACATTTTTCTCACATAATTTTCATTCTTTTTGCTCTGATTTCATTGTCCGGGGTGCATGGCGGGAAAAACGGAGCGGAGGCAGGAGAAGAGAGGGGGTCGAGAACAGAGTGGGGCCCACCGGTCCCTCAACATCCCCGTGTTGAATATGAAAATATATTATAGCATAATGTGTTCAGTATGCAAGCTTGAAGGAAACCATATGAAAAGATTCCAGACAAAGAGCCTTCTGTGTTCCAGCTGACCCCCCTTCCACCCCCAGCCTTCGTCTGCTTCATCAGAGAGAGAGAGGGGGAGAGACAGTGAGAGAGAGAGAGAGAGAGACAGAGAGAGAGAGAGGGGAATAAAAAAAAAGAAAAGAAAAGAGGGAGGTGTGTGTTCAGAGTCAAACTGAAAAGGGGCAGTACACACACTCAACGCCTCACACAGCCAGACCCACCAGAGTACAGGTGAGCAGCGAGCTCAGCCAACCCACACCGAGTAAAACCAGGTCCAGAATCCGACAAGTTTATCCGCCTTTTATCACCTGCATCGCATTTTCCTGCCAGGGTAAGGCACTATTTCTGTTTGTGTGTGAGAGGGAGGTGGAGAGAGGAAGGAGGGAAACTTTGGAAGTCTTTGTTGGAGTAGATAACAAACATCTGTGGCGGCTGGTTCTCCCTCGGTGGTGCAGGCCGACTCGCAGACTTGGAGAGGGGGTCCGACTGGCCGTTTTAGCCCCCCTGAAGACTGATATCCGAGCCTGTGGTCCTGACCGTGTGGAGCCCGCTGGGTTGCCAGGTTATTGACTTGAGCTGCAGTGTGTAATATTACAAGGTGCATCCAATTAAAGACCCCGCTGGAGCTGGATGGACTTTCATATATAAGTAATTGCTTCCTGCAAACAGAGCAGGTGAGACTGATTAACTTCTTCACAGGGGGGAAGGTGTGGCGTTTATTCCCTCTCTTGTTGACAGATTTACATCCACTGATGACACCTGCCTAGTTTCCTGCACTTCAGATAAAAGTGTTTTAAGATAAGCTTCAACAATGGAAAGAAGGATTTCTATGCAGATTTGATTTCATTAATTGACTCTAATTATATTATACTGTGAATAATTGATTGGTGAAGCATTTTAAAAAAAATTTTTTTAAACAGCATTAAAAATCTCTCATAAAACTGTAAATTTTTAGTCAGATAAACTCACCGTTACTACCTTCATTAAAAAAGTGAAATCTCCTTACTCTTGAAGTAAAGTTGCATGTTTCTAGAAACTATTTGACCCTTATTTGACTTTTCTGGTTGCATCTAGTTATATAATTCTGTTCAGTAAGTCTTTAAAGGCTATATGCCCCCAAAAAATACCCTACTTATCCAATAGGACTCTCATGGAAAATGCCTTCTTCTTGGCTGTCACCTTTGACCTCTGGTGTTCCCCAGGGCTCCATCCTCGGCCCCTGACTCTTTAGGATATGGGTTAGGGCTAGTCTAGAAGGACATTCCTACATTTTGAATCTCTATTTCGTATTGGGAAATGTGTGTCGCTTGACTGAACCCGCTTATTTTAAGTCCCAATGCAGCATTCCAAAGAGTAAGGGGCCAAGGGTGGAGCCCTGGGGGGGACACCATGACTATTGAGAAAGTTCTTTTCTATAAGTAGATTTTTTGGGGGGGGCTTATTAAATCATGTCATGACTTACCATATAGATCGATGTTACTTCATACAACTAAGAAAAAGTCAGGCTTTACTTAAAGCGAATCTAATTACACTTGACCGATTTTCACGGATTAAAAAAACGTTCATCACCAAAACATTTTACAAGTCAGGTTTTTCTTTTACGGTTTAAAAAAAACAAGATTGGCCAAACACTTGTTATATCTAAGATATAAAATCAATGAAATGTCCCCAAATGAATGGAACATGCAAAGAAAGCGTTTTCTTGGCAGGGACCTTCAAGGGTTAAATAGCGACGCCACATGTCCATACCATTCCTCCAGAATTTATATCACATGTGCGGTCTTTGGACTTTCAAAAGGGCTTCGACTTTCCTCCTTTTGATGTCTAACAATTTTCAGATTATGACCGTGGGTGTCTTTGAAGGCTCGTCCCTCTTGGCGGCGGATCACACACACCTCCTTCACTCCAGTGTTTATCTTTGCCTCTTGAACTTCTCCACCTGTGACTATGAGAGTGGGATGAGCTGCACATGTAGCAGCACAGCAGACTTTTCCTCTTGGCTTCATGTCACATTTGGGTTTGTTTTAAAAAAAAAACAACAACAATTCCTGAAAATGAGTAAAGAACAAAAAAAAAAGAAACTTTTTGGAGCCTTTCAATGGTTTTTTTTTTTTACGTTGTCACTCGTCAGCCGGCACAAGTAGAGGCATGTTGACGATCGCGGCCTCCTGAGGAATTAAGAGCCAGGAAGCAATACCCGGAATTATTACAAAGTGCTGCGAGATATTTCTTTGAATGGGTGTGTAAGAGCCTCATTTACATGTGAGAGGGAGATTTCTGCGTTCCAAACTGTAAAGTATGTGGAGGCTGCAGACCTCCCGCCCTCTAGGGTACCAGATAATAAAGGTATTCCAGTGACTGTCATCACCAGACGCCTTATTAAACGCCTGGGGTTTGGCACGATTTTAAGTTTAAGTGTCAATTACGATGTGCAGATGCCGTTGCCTGGGGTGGGAACACATGTAGCGCGTTGCTCGATAGAAGCCCGACATGCATTCTACAAGGGGCTTGTTAATGCAGACATGAATGATTACAGCTCGCCCGGCTGCCAAAACATTTCTCCTGCACATCATCACCATTAGGGGGCTGAGGGAGTGATTTATCACCCGCGCATGAATCCATCATATGTTGGTCATGTACAGGAACTCTTTGATTACACGCTGAAGTCGCCCATGGGGCAGACTGAAATGATATCCTTGACTGTAGTGGTGGAGGTCAGCTGGGAGGCCCGGTAATCCCGTGCAGGGGGCGGGAGCTGGGCTGAACAGGTGGGCACTGTAAAATACCTTTTTGGACGGCAAGGTAAATGAGTGAGGGGAAGAGGAGGAGCGGACTACGTCACATATTAGGTATTTGTTTGTAAGGAATACATAAGCGAGGTTCCAATGGAAATACAGAAACAGATTGTGGCAGATGAGGATTTGGAGATTCCACTCGTCTGTGTTTTGTCTTTCCGACAGAAGTCAGTATGAGTCTGCCTCACTTTTTTTTTTCTCCTGTCACTTGTGTGAGAATCCCGCATCTGTTTCTTTTTCAGTTAATACATATTTTCCCCCCGGATGAAAAACAGACATCAAGATCATGTTTTCAATCAGGTGCGACGTTTAATTAAACAAACAGAAGTACGCCGGCTGACGGGAGCGAACCGATGCAGCTGAAGAAAACACATGCAGAGAGACCAAAGCGCAGGCAAATGAAGGAAACGTCTCCATCACTTTGAAAACACGGGAGCGCTGCAGAAGCTAAGAAAAACAAAAGCCACGAGACAACAGAAGTGTTTACGGAGGACACCTAAAAGTGAACATTTCATGAGGTTTGGTTTAGCTGTGTTAGCTTCGCCTAACTTCCGGGTCATGTGACTGAGAGTAAAACGTTAATAGACATGTGAAAACGACAAATAAACGTAATAATGACCCGAACATGCACAGAAGCCAAAGCTGCTGTAAACAAGGTGTTTTATATCTGCTTAACAAAACTCTTAACCACCATCGTTCATACTGACTTCAGTCGTCGCCATGGCAACGTGTACACAACCGTCAGAACGTCAGAAATGAAAGCTGTTTCGTTGTAGCTTTGGGTTTTGTGCATGTTAGGGTCGTTGTTACATTTATTTGTTATTTTCACGATGTGGATTAACATTTTATTCGGAGTCACATGACCACATGAACCCGACGTTAAGCTAAGCTAGCACAGCTAATCCAAATACCATGACATTTTTGTGTATTACATCTGTTCTAGTCACTAAATGAAGCATTACAAAAGTGCATCCGGGGGCGCGTCACTTTTAAGTGTCCTCCGTTAACACTTCCGTTGTGTTGTGTTGTGTTGTGTGTTGCGGCGCTCCTCAGTTGTCACAATGATGAAAATGTTTTCCTTATTTGCTTGTATTGTTTTTGTTTTTTTTGCGTTTTCGTGAGTTGCGGTGCGTTTGTCCCTTTTTGGCTGCCGTACAAAAACCAACAGGAAAGGACAAAAAAGACGATGCGCTGATGAAAAAAAAGAGAAAAGAAAACAAAGTGTTGTTGTCAGACTCTGAACAAAGAGGGCCTTTATCTATTCTCATTGGACCTGACTGCACCAGTGAGCGGAGTTGTTCTGGGGTGTTTTGTTGTCTTTCTGCGGGGAGGCTCGGCCGCGTTTGTTTGGGTTGATTGTGCTCAGGGTTCTGCGAGACCGCCATGACTCAGCTTTCCCGTCTGAAACCTTTTCCTTCAAAGGATGCAAACAGGTTTACTCACACCTTCAGGAGAGGCGAATGTGAGTCTGCCAGGAGAATCGCCGATATAAGGCATCGGGAAAATAATGACTGTTTGTACAGTTCCAGTTCTGTACTGTGTTAGTACAGTTACAGTACAGTTCCCTGCACCGTCCTCCCACTCATGAGCAACAGCAACCACAGCCGTGACTCTCCAGCCAAAACAAAAGACCGGCAATTGGCTCCGGGAAGATACAAGTCTGATCAAGTACAAAGACGTGAACGCTCGGTTTTATTAGTGCAAAGTCTGGTTCTTGTTAGAGTTTCCAGGGTCAACATGGCACATGTGGTGTAATGAAACACCTCATCCGATAAGACGGAGAGATATGAAAGATGTCACCTTAAGACATTCAAATCTTGCTTCACGCTGCATGGAAACCTCTGGAGCAATTTTTCTGGCAGCTCCGGCAAGGACCTCCAGCATTAAAGCTTTAATAGGATGTGAGCTTCCTTCTGTGTTTGGAGGCAACCCCAACTGTATCGCATTCCCCCTGCTATATTAGAATCTCCTCATTTCTTTTTTTCCCTCCTTCTTTTCAGCCTGACAGCAGTTCAAAGAGTGACGGCTGATCCTCTTCCGTGTCTCCAGAACGGACAAAGGTTCGGATTTATGATTTCTGGAGGAAAACCAGCCAAGCTGAGCATATTAAATTGTTCCCCGAGCCACTTTTGCAAAAAAACATTTCAATTTGTAAAAAACTGCAGACTCCCAGTCGGCGCGGAGGTCAGATCTTTTGGACCGCGTTCTTGAAACCATTACACGTAATGCTTTAAACCCCGCACAAGCAGTGGGTTTGAAGTCGTGCCATTACACAAAGGGCAATGATGGAAACTGAGCAGGATTCTTGCACCAGATGGTTGCCAAAACTTTGCTTTGCCAAAATTTGCAGATAGATGAAACTTGCAGCTTTTGTCATATTAACATGTCAAGTTAGATCAACACATTGGAAGGAAAGAATCCCTCAGATGGGTTTAAAACAAAACTTTTACTCCTTTTAACCTGCATATTTCTCTTTCTTCTTGTTTTTTGAACAGATGCTTGGTGGACAAAAAAAGAAAGATGGATGTAGAGATGGATTAAGCACAACTTTTCATCTCCGGAGCGCTCCAATCTGAATGGTGGAGCTGCTAAACCCCGCCAAGTGTATTCATGGTATTTTTTGATGCATTGAAGTATTTCTTAACAAAAAGAAGAAGAAACAAAACTACAAACAGGGAAAATAAGGGAATGATTAACCAACCCATAGAGGTTTTGTCTGGCTTCGATGTTTAAGAGAGAAAACAGGACACCGGGATAAAGCAGCTTTAACTGCATAATTGCATTGGACCCACGAATAAGAACCAGCTTCTGGATTGACCTTCTCAGACTGAATTGTTCTTACTCGCATGCGCCTAAAAGCAGGAAACCAGAGCATACACAGCTCGCCACCCACCCCCTCACGTCTCCGCGGAGTCCCGATCTCCGAGATAAAAGTTTGTATTCTTTTCACCCGAAGACAAACAATCTTCACGCCGGGGACCGAGATGCAGGCGAGGAGCATGTTTTGGTGACCGAAATAGAAGAGGAGGACAAGCCGGGGAAAGATGTAAATGAAGGAGGCTGGGCCGTTTCTCAGCACTTGTTGCCGGATTTCGAAGAGAGCACAACAAAAACTTGAGCAATTCCTCTGGCAGTCGTCCAAGGGAACACATCCAAGGCACCGAGGAGCGGACCCTCCTTGGAAGTTCCGTTAGGCAGAAAAGTAATATTCCATGAAGAGCAAAGTAAGAACAAACTCCTGTCAACTTCTGGCTGTGAACAGGACAACATTTGGGAGGATCATTCCATGACCAGAACCAGGAAGCTGGAATGCTGAGCTGCTCCTTCTCTTACCTGGCTGTGTGTACTTCCAAACATATTCTCAGCCTGCCAGCGAGGACTAAACCTTCCATCTTCCAAATGGACCGTGAGTTCAGTTCTTTCCCCAGAGACGATTGAGCTGACTGGAACAAACCGCATCCCCCCGCCGGGGGCTTTGAATTCTGCTGCAGCAGAGGATTTTCCCTGATCGGGTAAAGGAGATGGAGAGGGGACACATGTCTCTCAGGAGAGGGGTGAGCTGGAGTCCCGGAGGACTGACAAAACCTTTCCACGCAACTCCAAACGTGCACACTCCTGGGACGGCGTGCACTTCACCCTGGGAGAAGACGGGACTCAATGTAGAAGCGGAGAGCGGCAAAACAAGTGAGTGTTTGTGTATCTGGCCACGCTGGAGCTTCACGCTGCTTATGCTGGGTTAAACGTTAGTCTACTATCATATCAGAGAATCTGTCGCCGAGAAGAGCTGACAAAACAAAACCCCAGAGGACAAGTAGCCCTAATCAGTGGAACTTGACCGAACAAAGTTCTCCCTGAAACCATGTCATAAAATAATAATAGAATATCTTATTGCGCTTGATTGAGCACTTCACTTCGGAACGAGGAACAGCTCACTGAGAATCAGGGGCTCGCTTTTTAGGCAGATCAAAGAATCTTGAAAAATATCTCAAAAGCTCAAATTTAGCATTTCCGAACTAACTTGAAGAGAAATGTCATGGTGAAATGCTTAAATATGACTCGCTGATCTTATTTCAAAAATAATAGTGGTTAATCTAAAGCAGTGTTACTGATAAATAGATAGAAACTTTATAAATATCCGAGAGAAAATGTGATTTAATCTTATAGAATTCTGATAAATACGCAAAAAAAACATGAACGTATTACAATAAAAACAAAACTAAGACAAGTGATACGGTGTTGTCTTGCAGAAAAAAAAAGAAAAAGAAATAAAGCAACATTTTTAACTATTACTGGCTGTTTCTGAGTCTAAATTTCACATCTTATTGTAAAAAATCTTACCAAGCAAATTCTCACTTGTTCTATTGGCATATTTTTTATTCTTTCTTACCAGAAGCTAAAATAAAAAACACCTTGTAGTCCTGATTTAGATTTTTCGGTACTGATTTATAGGGGGGATTTCTCTAGTGTTGAAATACAACACAGCCATCCACAATAATGGGTCGACTTGTTACAGAAACAAGAACATTCTTTTTCCCTTTGCAGCTGTAAATGTATAAAAACGGATGACTTCACTCTTCATAATAACCCTCAACCATTATGTTGTGAAACGGCAATGGGACTATAATGACCTCCTGGCTGTGACCAGCCTGTCAGACGCAGTATTCACTCCGGCTGAAGAGATGTGGGGAAGCACAACACAGAGGTCACGACCGTGAGATAATTGTCCCTGATATAGATCTAGAGACTCTGTAGCTCCAACATGGTTCCCATCACTCACTGCTTACTAATTAGTTTCCTCCAATGGAGCAAAGATCACCCAAAAACTAACACGAAAACACGGCTAGCTAATCGGTGACACTCTGGCGGCGCCAAATATAACAATATCCCTTTAATGTCCTCACTAGAAAAATATTTCTTCAGGGCATTCATTAATTAAATATGTTTGACCCTCTAAAGGACCATAGAATGAAAGAATGTTTGGTCAAACAGTAAAAACAATAAACAGACATATACTTTCAAGATGAAAAACTTTTATTTTGTGGAAAACTCTAATTATATTTTGGTAAATAATGTTTGAATAGAAAACGATGTGACTCTTATTAGACTGTTTTTTGGTTGAATCGGGTTACATAATTGTGTTTAGTGAGTCGTCACAGGCTTTAATATGCCAAAACAATATCCTACTCTTCAATTAGGACTTCCTCAATAGCCGTGTTTAATGCCTCGTCCTCGGTGGCCCCTTTTGACCTGTGGTGTCCTCCACGGCTCCGTCCTTGACCCCTTACTGTTTAGCCACCGGGTCGTATTATAAACAGGTTCAGTCGCATTTTTCAAAGAGAAATAGTGACTCAAAATGTGTTCAGTGAGCAGGGAATTAAAGGGATATGACTTCAGTGGGACGGCGTGGGTTCCTCCTCTCAGCTGCTCTGTCGTTTCCTGCACGGGATCTACTGAGAGCTTAGGTCACATTCAGTCCAATGAGATCCCAGGACCTTCGTTAATCCTCGTCTTTCCATACCGCTTCACACATCACCCACGGGGCGGCTCCTGTCATTGTGCTCAGCCCACGGCCATCGCCCACAGAGAGATAACATCCGACAGCGTAATCTGACCTTTGATTCGCAAACGCTGCGTTGGCCTTTGACTTAAATCCTGCTGCCCGTGGGGGAGTTTGCTGTCTGCCCTCACCCTCGCCGAGCTGAGGGGACGGGACAGAGGGCAGGGAAAGTTAGAGGTAGGGAAAAGGGTGTTGGACATTGATAAGTGGAGGCTCATGCATAATTGCCCTGAGCCTGTTTCTGCTCAAGACAGGAAATACCTATTCCACCCTTGCAGGTCTGAGCTCAGAGCCCAGAGGGTTCAGGGAGGCCAGACATGCTCACCAGATGCCAACAAACTTTCATGCTGATATTCACACACACACACACACACACACACACAGGAGTTATGTGCTGGATGTCTGGGCGTCTCAGTGGTCTCTTCCACACACACACCCACACACACACACACACGCACACACACACCCACACACACACACACACGCACAATCTATGCTATCTCTTGTGCCACGTTTTTGCACTTCAGAGCCAGCCTCAGTTGTCAGACACTTCCTTGCCATCACAGGACATGACAGATAAGTCGCTCAATATTTCCCATTGATCGGACACCTCTCCAGATCCGCCATAACAAAGTGCGGTCTGCGTCGAGACGGTGGAAACATCAATACTCTCGCAGCAGAAGCCCTGAGCTCCTCTCTCAGAAGCACGTCTCCCTGTTTGTAATAAGTGGGAACCCTGCGGAGGTGGTAGCGCAGACTTGCAAAAAGTGAAACAGAGCTGGAGGCTGTACTGTCTGTCATTCCGTCTGCAGCACACCCCCTCCCTCCCCGTCTGCGTGCCGGACTGCAGAGGGAGAAATCCGATCCCGTGTCTCGCTACAGAAAGTGGGTGTAAAGCTATCAGACGCAGTTAAATTGGAAAGTCTTCTGGAAGTGCTAGAAAACAGCGGAGCTCTGAATATGACAGCATGAGAAAGGTAAGGGATTAGACATTGAGCTGGAAACGGCGAGATTTCTTGATTTGAGGGAACTTTATGTGACTCATTAGGATATTTTATAATTGAAAGTTAGTGAGGACTTGGGCTTGACTGCGTTTTGGAGAAAAAAAACCCAAAACACTTTTTTTTAAATTGTTTAGCTGATGTTTTTCTATCAGTTAGATGAATTTCTACAAAACCGTTTTCATCGTCATGAATGAAAAACTTGGAACTTAAATCCATTGAACTTGATGCAGTCGGTTCATTTTGACATCAGCAGAATGAGCTGCAATGAAAAAGAACATTCTTTTCTTCAACTCACATTTATGCACCTTTATTTATCGTTTAAAAAAAAATCACTGAAGGGAAGAAAATAAAGTTTAAAAATAATGTTAACTATGTTAAAATATTCAATATTCTCCGACATATTAGTGAGAACACCATGAATAAGTTGTTGGTGTCATTTAATCAGATAACAACCAGATCTATTAAGACTTCCCTTTTTCATTCAGAGGAAAAACTTTGGGGGGAAAAATATTAAAGGCAAATCCTGTTTTATAAAATCTGGGTTATAAGATAAGATAAAATATGATCAAATAAAATGAACTTTATTGATCCTGAAAGGAGTTCTTGTGATATTGCTCCAAATTACAATTAAAAAAACATTTCAAAATGAAAGAGTAGAAGAAGTAAATACAAACAATGAGCAGTACTTTTGAAACGAACATAATACCGTAAAGTTTCATTCCCACAGGATAATATACATAATAGATTAAACTGTATAAGAAACGAATGTGACCCGGTGGCTGGGAATGATGGTAATATATTCACATTAACGCTCTATTCTGGTCGCGGCATTAATCACTGATGGGTTCTGCACCTGTGCGGTACTTGATAACCCGTCTGTCGGCCAGTGGAGGCTGGATGTTTACAGTCTGGACTCTTCATTTCAAGCACCACTGCTCCCGCTCGGGTACATCCAGGGAGTCCGATACTTAGTAAAAAAAGCAAGAAGAATGGAATAGCTGGTGAAAATGGGCCCGTTTGAGAGCCGTGCCGATCGCATCATAATATTGACATCTTGATGAAATAGAAATTGGATTTACAGTAATTGCCTGTAAGACAGGTTGGTTCAGTTCTCTGCCGTCTCCCTGCAACCTCTGAAGGGAACTGATGTAAATAGTTGTAGTTTGATGGAGCTCCGCTTGTCATCAGACGTAGAGGGAGGTTGTAACGCGTACCGGTCGGACTGTTTAGCCTCGGGATGATGGATATTGAAGATATGACAAATACACTCATTCAATGGCTATTATTTCCTCTCGTGTAAATGGAACTGCAAATGTCCGTCATGGAACCGGGCCCCTATAGAGCCCGTCAGTATGGACTGAAACAAAAAGAGGGAGAAAGTTCATAATGAACATGTGCTCTTGAACTTTAAATATTGGTTCACCGAGAAAGAGAGTCGAGGACACCCTACAAAGAGTTAATCAAATTACTGTGAGGGCAGACTCTAGGTCTGTGAAATCAACGACAGATGGATGTTATTTCTTTCTCTGGAGGAATGGTCATGTTCGCTTTACTCCGTGCAATGAGGGGAAAAAAAACTCTTGCAGAATAGGATCTAGTGGAAAAGACTTTGAAGTGACTGATTTGTACAGAATTATTGAGATTGGCACATGATTTGATCAAAAACTTAGAACTGCCCGGAATCTTTCACCTTGTTAAATCAAGCGGTGCCAGCTGTCTGAAAAAAGATCCTCGAGTGGCGTTCAATGACTTCCGTATGTCCCGGTACATGGATGGGATGAATATTGGAGCATATGTGCCAGCGCATTGACTTCTTCTCCTTGGAAATGCCCCTTCAGAGAATCTGTCGTGTAAAGGGTCTATTCTGCTGAGAGGCACAGACCGCTGAAGCAGGGCGTAGTCACGATATTTAAGATGGGAACAGTGGATTGTATAATACGTTTATAGACGGCAGTCAAAGGAAAAGTCATTTTCGGATGCCATCGGTTCTAAAAATGGTTTATTAAGAGTTCAGGCTGCAGCGCTGCACAAAGGAGCTCCAGAGAGAAACCAAAGGCATGCTGGCAGCCCGAGCGGGGAGTTTTCTCCGCGGTGCAGGAATGCTCAGGGAGGGACTACTGCGGATGACGGAGGAAATAGCTCCGCTGCCTGAAACTGAGCTCTTAAGCTCAGAAAACAATCTGTAATTTTAACACAGACGTGTCTCATCTCACGATTTCAAGGTAATTTGCCAAACTGCAACAACATGATTGACATCCTTTTTCTTCGGGGCTCAGCGGGAGACGTCGACCTCGACCCGTTTTTTTAAATTAAATTTAGTCTTATGTTTTTCTTAATAAAATGTTTATTTGAAATATTTCTCCCCCTTTCCGTCTGTAAGTTATTTGTCTGAAGCTTCTATCTGCTGAAAAAGCAAAAGCCTCATTCTTCTCGGCGGATTGGATGGAATATAAACTACACAAAGGAATGATCAGAACCATATGGTGCCCAAACAATTATGTGGGTTTTTAGAGACAGTATTAAATCCCAGAGTTGTTAAAAGTTTGTACTTTTATGATTCTCCATTTGTACATGAAGGCGGTGTGGTGAGCTGAAATTACATGTTGAGGGAGTAGTCCTTGTTTGAACAGCAAATGCAGTCAAACAGCGTTAGGGGGACTTTACCGTTGTGTCAACATCTCTCGCTGATCAAGCTCTCCCATCTCACCGTCTCCCCAGATCTAACCCGGAGCGCCAGTCTATCGGAGAAGGACCTGAAAGAAGCTCGCGTCAGGAGTCAGATCATTGCGGCTCAGCTCACCGTCCCATCCGACTCCAGCTCCAGAGGCGTGCAGCTCTTCCACCGGCGCAAACAGAGGGTCAACGCCTTCACGCTTGAGAGTTGTGGAGAAACACCAGAGGAGGACCGGGTTGGGAACGTGAAAACCCAGCACTCATCCCATAAACTAACATGGGCAGAGAGGAGCAGTGAGGAGAAGGATACAGATCTGGACTTTACAAATACTGCCCCCGACCCGCTACTGTCGCAACCTGAGAGGTCGCATTCACCCGGCGGTAACATGGAGGACGAGGGTAAAGACTTCAACCAGGAGAGCAACATGGGGGACAGCGTTATCCAGGAGAGACTTTTCCTTCCTGTCAAAGAAGAGCAGGAGGAAGAGGGAGCAGCAAGAGATAAAGTCCATCAGGAGGTGGAGGATGAAGTCAAGGATGAGATTCCCCTTGGTAGTGATAATACTGATCCGGCACTGAGTGGACACTCTGATGTGGAAGCAGAGATAAATGGGGGCCACGGGGGGTCAGTTCAGCCTGGAAGGGTTCTTAATGACTGCTACAGAACCTCTGGACCTGAGAGGGTGTCTGTGTGTACATCCAAGCAGACGAGCACCATCATCAATCGAACCGCCAGGCCCTTTCTCTCACCGCTGACAGTGCAGCCTACTGATGCAGACATTCCTCCTCCTCCTCCTTCTTATGCCACTCCTCCTTTCCCTGCTTTCAGTGCTCCTCAAGCAGGTGCATTCTCTCCCATACCCCCTCCTCCGTTATATCCCACACCTCCTCTACCGTCGTTTACTAACCAACCCCCACAGACCTTCTACTCCAGTCCACCTCCAATGTCTCCTTTGTCCCCCCCGCCATCCCAGTATCCACTTTCTGCTATATCCCAGTACCCACCCATGCCCCACTATGGCCCTCCTACAGCCCCCAAACCCTCCGCCTTTGTTCCTCATCCTGCCGGAGAGAGAAAACCGAAAACACAAGGAAAAACAGGGATACTCGAGGACGGCGCTGCTAAAAGAGGGACTAAGAAGTCAATGTTCACGTTCAAAGAGAAAACGGTGGTTTCTCCGAACCCGGAGCTGCTCTCTCTGGTGCAGGGGGCCGACCAACGCAAGAAACATGGACAGAGATCTCTACCTGAGCCAGCATCTGAGGAAGAGCTGCTGGCATTGGGCGCAGAGGCCTGCAACTTTCTTGCAGAGGAAGAGGTGAGGGATAAAGTCGAAGAGGCAAGGTCTCCGGAGTGGGCATCGTGTCTCAAGACATCCCGGACCCGCCCGAGGGCAGAGCACAGGCCGGAGCAAACACTCACCAACGTGTCGGGAAAGGGGGCTGAGCTGTTTGCCAAGCGTCAGTCCAGGATGGAGAAATATGTTGTTGAGAAACAAAGTGCAGGACAAATCAGGTCTCCTTCTCCCACGATGTCTCTGCCTCCTTCCTGGATTTACCCATCAAACATGCCGGGCAGGGTCAAGGCCATGGCCAAGAGCTCTGACATGAATGCCCAGTTTTCACAAAACCTGAAGGCTCAACAAGCAGTCAAGCAAAAGCCAAGGCCAAAAGCTCCAGCACCAGAGCCCGTTCCAGAACCACCTCCTTTAGAAAACGGTTGCTCCAAGATAGAGATGGACCTATCAAGACATCAGCCTTACCAGCTCAACTCTTCCCTCTTCATACTTAACCCAGTCAAAGACCCCCTTAGTACCCTACCCAGAGGAGCACCGCAGTCCAAGACCCCAATGCCCACCCAGTCTTTCTCTAGACAGACTTCCTTACCCAGCAACCTTTCTTTAAACTTCAGTACCCAGTCTACTCCACAGATGCTTCTCAGGCCGACAGGAGGTGGAGCAGAACATGCATCTAATCCAGCTTCTGGGTCGCCAAGGATCACTTCTCCTGTGGCCGCCTTCTCTCCGGAGCAAGTGTCCTCTCCACGGTCCGGGATCCAGGCACCAAGGCCCACATTTTCTGCCAAGAAGGCGGGGATTGCACCGCAGGTGTGGAGACCCTCTCATTTTTAGATACCTTGTCGAGATCAGGATACACGTCCGCAGAGATGATCTGGAGATTTTAGTGATAATATTTATAATGTTACGCTCCTTTTTCGTTCCAACTGTTGCCTTCTTCTAGTTCTTTCTCTCAAAGCGTTTGTAAATACCCCAGTGGATCTTTTGTGTGAAAGTGTGAACTGTTTTAGTGAAGTTCAAGTAACGCAGTGATTCAGTCGGTTCAGCGAGATCTCGTCTGTATCTCACGGAACCACCGCTGCGTCCTAACATTATTTACGTGATAACGATAAATCAACCAGCGGTAATTGCCAGTTAAGATGAAAAGAAATGTGCCTTTATGATCAGATAAATTCCACCCCTTGAGCAGGTGAGCAACTTCAGTTTTCAGAACGTTTTAAAATATGAAGAGACACAACTGCATACTTTTTTCCACTTTGTCTCCCGATTGCTGCAGCAGCGCCCGGCTGATGCTGCTACAAAGCACTTAAACAGATGGTCCGGCATCTGTTTTATGATCTGCAATTTGAAATTTAATCCAGCTCACTGACAAGAGTGAGAGAACTCCTTTTATGTCTTAATGTCTTGAGGGGAACTCACTCTGCTTTCCAGCCTTTTCTACTTAAACATATAGTGTGTGCTTAGATTTTTTTCTTTTTGATGTTTCAACTCTGCAGTCTGGATACTAATTTACAACATGCCCATATATATATATATATATATATATATATATATATATATATATATATATATATATATATATATATATATATATATATATATATATATATATATATATATATATATATATATATATATATATATATATATATATATATATATATATATATATATATTTCAGACTTCACACGGAGAAGTCCTGGAGTATTTAATATAATTCAACATTAATCACTGATGCTTTAGACGTCAGGGTTTATGTATATTTAATTTTGCGGGCTTTGATTTATGGTTCTCTTCCTCTGCTATACTGTCTGTTAGGACTGAAAGTCTCCTTCTCTGATTAAAGCTTCATGTTGACACTTTGCTCTGACCTCCTTCTCCTTTTTTCTTCTCTCCTGACTTCAATGACTTCTTTCGACCAGTAATTTTTCCTTTGAATGTTTGTTATTCCACTTTCCTGCCTTTCCTGCACAGATATGCCTCCTTCATGCACGCAGATCGTTTTTTCACAAGATAAATCTATTTTGGAACAGAGTGGGGGACCTTTTAAGTCCAGAAGTAACTATTACAGCCTTTCAACAAAAAGACATTTAACGTTTAAGAATTTGACTTATGTGAATTCATGTTCAGGCCTGTCTCTGGGTCTGACCACGTCCTGTAGGTGCTCAGACATTCAGACAAATGGAATGACCCCTTGACACGTGTCTTGTTTGTTTTAAGGATATCCTGAACTTTAGAACTATGACCCATATCGTAACTCTACAACATACTGATTCATGTCTTTTTTTTTTGTTTTACAAAAAAAAAAGACATGAATTAATTCCCCATTATTAAAACTAGTAGAGATATTCATGCTTCCCAATTGCCATTAGATGGAATGCTGTTCTTGCTTCAGCCAGGTAACTTCATATCCCTGTAAAGGTTAACCAGCTCTAGGAGGGAGGATGACAGTAACCTGAGAGAGACACTAAAGGCCAGATGTATGAGTTCTGGCCGCTGGGCTTATTGAATAAACATACGCAGAAGAGGAGATGACCTGGTTTCAGGTTGAACACACGTAATGTAGACGGAAAATACCATTTCATCCAGATAGATCCACTCATAATTAGAGAATAATCACCATTTGTCTTTCTGACAAGGGTCTGTGAAGTTTCACAGCAAAACCTTTGGTTGAATGAATACATTTAATTATTTCGTAATTGTGCAAACATTATATCACAATCTATTTTTTTCCACAGTTGTGTTGCATTTATGTTTGAATGCTTCCAAAGGTCTAACCAACACTATTTGTTATGGTCCAGCAGACGCCAAAGGACTCTACCCCAGTTCAGACTCCCACACCGACCAGGACGCCCAGCATCACAAGACGCTTCAGCAGCCAAGAGGGCCCTGCCACTGGACCCTGGACCCGCAGCCTCCAAACTGATCACCCCACAACCAGCGCCACCAACATCTCTAGCCGCTTGGTTACTTCCCCTGTGTACTCTCCCAGCAGTACGAGATGCCGGTCTCCTGTTACCGTTCAGAGTATTCCATTTTCCACAGTTCCCTCCAAGGCAACATCCTTACAGCGATCTACAGCCACCTCTCCGTGCTCTACGCCTTGGGGTTCAAGATGTCAGTCGCCAATGGTGAACCAGAATAACCAGTCCTCCGCTCCCAGTTTCATACATTCCCAAACATCAATGACTCCTCTCTCTCCGTGGGGTTCCAGATGCCAATCCCCGGTGGTAAGCAAACATACACAATCATCCACTCTTACCTCCAGACCATCACAAACCCCAACAACCACATCCCCACAATCTCCTCCTTGGAGATCAAAAACCCAGTCGCCAATGCCAAACAATAATACTTCCAACGTCGTTTCTCTTTCCTTACCCCGACCAACCCGAACATCAACAGCCACATCTCCAGTCTCTCCTCCTTGGGGTTCACGTTCCCAGTCTCCGGCACTCTCTCAGACCAGTTTATCCTTTCCCACCACTAAGCCGATGTACACATCCTCTCCTGCTGCCCCACCAAAAGACATTGGCAGCATGTCCCCCGTCACTAATAACCCAGACTCTAAGGCCAACCATCGCCTCCTGGCGAAGAACATCATTAATGCAGCCAAACGTAAAAACAGCCCCTCTCCAGGAGCAGTGAGCAGTCCCAGCTTCCCGATCTCACCTCTGGGACATTCCAACCCCGGGTACAACTGTCACAAGCCACCCATCAGCCCTTTTCAGTCACGGGCTTTGGGGGCCCAGTCTCCTACCTTCACCAGCCCCCCTCCTACTCCCACACAGAGGATCTGCTCTCCCGCGAGGCTCTACAATACTCGATCCCTTACAGACTCGGACGCCTCCATCGAGTCTGAAGACTCAGGCCTCCGATCTCCTGGCCTACACTCCTACAACACTTGTCCCCGCGGCTGGGGCAGCCTGCGGGTGAAGAGAAGCAGCGTCTCCACTGACCTGTGAGAGTGGAACTAGCTGGCAATCAAAGCATGATTACACTTTTCATAGACTTTTAGAACCATTGGATGAGGAATTCCTGATGGACCAAGTCCATTTCGGCGGACCAATACTAGATAAGGTACCTTTCTGTAACTTTGAATATGGATCATGGTCTATAATGGAAGTATTAGTCTATAATAGGACCCACCTTCAGAGTATGGACCGACAAGAACAAGCTTTCTACCAAACCAAGTTGCTCTAGCTTGTACGCTTCTTACATACCAAAAAAGTGTGAAAGATTCACACTGACCAAAGATATTTGAATGCACTTCAATCAATTTTATACATTTAACACCCGCAGAACAACTTCAAGCAGTCCAAATTAAGTATTGTTCAAGCAAAGTGGTTTTGTTATATTGTCACTTCTTTTGCTCATTTGATGCAAGCCAAAATAAGAAGAGACTAAAGGAATCAAAGGCATTGCTACCTAAAATGAGAACTGTGTGAATAGGAAGTTCATCGGACTCTAAGGAACTTAAGGAGTTCTCATCGCACTGTATTAAGGATCAAATAAAGTATACAGTGAATAGTGATTTCGACTACCATGAGTAAAAAGGGATCACCGTCATTCTTCGGTGACAAACACACATTTGCTACGAGTACATAATCACATGCGTTCAAAGTATTTACCACCGTTTGTTGCACCTTTTTAAATAAGTGCAAAATGCTATGAATACTCCTCACAGTGCAATAAACTCAGTGTGCTTATGTTGCTTTATGTACTGCATCTGTTAAATTGAATGTAAGCTTTACAGTCAGACTGACACAGGAAGTGTTTAGCAGTAAGAGTTGTGTGGCAGTAACGGCGGCGGGGCAAAAAGTCATACATTTCAATCAAAACACTGAATACATGTTTCAGAAAGAAGAAAAAACTACAACGACTAAATGAAAACGATTAGCCCATTGATGTCCACATTTAATGGACTATTCCTATTCCTAATGGAGACAAATGAACAATAAGTCCCTGAACATGTGTGCAGAGGTTCGGTCACCTTTGTTGACCATAAACTTTGTTTTAATATCTGTACGACTTTCGTGGTGAACATATGAACACATTTTGTGCCTGCACTTAATTGCACAAAGTAGCCGTTTGGTTGAGGTTTAGAAGTAAGAGTGTTTGTGACACAGGTAGGGAAAGTACAACATAACGGTCATGGGAGGGAAAAATGGTTAGAAGAATGTTGGATGTTGTAAAACGGAGTGTGAGAAAAGTATCAGAGGAATGGATTGTATATCAAAGTCATTACTATACAATGTACATATTTTCTTGCTCTTGCTATACATGATTTGCACTTCTCTTCATTCCATGTCGATATCGTAGGAGACGTTTTCTGAAAAGTTGATTTGCTCACACACCAGCAGATGTCCCAGTTTAAATAATTTGACATGCTGCCAATATGGTGGAAGCTGGCTGCGAACACGATCTCGCTGCCTTCAACCCACAGCTGGCCTTCTGCTTCCAGTGAGGGGTAATTGAAAGCCATCCCCATCCTTGCCAGTTCGAACAACAACGGATCACTCCTTCACTTACTGGCATTCAGGCTCGGAGCATCAGCACATTTCTAAATATTAACTTTGTGTGTGTGTTGAGTGACACGGGCGCCTGCCACATGGTGACCTGGCTCCTTCGGCCGGATTAAGTTTATCACTGTCATGGATTGGTTTCAACTTGGGTAACCTCTGGACAACCCAAACCCTGCTCAAGTCCGTAAATACGTACAATGATCAGCCATAACATTGTAACCACTGACAGGTGCTGTCGGAATAGCATTAAATATCTCGTCACAGGGGCACCTGACAGCGGGTGGGATATTTTTGGCAGCAGGTGAGCTTTACCTTCTTGAAAGTGATGTGTTGGAAGTAGGAAAGAAAATGGGCAAGCGTAAGAATCTGAGCAATTTACACTTAGGCTCAAATTGTGATGATAACTGAGCATCCCCAAAATGCTACGTCTTACAGGGTCTCTCTGGTCTGAAGAGGATAGTAGCTACTAAATTCCTCAGAAGAGCACCTGTAACTGAAATAGCTGAAGAAAATAATGATGGTGCTGGTAGAAAGGCGTCAGAAAACACAGTTCAGCACTGAGCTGTTTTGGATCTGCACAATATGAGGCTGGTGGTTTTAATGTTATGGCTGTTTGTGTAAACTGCTTCCGAATTTTGCACACAGATTATTTTGTTTGGTTTGGCCTGTGATTGCATGCTTGCATCCTTTTAATACTGATAACTGTTCTCTCATTTCCTAACTGTATGATGCCATGAATGCAGAATAAAAAATATCACACACCTATGAAATAATGAATGATTTGTTTCTTGTCTTATTAACGCAGTAAATGAGAATAAAGAAGAAATAACATGATTTCCCCCCCGCTTTTTGACATAAACAAATTTAAGCTAAGTTAAGTATTAGATGAACGACGGACAACACATTTTACCAACATGTTTTTAAAGATTAATTAGTGTTTCCTAACCATGCATGCATCATTTTCTGCGGCTTATCCTGTGGCTGGTGCCGATCCAAACTGGCATTAGATGAGAGGCAGAGTACACCCTGGACAGCTTTCCAGTTCATCACAGTGTCAACAAATAGAGACAGATACAAAATAAACACTCACTCACACACGTCTGGAGTCATCAATTCACCTATAATGTATATTTTTATACTGTGGGTGAAGAACCCAAATAGAACTCATGCAGACGTGTGGAGAACACAGCGAGGCCTCAGGCGAATTTGAACACGGAACCTTCTTACCGTTTGTCAACAGTACTAAACACAACACACCAATACTCTTTCTAGACTTGATAGACTTTATTACATTAATATATTACGTTAATAGTAAATACAATTATCTCTTAAACCCTTTAATGTCTTTCTCAAGTGTTTGGTTGAGCACATTTTGAGTCACTAATTGTTATTTAATAAAGTGACTAAACCTGTTTATGATAGGACCCAGTGGCAGCATGTATATACTGAAGAGTAAGGGGCCAAGGATTGAGCCCTGGGGTACACCGCAAGTCAAAGGGGCTTCGGAGGAGGAGGAGGTATTAATGTCCATTGAGAACGTTCTACTCCATAAGTGGGATTTTTTTATGGCACATGAAAGTGTTAGAGGATTTACTAAACATGATTATGTAACTTGATACAACCAAAAAAGTCAAAAGGTTTTCTGAAAACATGCTTTAACAAAAGGATGATCCACCACTTTCCACGAAATACAAAATTTAATCATGAAATAAATTTATAAGCCTAATTTTTTTTCTGTTGAAAAAAGGGATTAAAAATAAAATAATGTGATTAACCAAACAATTAAATAAATGTGGCGTGTCTAAGGGATTATATTAATACATGGCCCAAATAAAGGAACTTTATTGTTATTTTTCTTGGTGAGAACATTAAAGCTTACAATAGAAAAGTATTTAAAGTCAACAAAATCAAAGGTATAAATCTATAAATAAAGTATAAATTTGAAGAATTTCCTTTGAAAGAAGGTTTTGCAATATTTTGCAAAGGTCCAGTCCAGCCTGCTTTAGTCACAAGACGAGGCATCAGTAGAACTCTGTAATAGCATCTCTAACAGGAAGGAAGTCCGACTTAAGGAGAGCCGGCAGATCACAGATACCGGCTGTTGCTTTTCCATTCGAGGCTTTAAAAGGCAAAAACCTGAAAACTTCTAAAACCAACAACAGCGAGAATTTGTGTGATCTCATCACCTCTCTATAATTGTGTTGAAATAACAAAGCAGCATTCCAGAAGTTTCTGTCTTTGGATTTTTTCACATGTTGATATGAAAATAATATCAAAGTTGAAAAAAATCAAGTTTGAAGGTTTCAGTTTGACAAATCAGAACTGCACAATTTTACTTTCTGATCAAAAAGTCAACTGTTGAATAGTTGGATCCTTTTCAAAAAAACAACCAAACATTATTATTAATATTATTATTATTATTATTATATAAGACGTTCTGACTGTGGAAGAGATTATCAATTCTACGGGTCATGAATGGCCAGAACTGCAGGACTTTTTTGGTCCGATCCTTCATTTCAGTATGCAGTAGGTCGGATTAATGTTGCCAGACGTTATTGGGCAGAGTATAATCTTCATATTAGCGTTGATATAATAATAACAAGTTGCTTACCTAAGGTACCATGTAGAGTCAACAAGAAGGGACCTAGAATTGATCCCTGGGGATCCCCTAAAAGGAGAGGATCTTCAGGTTGCAGAGATGGACCTGTGTGACAGGAAACAAACCCATTCAGAGTCGCGACACTGACGCCAACATAGTTTTTCAAATGATTGATTAAGACATTGTGCTGACTGTGGAAGGCTGAGCTGTGGTCTAGGGGGACGTTGATAGAGTGCTGTGGTGCGTAGAGAGAGAAATACAATGATTGATTGTTTCTTTATTGTCAAAAACGTCTGATTGCTGCTCTTTAAAGAGATCAAACGGCCGACAAACACTCCTGTTCAGTTGCTTTTAAGTATTATTCTAAGTAATTCTTCATATGGTCTCTACGTAGGAGGACCCTCAACCCCTACTACATTTCATTTCCTTTAAAATGCTAGAATCCAATGCCATAAATGTCTAATTTCAAATCGTATTCACATGAAATCCATCACTTAAACCCACTAGAGTTAATATTATTTAGATGTGGCCCCTGAAAATATATATCTAAGTTTGGGTTGTACCCTTTGAAAACTTGATTATCTCATGTCATGTGCACAGGAAACCCCCCCCCACATCTGCGAACCCATTTCTTTACTTTTATTGTATAGTGCGTATGCTCCGTTGCCAGCGCAACAGAGCATACGCACAAATACATATTTGTGGTGATTTGTTACGGGACTGAATGGGCCCCAGCAGCAAACCCTCTGGGTGAAAATGAAACCAAAGACACATTTATCACAGGCTCGTAGACTGCCATCTGTAGGACCCGAGACAGAAGTTCAAATCAAGTAACACTGAACTGATTTGAACTTTTCAAAAATAAAAAAAAACATGGCATATATACTCTCTCTCGGTTTGGATCTTTTTTTTCAAGTAACACTGAACTGATTTGAACTTTTCAAAAATAAAAAAAACATGTCATATATACTCTCTCTCGGTTTGGATCTTTTTTTTTTCTTTCCCCAAATAAAACTGTTCTCTATAATAAAAAAGAATGTTAAGTCTGTACAGAAATTTTAATTTTAATTTTAATGGATGGATGGATGGAGAGAGAGAGAGAGATAGATGGAGAGAGAGCGACAGAGACATAGACAGAGAGAGAGAGAGAGAGACATAGACAGAGAGAGACAGAGAGAGGGAGAGACAGAGAGAGACATAGACAGACACAGAGAGATAGAGACAGAGAGAGAGAGAGAGAGAGAGAGAGACATAGACAGAGACACAGAGAGAGAGAGACACAGAGAGAAAGAGAGACAGAGAGAGAGAGAGAGGGAGAGAGAGACAGAGAGAGAGACAGGGAGAGAAAGAGACAGAGAGAGACAGAGACATAGACACAGAGAGAGAAAGACAGAGACAGAGAGAGAGAGCGGGAGAGAGAGATATTATCCTGCGTCTTAAGCGTGAGCTAGTTTATGTGAACAAAGGTTTATAATCCAGTCAATTAACGTCATTTCCACTTCATTTTAACTGTAAAAATGTATCACCTTGGTATATTAAGCTAGCATATAGTCAATATCATCTGATCTACCGTTTAATGTCTTACTGTAATCATTTACATAGTGAATCAAAGGTTGAAGATGGGGTAAGGTTGCCATCGGCATAAAAATGTTGCACTTTAAACAAATGATCAGGTTTGTTTTCAGGTTGCATCTCCAACCCATTTTTTAACCCACTGTTAGGTCCAAACCCACAAATCTATCATCCTGCAGCATCAAACCATTATTTCAGTTTTCCTGAAATAAACCAGTATTAAATGTGTATGTGTACTTTAAATGTGTATAAAACAGCCTTCATGATCTTATAGATGAAACTACTTAATCGCAAATGTAGTCAGATTACCTCAAACGTCAACATATAATACATGAACATAGGCTTACACATAAAATACAGCAGAAATAGTAATCCCATAAAACACCAAGAGGGTCCACTGACGAATCAAGACTTTACTAATCCCCACAGGGGGATTTCTGTAACTCCCAAACCGGAGTCGAACCCGGGCTGCATGGGTGAAAACCAGGAATCTTAACCGCAGGACCGTATGGGAACACATAAGTACTCACATTTTACTGATAATACTTATTAACCTGGAATGTAGGACCTTTATTGTAAGTGGAGTAACTATGGTATTAGTCATTTTCTCAAGTAAAGGTCGTGAATACTTCAACCACCACTGCTGGTTGCACAAGTGCATCTTCTGACTTAAACTACAACCTAGCACCCAGAGGACACAAAGCTCCACCAAGGCCCAACAGTAACCAAAGAAGACATTCTTCTCCTTAGGAGTCACCACAGTGGATCATCAGTCTTCTCTACTTCCCCTGTCCTCTCCATCTTCATCTGACACACCAACCATTTGCATGTCCTCCCAAACCACATCAAGAAACCTCCCTTTTGGTATTCCCCTATTTTCTCCTGCTTGGAAGCCCATCCTCCAGCATCCTTCCACCAGTGTAGTTACATCATCCCTTCTTTTCACATGTCCAGACCATCTCAATCTTTTCCTTTGTCTCCAAAATGTCCAAGCTGCACTGGCCCTCTGATGTTCTCGTTTCTAATCCTGTCCATCGTCTTCACTCCGAAAAGAACATCTCAACATCTTCATCTCTGCCTCCTGTCTTCTGATCAGAGCCACCGTCTCTCTAAGGCGGAGCTGCTCTTAATACCATCATGGTAACCTTTTCCCTTCACTCCTGCTGCTCCTCTTATCTCACAGATAACTCCTGCACCTTCTACTCGTTGCATCTTCTCCATTGCACCTGCTTCCCTTTCATTCACACACATGTATTCTGTCCTGTTGGGACCAGCCTTCATTCCTCTTCACTCCAGTTTTTCCTCGGCCAGCTCCCTGCTGTCACTGTACTTCACAAGGTCAACCGTGAAACATCAGCCTGTCCATCATCATAGCAAACAAGAAGGGGCTCAGAGCCAATCCTTGGTGCACACCTCACTGCTGTCATATTGTTATACATATCCTTTTCCACTCCAACACACTTCTCAGTCACTCACACCGGTGTCATAAATATCCTGTACAACTCTAACATACTTCTCTGTCCCTCCAGACTTCCTGATGTAATACCACAATTCCTCCCTTGGCACTCTGAGGTATGCTTTCTCTAAATCCACAAGGAAACAATACAACTGCTTGTGGCCATCTTCATCAACACTCTCACGGCAAACATTGTGTCTGTAGTGCTGCATTTGGCATGAAACCACACTGCTGCTCACAACTTGTCACCTCCTCCAATTCTCACCTCTTCCTGACAAACGAACCAACGAAGGTAAAAAAATACCTCTCACCTCCTTTAAACCAGAAATCCGTGTATTCTGTTCTGCAGCCAGTAGGTGAAGCCCCTCACTGAAACGCCAGAGGTCACTGATGAGGTGAGAATGTAGAGAGTCTGTTTCCTCGTTTGACAGCAGGGGCTTGTTTTATAGCACAAAACAACTAGGATGAAGCTTTCAAGCGACGATGTGGCAAAAGAGATAATGGAGGAGAGGTTGAGGTAGTTGAACGGCCACTATCTCTACATCCATCTCCCGCTGTGCGCAAAGAATTCATCGCCAGACAGCTGGAACATCGAATTAACTCCAGATGAATGTGTGAGCTTCAAGTCACCCTGGATTTGTTGTTGTTAGCCGCCAATGCTAATCATAGAAGTTACGAGCTAGCTCTCCTAGCATGCTAATTATTCCGGCGAAGAAGCGAATATTAGCCGCGTATATTCAATTTACTCTAAGAAGTCCGGCGAGTCACCTCGGTAGTGTTTTGGTCAGCTGATGGAGCCAACTAAAACTGTTTTATGTAGAGTTTAAGAGCCGAGCTGTTGAAGTAACAGCCGTTGGAGTTACTTAGCTTAGCAGTTAGCCAGCAGCCACTCTCCTCGCCAGGATGAGCCGAAAACACCAACACTTTAAAGGAGCAGAAGTCAGCTGCTGCGTCAAATACTTCTTATTTGGATTCAACATTTTATTCTGGGTGAGTAAATGCAGTTCTTTTGACAGTTTTCCTGTTGTTGTCCCAATGAAAAACGAGAATAAGGTGGCTAACTTGAATACTACTGGAAATGTTATCTCGTCGTCAGCAGCGATGGTGCGTTCAAGGACCTCTGTGGTCTTATAAGTTATTTTAATTATTTTGTCCTCACCTTTTGTCATCGTCATTATTTATGTTTGGCAGAGTAGCTGTTTCGGACGTGTGTCTGGAAAAAAGTGATGACAAAACATTTGTTAACAAATGTTAAAGTCAGGGGTTTCCTAGTTAAACCATGCGCGAAAGTTTTTAATCAAATATTAACCCAAAAGAACCCAGACCCTTTGTTACATTCGGTATTTGTGGTATTTTTCTCCCAATTTGAAACTAAATCTGCTATTTCATTCTTAATGCTGTAGTAAGGTTCTAGACACTAAAATATGGATAGTGTGGAAAATATTTCAGGTTTTTTTTTCAACTCTCATAAACTGGGAAAAACTAGAAAAGTTGAAGTAAAAGTACAGATTTATCCACCTCTGTGTTATAATATAGCTGAAACTGTTGGATTAATGTGTATTCCCATGTTACTGTTTGTAGACGTTAAAGCTTGAGGTAATCTGAGTACTTTATCTGCTATTAAGTAGTTGATCCTCAGCCGTTTCGTAGGATCACTGTCCTGGGAGAAGCACATATCTGTAAAATGTCATATTTTCATTTGAGCAAACTGTTTTCAGCTTTGGGACAACTTCCACATAATCCTTGAGAACTCAGACCAATTTCTCCTAACAGGGAAAATTATGGGGAAACCTAGCAATCACATTTACGAAATTCTGCACCCAATGTCAGAGATGTGTTTAGTTACATATAGTTTATGTTACATCGGCTTTTCAGTTTAAATGTTTTTTCCCATTTGAAAATTAGGATATGCTTTTTGATTTACAATGGAATCCCCAACATAATCCATCCAACTTAAAAGATTGCTGGTTAGTTTCTACAGCGCAAGGACGTGCAAACTGATTAAAAATAAAGCCGCCTCATATTGAAAAGGGTTTCTCAGCACACACACTCCCTGGGAAAAACTTGAAAACTAAGCTGCAGGCTTGCCTCATAAACCTGAGATCAGCACATTGATTGATAGGGTTGGGTACCGTAGGGAATTCTCAAATTGCAATACCTTGCAATGTGTTGTGGCATATTGCAATTCATTTTGAAATATATTGTGAGATTCCTATTTCAACATTATCTGCTCAGAAAATGTAAGAAATGCGTCATGTATATCATAAAGCATTTCTGCTTTTTGGCTTCTTAGACTTCACAGTGACCAAACAGGTCGGTGTAAACTTCATTTGGAACTCCCTAGACACACTCTCTTGGGAGGTGGGGGGGTTGCTGCGGTCCAGTAGATACCACTTACGGTAATCAGATAAACATGAAGAATAAAAGTGTTTTAAAGAAATGTCCATTACCTTTAAAGGGGTTGTGACACGTGTGTTACCATGGGTTATCGGGGGTTTGAGTTCACCCACATGGAAGCCTCTATTCATTTTCACTCGTTTTCTATTGAGTTGTACGCAGCTACAACTCCATCTGTCATGACATTTGAGGAACGTATTCTCTCTTACAGATGGTGTGTAAATAACAAATATTACTAACATGACCCGAAACACTAACTCTTGTATGTTAGAGAGTTAAGGGACCTCTGTGATGGTTTGATTGTCCCTAGGAGAAGACTGACTGAGTAAATTCTCTTTCTATGCTTGGCTTTGGCGTTCTGGATTGCCTCCATTGTGTTTGAGAAATGGCGTCTTCATCTGTATTGTTAGGCCAGTGGCAAATGATTCCACATCTCCCTTACAACGCCCCCCTCATCTTCATCCCTCCTCAGTCTGTAAAGTTCCTCTGTTCAGTCTGTTCCACCCCTCCCTCCTCGCATTTCTGCCTCATCTCTGTGCAGCTAGTGTATTATAATGTCTGTGGGTGAAGGAATGGCGAGTCTGTTTGCCCCAGAGGTTCTTCCCACACTTTTGGAAAAAGGCCACGGAGGCTTGAATACTACCCACCCGCCCCCTCCTCCTCCTTTTCAAGCACCCTTTTCACCCCCACCACCATGATAGTGATCGGGACGCATTGTTTGCCTCCCTCACAACGCCCCAAAATGCACAGCGACGCATAGTGATGACAAAAGACTCGGGGGAGGACTGGCTGTGATTTAGTGTTTTCTCACCGTAAACACCGATCAGCCATAACTTTAGAACCGCCTGCCTAATATTGTCTGGGTTTTTAGTTTGCTGTTTAAGAGCTCTGTCGTGTTCTGTGCGTCCTAACACCTTTCTATGAGAACCACCATTAACTTGATCAACCTTTTGCTCAGCTGTAGCTATTCCGTGGGATTGAACAACACGGTCCGGCCTTAAAATCCACATACGAATGAGCCTTGGGCGGTCATGACCCTGCTGCTGGTTCACCAGTTGTTTTCCCTTAGACGTAATAACCAGCGCTGACCTGGAACAGACCACATAACCTGCAGTGCTAGAGATGCTTTGTCATCTAAGTGTTACAATATGACCATTGTTTATGCCGTTTCAAGCCTCATTCTTGCCAATTGTTCCTGTTTCCAGCATATCACCCTAAGAACAAAATGCTCACTAGTTTTCCAATACAGCTGACTCTCCCGCCCACGGACAGGAAACCATTTAAACAAGAAAATCAATGTTATTCTGATTTCACCTATCCTTAGTTCTAATGTTATGGCTGATCAGCGTATGTCTGTTCTGCTTATGTTATCCGAATCTTAATCTTCTGCATGTGTTTTGTTAATCTTACTGTTAAGAGACGGTGGCTCTGACCAGAAGACAGGAGGCAGAGCTGAAGATGTTCAGATGTTCTCTGGGAGGGAGGAGGAAGGACAGGATTAGAAAGAAGGACATCGGAGGGACAGTCCAGGGTAGAGGTCTTGGAGACAAAGTCAGAGAGGACAGATTGAGATGGTTTGGACGCGTGAAGAGGAGGGATAGTGGATCTACTGGTAGAAGGACCCTGGAGATGGAGCTGCAGAAAGGAGAAAAAAAGGGAGAATGATGTGGTGAGAGAGGACATGCAGTTGGTTTGGGTGACAGAGGAAGATACAGCGGACAGGGCTAGATGGAAACAGATGACTCGCTGCGGCGAACCCTAAAGGGAACAGCCGAAAGAAGAAGAAGAAGTAGAAGGTGTATTGGACTGAACCTCAATATTCAAAATGCAAATATTTAAACACAATGTATTACCTCCCTATGAAGAGAGGTAAAACGATCAAAACGTCAGGTCCGACAGGAGGCGTGTCCCCCTGCTCGGGCCCCGCTCGGGGTCCAGCCCCGCCCATCAGCAGTCAGCTCTGTCTGTTAAGAGAAATGGGGTGAAGAAAATAAAGGGGTTTATTTTTTATTTTTTTGTTGCCTGCTTTATTTATTGCTGAGAGAGGTTCCCCCCCAGCTGAAAGTCCAGGAATTCAAACATCTAGTCATCCATAAGTGGAAGGGGGCTTACCTTGTTCCTCTAGGGGCAAACTGCCATTGAGTGGTTAGGTGGAAGAATTTGAAGGCGACTTGCCTTCTTGACGACAATTTAATTTAATTTAAGCAAAACAAAACCTCTTAAGTTGTACAAAGTGCCAATTGGCCTGGTCCCGCCTGAGCAGAATGTTCACACACTAGATTCTCCACAGTTTCCTGGGCACCTTCACACAGAAGCTGCTCCAGGAGATGTAATGCCGGAGTTTGTGAGTGTCGCCTTCTACCTTTAACATTTACCAGTTTAGGCTTGGAGACGTTCCCCATTGCGGATCGTCTTGTTCTGCGTATTGATTTGGCGTAGGCTTTCGCGTCGGATGATCTTCCTGACGCAACCCCTCGCCATTTATCCAAGCTTGGCACCGGCACTAGATGTGGCCCGGTAGGCTGGTGTCTGGGGTCCACACTGGATTTCTGGCACGCCCTCTTTTGCTTAAGATTCAAACCCCAGTCTCCTGCAGCAAAGTCAGTGGTGTAACACACTGAGCTTTTCATCTGCCTTAAATGAATCAAACATAACAATAACAACTCCAGATAACGAATGGGGAGAAAAACAAACATTGTGAGGATCCCCGCAGTCAAGACCTAACCTCAGACGTACATCCTTTAAGTCCCTCCTAACACTCCAAGGCTCAGCATGTTCCCAACAACCACACGCAGATGGATGGATGAAACGTTTATTAATCCCCGCAGGGGAAATTCACATGTTCGCATCTGCGTTGTTAAAGGCAGGTAAAGGTTAAAGTAGGTGATGTTTAAGTACCGTAAACATCATGTAACGTCATAAACACATCCTAGAATAATTCACTTTAATAGGAAGCCGGACGGGAAAGGACGGGAGATCTGTAAACTAATTTTTTAGTTTACACCTGTAAATATTCCTCTGCGACTCACGTAGCAGTCGGTGTTGTAGCTGATCTACGTTGCGTTGTTCCGACTGCTTGACACTCACACCGGGTCTGTGTCTGGGCCCTTTTTCTGAAACATTGAAACAAGTTCCAGCTCGCTGGCTGTTTCCGTCAGTAATCACTAGAAGATGTTCTCCCCTCGTCTGCGTGCTGCAAAACTGGATTTGACAGACAAGCCCGTTCAAAGCCCAAATGGAGAGAGATGAGGTTTACTCCCCACCAATCAGTCCATTTGTCTTTCCTATAGAAAATAGAAAATCTCGTCACGCTTGAAAATGATGCCCAAATTGAGACAGAATGCTTGTAAGGCCCTAAATATTGCGAGCAAAAATGGAGCAGTGAAACCTAGTACTTTCTTTTCCTGCGTGAATTCTTCCAGGGCCAGACTTCACTGTTGACAGCCAGATGTTCCCATCCCAGAACCGCATTCCTCCCGCGCTCACCACAGAGGCATTTCTCACATCCACTTAATCGTGTTTTCTACCTTATCTGCCGTACTGATAGGACGCTGGGCGTGATGTCACAAAGAGCTTGTTCAGCTGTAACCCAAGTTGCTGAGTTGGTTCTTCCAGTGTTATAAGTCATCGGGCCGCCGCAGCTTTAGGTGTCCGTTCACTCATTTCACCTTTGTGTTTGGGGATGTGAGGGGCTTCGTAGACATATGTAACACATTTTCCCATGTTTTCACGGAATTCAGACATTTACATTGTTTGTGGCCGTTTTATCATCGGGGTATTCATCGAGAGACTATTTGGAAGGATAGTTAGCCGAGCGTCTGAGCTCCTCTGAAAACCCGCTATGGTTGAAGGCCATCAAAGGTGTTCTCTCTGTTCATTGATATCTGCGGCTGCTTACCCCCACTGGGGAAATCAATTTTGAATAAGGTGGCATAAGACCACTCGTGGGGATTTCTCCCTTCTTATCGGCCGCGGCTTCAGGTCCGATACCGTGGACTGCAGCGTCTCTGCTGGTTTCTTTTTGCCAGCGTGTGGATAAAACGTGATAGCATTAAGGAGGATCGCATCTTCTCTGCGTTTAACAGGTGCTCAGTGTCCGCTACGGCCCAAAACAGTTCAGCCCCAAAAATGTGTTTAAACTCGTCAGCAGAACGTGACACACTGAATCAGCAGCACCGAGCGTTCAGCAGCACCGAGGATAAACAAGGTGTGCGAGTGTTGGGGAACCAGACAAGCTGTTAAGAGTACTGCTTGTACCGGATCAGCTCTGGCTTTGTTCAAACAGCCAGAGTGAGACGTCGGAAAAGGTCGTTCTCCCTTGAGTGGTTCTGCTCTGTGCATTTTGTGTGTTTGCAGGCAGTGTGCCGCCCGGCTCGTCTGCTAGTTAGCCGAGGTTAATGGGATCAGGTGGCTTTCGGGAGGCATCTCCTCAAGTGTTTCTAATCTTTCCGTTCACATGGTGACGAAGTCCTTCGCACATCTCACAGCTTCACCCGGCCGGCCGATAACCTGAGCAGGCAGGAACAAGGACATCTAGTACAAGGCCGCGAAACCAAACAAAAACACAGCGATAAGATAATAAAAATATATATATATATATATATATATATATATATATATATACAGAAGAGACACAGGTCTTATGGGAGCAATTAAGATTTAAAGACTCAAACCCCTTCAAGGCTTTTCAAAGATCTCCACACAAGCAGAAACAATTGGTATGAACTGAAGAAGATCAAGAGTGCAATACTTTGCTTTTCCGTTTCTCATCATTAAATTACAATCATGCGTCGTTTTTACGTTTTGTTTTTGCTACTAAGTAAGAAGTTCTGATTATCTCAGGGTTTTTTCTTTTAACACAGGTAGTGTGTATCGATGTCACTAAATGGCTTCAAGTTTACTTTGTTCACACCAGACCTTGAAATTAGATGAAAGGAAAATGCAATTACTGTACAAATAACATTTTGTTCAGTTTCAATGTTTTCGTTCAATCCGATTCACCTCACGGTTAAAGTCTTATTATCCCATCACACAGGGTTGGTTTGCAAATGGGGCTTTTAAAGATTTATTCCTTGCAAAAGTAGGTCTGTATTCATTAGATAACTTATAAATTATGCTCCTACACAAGAATAAAAGAAAAAAGAAAAGAGCGCTCATGAATTCAGCGAGTCTGATGAACAAACGAAACGACTTAATCTGCTAATTCATTTAAGAAATGCTTTTATCTCATGGCTATTTCACTAAAATCTTGGCGTGGCGCTTTGACCTCAGCGTTTTCACAAGCTTTACGTTTGGCCAATCGGCACATTGACGATAATTGAGAAGTAACTAAATGATTTCACTGTTTTCGCAACAACTCGCATGTTTGCGCCCGCAAGTAAACGCTGTTGGTGTGTCAGAGAAGATGCTACAAAAGGTTGGAATTTCATTGAGAGAGAGAGAGAGAGAGAGAGAGAGAGACTATAGGTGGAATTACAATGTCTGTTTACATGACCTGCGATCTTTCTTCCGATCCGGTGTACGTGCATCGACTCATCTAATCAGAAACGCTTTCTGAAATGGGCAGATAATCCACACTCCGGTTCATAAGGTGGCCGTAATTCTACGATGAGCTGGGCGACGGCCGCAAACAAGCGCCCAGAAGAAGAATAGGACAAAGAGGGCGTGGACAGGAAGTGACTTTTTGGTCCATTTAACTATGTAAAACTCTTTCAAAGTTGCGATGAGTAAAGGACTCTCCGATGTAGACCGCTACTGTTTTGAAGTAATCATATTTAAGTCTAATTACATTCCGATTAGGCGTCTTTTCCACATTAGGCTGTCCATGTAAACTGTCCAAGTTCACATCCATTAAATAACTTTAATCCGGATATATTCCTGAATTTAGTGACATATAATCTAAGTCTTTAGCTGGCCTCTGTTTAAGAAGGACCAGTTGTATGAGGGTTTTCCCAACATGCTTTGTGGTAAAGCTTACAGTAGAGAGGAAGCGTGAGAGATGGGAAGAGGCGGAGTGGGACATGTCCATACTGAACTGCCAAGGATTACTGTAATTAATGATGTGTTAGCAATGGGCCTAAATGAGTTCTTTTATAAGTGCAAGTACTCATAAAATATTTGGATACTGCAAAAATCAGTTTTGTTCAAGACAGGATTCAGAATTGATCTTATATTGAAGTGCAGGAAGTAGATATTGGTAATTTTAGCTCTCAAATCCAATGTATTCCCAGTCAGCTGTGTCTCATTTTGACAATTTCGGATTCTTCACAAATTTCGCAACGTGTGGGTTTAACTCTATGTGAGGAAATAGAAGGTTGTCTGTGTGGGCAGAGTACCAGCCCTTCCTGATTTTCTGCTTATGTCAGAGTAATGGATGTGAGACAGGAAGGTTATACGTTGGTGCAAGAGCAGCTGTCAGTCTTTCTTTCCTGGTTTAGATAGCAGTTGGCAACCCTTGTGTTACATCTTTAAGCCGAATTTATACTTTTTATAATGTAATCAGCCACAAATGTAATTCCAGTTGTTGGTCATAATGTTTTGGCTGATTGTGTCCCTATACAATTTCTAAGTAATACTGGTGTTTTCTGTTGAACTTAGATACGAGACACACCCAGACAAAGAATTTATACAATAATGCATCTTTTATGAGATTTAATGTACACCGATCAGCCAAAACATTAGAACCAGTCACTGGTATCCATGTTTTGGCTGATTAATACGCCCCTCAGGGTTTATGTGATATAAATGTCATTATTTTGTGTGCGTGCATAGGTGCTACGAGGACAGCTGTGTACACCCAAGTCTTTGTGACTGTGAGGTTTTGTCTCCTCCTCTTCTATGCCATGATCAGATGTGGAATAAGTCTACACATGTGCTGGATTCTGGTTATACCCCAGGAGCTTCTGTCGACAGAAATAAAAATAAAGCAGGACAATAAATCCTGTCTGACGGAGGTTGTAAGGTCACCTCAGTTCATCTTAAGAATGACCGTCTAACTTTGTTATTATGTTATTATTTAGATCTTCTTTAAGTGTTCCTCTCTGAACCCCTTTAGTGCCGATTTGAGAGCAACTTCCTGGTGATGACAATGTCCGTGTGTTGCTTTCAAGCTATTCGGAAACCGAACTCTGTGCAGCTGGTTCACCTTATTTTTAAATTGGGTACGGGTTCTACTTGGCCCTCGGGTTCTGTAATTACCACTCGTTCATTTCCTGGGTCTTAAAAACCGAGGACCAGAAACGTAAGTCAGAGAAGTTTCATGCTGTTATATAAGACATACTGCTGGTGCCCCCCCGGGGGGAATTGGTGAACCCGGTTTAGAGACACCAAGACATGGTTTTCTCTTGGTTATTTTTTTAGAACATGACCCGCCATAAGATTCTAACCACGGACAGGTTGAAGTCAGAATATAATTCATTATTTTGTGACAGTGGAGCATTTCCTTAAGTGGGAAACATTAAGCAGCAAGTGAATATTTTGTCCTTGAAGCCGGAAGCAGGAAACATGGGGATGGTGATGGCTAGACAACTGAGTTCCTGTTGGGTTTTCCTGTTCTGCTGTGGTTGGTACCTACCCAAGTAGTCTGAGGAAGGACAACTGGTGAAGCGACGGCGGGGTCAATTACACCCAACGCTCACTCATGGGAAGCAAAACCTCACCAGTATTGCCCGATCCCATGGACGAACTCCTGAAGCACAAATTGCCGAAAAAGTGAAAAGCGGTTCTGACAGATAGATGTCAGAACACACAGGGCATCGCAGAACTGTTTTGGTTGTGAAAAGGGACCCCTACAAAACATGAGGAGGGTGTTTTTAATGTTATGGCTGATCGGTGCATATCTCGCATAGATGTTTTGTGTTTTGATGTTTTGAAGCATCACGTCATACCTTTCACTTTTATGAAGAGTGTTATTATGGGAGTTCTCGGCTTAAGCTCTCAGAGGACCCCCCCATTGTGTCCACTGAGTGCAGGTTTGTTTGTTTTTTAACACGTTTCAATGATTAACATGCGTTTCTTGAGACAATTGAATGACATTTCAAAGTTCAAACAAAACTTTATTGACAATCGTCGATGCTAACAGCGGGCCGCAGCAGCCGGACGGGTCGTACAGCGCGAGCTCACCAATCGTGAGCTTCCGCAAAACTTTTAATTCGTACAGTGCGTGTTGACGTCATACGGCCACGACTCTGAAGTCGTACAGTGTGGGCCCAACTCTACTGTTTCTTCGACGCAGCAAAAAAATGGATGCTTCTGTGATTTGATCGACTGCCACCTGACAACATAAGCCGGTGTCCACCTGTAGGACCTCTAGGTCATAGAGGAGGTGATGTGCTGAAGAAAAAAGATACCAAACATTGAACTGTTGAATATTATTTAATAGTGTTTGTGTGGATTGTCCTCCATCCATGTCGAGGAGGTTTGGTCAGTTCTCAGAACCGAGGACGGAGAGAGGTGAAACGTCTCCAAGACAAAACAGAAGTCCAGTCGCTTTGGATTTAACCCACATGGAATATTTAATAGTAGTAGTGGTATATAAAGGCAATATCTAAAATATTCAAGAACGACTCCAAAATGGTTCAAGTCCGATGGAGCCTCTCGGTTGGATTTTGCTTAAAAAAGACTTTGACCTTTAGACCGCAGTGTCTGGGTTTGAACTACCGACCTTTCAGCATTTGGATAACAGTTCCACCTCCTGAGTTAAAGCCACCACCGGTGTTTGAATAGTTTTGTAATACTCACATTCATTCTATCATTCTAGCCTCTGTAGAATCCTGCAGTTTGGGTTTACGTCTAATATCTGCCCCCAGATCTCGCCAATGGTTTGATACTCTGTCGGCCTGATCTCCTCTACCTGATCTCCTCTACCTGATCTCCTCTACCTGATCTCCTCTACCTGATCTCCTCTACCTGATCTCCTCTACCTGATCTCCTCTACCTGATCTCCTCTACCTGATCTCCTCTACCTGATCTCCTCTACTTGATCTCCTCTACCTGATCTCTACCTGATCTCCGGCTGCTTACCCACAACTCTTCCTGTGTGTCACTCTCCTGCCGACGCCACCGCAACTGCTTCTCCATCCCACGAGCCGAGCGCCGCAGTAACCCAGCACAGACGTAGTTGTTTGTGCGTCCTGTCACGTCGCTGATCTCGTTATGTTTTCTGTGACAGACTGTCATCACTTCCCCCGTTAGCCCGACGCCATCCGTTCTCCCAACAATGCGATGTGTCACGGTCTCAGTGGAGCCGTTTGACCTCGTGGCCCTGCCGCTACGCCGCGTCTCGGTCAAGTTCGTCACCGCGCCGAATCCCCGAGAATGACAATCGGTGGCGGCTAAGCATTTGATTAGAAGGTACCATTATAGGAGTGGAGCAACTCTACCCAGGAATGTGTGATCTTCTCTGCTGATCTGTATCATCTTGATGCTTGGTTACATCTGATGTCTCATGTCCAGTTCTTATCGAAATCCTGCTTATATCCGGCGCTGTAAGGATATAAGCGTGAGCGGCACAGTCATCTGTCACAGGACAAGAGGATAATAGCGGAGGGATTTTCCCTAACTCCCGGGACATCGGAGCCTTCAGCCTCTCCAGAGGTCCAGTGCAGTGACTTAAACCCGCAGTTGTAATGACTCACTTCACAGACTCAAAATCCAGTTTTTTCTGTTCCTCTCCAGTAGATTTTCTCTTTAATCCATTTGGGTTCTGCACAAATACCTGTTTGTTTTAAGTGAGTATTTGAAGTTTGAGATTCCTCCGTTGGTGTTTTTTGCCGTTGCATTTCTCTCACATTTGAGATGGGTGAGGCTGTGTCTCTCAAACGATGATGTCATATCCTTCTGTGGATCAGTCAGAGTTTTATCTTCCCCAAGAATCTGACAGCTGTTCGATTGTGTTCGTATGTAAGCAGAGAGGCGCCGCAGCATTTCAAACGGACTCAAGTGTCAAGTGTGGGTGTGTGCGTGTGTTTTTTGACCATTACATTTGTATAATGTTGTATTTATTATTTTTTTTTACATCATTTCACGCTCACATTCCATCTGATAACCAATCCTCTTCTCTTGTCTTACAGTTACTGGGAGCCGCATTCCTGGCCATCGGCCTGTGGGCATGGGCGGAAAAGGTAAGGGTAAACACATGCACGCACCAACAGATAGTCTTTCAGCGAAGACGTTCTTCACACGTATTCTGGCTGAATTACGATGTTGAGTGAGACGTGGAATATGGGAATATGGGAAATGAAGCAGCCTCGATCTCGGAATGTTGCCTCCAGATGTCGCTTTCATTAATAAGCAGACGCAGATTGTCACCTTTTGCATTCTGTTTACTGTCTATTTCATGACAAACTAGGCCTACACAAGGGCATACATCCAGGTAAAGCCCCCAAATCCTCTGCATTGTACAAACTAAGCTCTGATTGAAATCCTCATAATCGAATGTGACTCATTTAGAGTCTCAACCTAAGTTATTTATGTGAAAACAGCCAAACGCTGTAAGATCAGATCCCAGAGTGACTCAAGTATGAAGACTGATGCGGTGAGATCTTTTTTTTCTGAGCCCAGTCATAACAGAAGACAGATTTCCGTGCGTCAATTCATATGAGCTAAATTTAGACCCAATTGGAAAGTTGTGGCCAAAAAACAGTATATATATATATTTTTTTTCATTTAAAGAAAAAAGCTCTTTGTAATGATTAAAATATGAACCATTAGAGTAAACTATGATTTATACAAGATAGAAATCCTCTTTTTTTTTTTATAGGCACCAAAACTTGGTCTAAATTGGACCAACGGTTGAGAAATGGACTGAATACTTTATAAATTTTTTGGACAAAAAAACTGCCCGCCTCATGGTGAAAGCAGGCAACTGACCTTTCCCCAAATCAATCCTGTTCTTCCTTGCATTAAGTTCTATTGGGTCATAACCTTTGAAAATGTTCCACGAAATAGTTCCCTAGTTATCGCTTTCTATCTTTCCTTTGTTATGAGGACAATTCGGACGATGGTTGTACCTTTTAAAATGTGACATGGGTCCACAGGGATCACCCTAAGGCCCACTCTTCTACCTCATGGGGTGCTCTTCTGAAAAAACGATATCCATATTTCTGTGTTTGTATCTCGGATCATGTCTGGGAGAAATAATAAGATATATGTTTGGAGAGGGGCGATGTCATGTATAAAATGTCACAGTGTGGTGACAGAGGGAGAGAATAAAGCTTCCACCATCTTGTAAACTCGGATGATGCCGATTTCAGGTCTTTGAAATGGATCTCAGGTTTCTAGTACTTTATCCGGTGAGGCTAAAAGTCGCCATTGTGCCTTTCCAGTCCCTGCTCTTCATCGTTTGGCCTAAATCCCCTGAATTATTCATGGGTGTCCCAGAAAGCTCCTCCAGAGCAGTGAGAAGATTTCTCCAGCTGATAACCCATCCTGACCCAACATTATGGGAAATTGTAAATTTGTCAGTTACTCAAACCGCTGCTGCTGCTGATGACGACGACGTCGAGGGTGTTGGCTTAGTTTGGCGGGCAAATCCCACTAAAATAGAAGTTGTTGTTGTTGTTGTTGTTGCTGTGCCCCTTGATGAAACATGATCTAATGACAACGACACAAAAAGGAATGAGAACCCATTTCTTCGTCCAGGGGCCACAAAACTGACAGGAACACCTGAAAATGTGTTTGTTGCCAGAGTGGCGTCGGCGAAGGCGTGGCCTCCCTGAATGCCTTGAGGTTTTAAGTGGAGCTGCGCAAATTAAACTCAATAATGAATTCTTCTTCCGATGAATGAACTTACCTGATTGAGCAATGTTGAGTTTTAAGATTCCTTCTGCTGCGCCGCCTGCAAACATTCCCTGGCTGCAGTCCAGAGGCAGTAACATACGCCGCCAACGTTCAAAAGAAAAAAAGTAACGTCTGAGTGTGAAAGGCTCATGCATCAAAGCGCATCAACGTCTGTTTTCGAAAAGCATGTCAGATTTAAGGTGAGTGAAGTTCTCCTTAAGCCGGAAAGAAATACAACAAACTTGTTTGACCACTTGGAAACATGCCACAAACTGTTGCATGACGAACGCGTGTAAAACCACGAATGGCGTTGCTTGTATGAATCATCAATCGTCGTGGAAGACCACAACAGCAAACCTGTACCAGCAAGTCATTGCAGGAAGCACACACACAAACACACACACACACACACACACACTGGACTAAAGGGCACAGTTAGATCCTCGCACACGACACGAGTGCTCACACTGTACGACTAGTCTGTCTCCCGCGGCCCTTAGCGAACTACGTCCGACTGTACAGACTGTTAACTGGTTAGCTAGCGCCACTCCGACAGCTGGGAACTTTTCTTACTCGTCCTTGCTGTTGAGTTGCTACCTGCCACGAATGGCGCTTTCTACTTTATGACCACTTATTATTTATTTATACCCGGTAGTCCCGACCCGGTAGTCCAGATCCGGTAGTCCGGTTAAAAAAATAAGAATAAGGAAGCCACCAGTCAAATCAGAAACGATGTGACTCACGGCCACGATGAATGATTCGCCTTCGCCCGTAAACAAAAAAAAACAACACCTCATATTTGCGTCGGAATTTGTTTGTGTTTACTGTCTACGTATTTCGAGCCGCACGGGTCGAGCGCCACCATTAACCTCTGGTGTGCAGCGGCTCTTCCAGTCCAGTTCACTGTCGGTTTCCTCCTTAATTATCTCAAAGCTGCAACGGTCCGTTGTGTAAATGCAGCGCCGGTGTTGAAGCTTTCACTGATTAGTAGAGTCGGGTCATGAACTCGGTGCAAACGGGCCGGCTCCGGAGTGTCTTGTGGAACACACATGAATAATTTAAAGGGATGAAGCCCCATGATGGATTGCAGGTAGTGGACCGGCCCAATGGCGACTTTTGGTCTCGCTGGAGAAAATAACATGTTTGCAGTCTGCCGGGCTCCGCCGGACCGGTCGTGTTTCAGGGGCTAAATTTAAATTGGTGGGGCGTTTGATACTGACCCGGCGCCGTTAAACAGAACAATGCAGTTAAGGAACATTTCTGTGTGCTGATTTGGAGCTGAGCAGCGTGAGAGGTGGGCTTTGTGAGCGTCAGCTGTGTTTGACACCGGCACAATGTGTGACAAGCAAACAGGATGTTAGATCTGATAGCGGTCCACGTCCACGGCGAGAAAAAAACCTGGGGATCACGCGCTGACCAGAACCCGCGCCGCATTTAGAACAGGTGTTTGTGCCTCTCACGATGTGTGATGACATTTTTATGAAGCATCTTGATGTTTTGACCGGACGGAGATCCGCTGCAGAGAAAATATGTTGTAAATGAATTTATCAAAGAAGCGTCGGCGGGTTTTGTTACTTTGTTACTTTGTTACTTTGTTACTTTGTTACTTTGTTACTTTGTTATTTTGTTACTTTGTTACTTTATTTTATTTTTTTTCTTTGTTATTTTGTTATTTTGTTCAGAAAATAAAAGACTTGATAGAACTAATATGCTAATCAAATAATAGCATTGTTTTTTTCTGCTACACTTCTGAATCTGTAAACAAGGTAGCCTCTGTTTTCTTCTTGCTCTGTTAGACAGACAGACAGACAGGTAGATGGTTAAACAGACAGACAACATACAACTAGATATGTTGTAGATGGATAACATATCTAGACAGACAATCAATAGAGAGATAGACCGACAGACAGACAGACAGCTAGTTAGACATATAAATAGACAGACAGACAGGTAGGTAGACAGATTACAGACAGACAGACAGGTAGGTGGACGGATACACACACAGACAGACAGACAGGTAGGTGGACGGATAAACAGACAGACAGGTAGGTAGACGGATAAACAGACAGACAGGTAGGTGGACGGATACACAGACAGACAGGTAGGTAGAGAGATATTCCCTCTTTCTCTCTGACGTCTCGATCTCTTTTCAAGGTGAACTCTGTTTGTGGTGAAGGGAGGATTTTTCCTGGGATCTTTCAGACAGGAAGGATTGATGTTGGAAACATTAGGGTCTGAATCGGATCCATTTATCTACAAGGCACCACTTTGTCTCTCTTCCCCCTCTCAGGGCGTCCTGTCCAACCTGTCATCTATCACAGACCTGGGGGGCTTCGACCCCGTGTGGCTCTTCATCGTGGTCGGAGGGGTCATGTTCGTCCTGGGCTTCGCGGGCTGCATCGGAGCGCTGCGGGAGAACACCTTCCTGCTGAAGTTTGTAAGCCAACCCCCCCGACGCTTTCTGCACGGACTCCGCCTTTAATAACCTCTTCACACTCTTTCACATCGGCAATCTGTCGGCACCGCGGGCGTCATCGGAGTCGAACGCAACCCCCGCAGCGCACCGGGCCTACCGCTCGGCCCAGATATGTTATCACGTCAATAAACCCGGTCCAGTTTCATCTGAACGTAATGCCCCGCGTCTCATGAGCCACCAGAACCTCCTCTGTGTCAAATACTCTTTCCTTCACGCTCACTGTCTCCTTCTGTCCGTCTGTGACGAGAGATCTCCTCTGAGACCGCCGTCGTGACATGTGGAAGTTTATTTGGGTCCATCAGCATTGGTAACAGCATGTGACTGGCGGAAACAAAATTGCCTTGTTGCTGCAATTCTGAGTAGCCATTAACCCGGGCCAGGGTCCATTATCCTCAGTAAGTCAGGCGTCGGAGTGAGGAGCTAATGTGGCTCTTGTCCATTTATTGTTGGCCCGTCTCGTCTCCTCCGGCGTTTACTGTAAGGGGATAATATTCAATGACCTCTGGGAGGGCGGCGGTTTCTGCCGCCACGCTCAGCAGATCGAGACGGGCCCTGCAGCCAGGCCCGTTTCAGGCATTACATCAGAGCAGCTCTCCTTCTCCATTCTTTTCCAGCGGCTGCATGAGAAGGTTTTATTAGCGGTCAGAGGCTGTTTTTTTTTTTTTCTTCTTGGCCACACCCACATCCCATGATTGAAGTGACCCATTAATTGTTCTGTTCTGTGTATATATCCAGTTTTCTGTGTTCCTGGGCTTGATCTTCTTCCTGGAGCTCACTGCGGGCATCCTGGCCTTCGTCTTCAAGGACTGGATCAAAGACCAGCTCAACTTCTTCATCAACAACAACGTCAAGGCCTACCGCGACGACATCGACCTGCAGAACCTCATCGACTTCGCCCAGGAATATGTGAGTCCACGCCTACAAAACTACAGCGCCGGCGTGACTTCCGCTTCCTCAGAATGTTTCCCGGGCTTCTGCTGTGGTTTCTCCTGAAATGTTTGTTGTTGGGGACGAGTGTGAGCAGACGGCGCCGTGGGTCGTCACGCTGCGGTTGGGCAATTCCTGCTGGGTAGGAATCGAAACACTCTAGATGTGTGATGTGTGACTACAAAGGCAATTACTTTAGCTCCAGCGTTCGGCCGCCAGCCGCCAGCCGCTGTCCCCGCGGTGGGCTCAGCACCGGCTCAAGCTGACCCGAGCCGGTGCCGATCAGCCACCGCGCGTCTATCCATTAACCCGAGCCCGCTGTTTATCCCTCTGCCTGTTGTCCCCGCTCTCTCAGTGGTCCTGCTGCGGAGCTCACGGGCCCAACGACTGGGACATGAACATCTACTTCAACTGCACGCAGCCCAACCCCAGCAGGGAGCGCTGCGGGGTCCCCTTCTCCTGCTGCATCAAGGACCCCGCAGTGAGTATCACACCCGCTCGCTGATGATGAGGCACGACGAAGCACAGAGAACTCTGTGCTTCTGTGCTTAAGATAGAACCGGAGCGCCCTGATGGTTCTGTTGGTCTGAACCTTGATCATAATTTTTAGACTGTTGATGAAGAAGACATTTTTAATCGGGTGTTTTGGTTTTAGACATTTGAGTGAAAGTCCAGTCGGAGGAGAAAATCATCCCGATATTTGCAGTTAGTTGCCGCCGTTGAAAAAGTTTAATGTAATCGATAGTTACTCAAGAGTCTACAACAATCCTGCTTGTCCTCATTCTGGATCCATCATCCGTGTGATCATCGGTAATTTGATGCAAAACGACTCTCAGTAGCAGCCAAAGACTTATTTCTCTTCCTGTTAGACTCTTGCAAACCCAGAAATCATGAGTGGTGGCGTGTACGTGGAGAAGATCTCACTTCTCTGCCTTGTTTTTGCAGGAGGATGTCATCAACACGCAGTGTGGCTACGACGTTCGGCTCCAAAAGGTCCGTTTCTCCGCCTCACCTCTTTCACACACAGAAGAATTCCCCAGAAACTTAACCCTCTGGTTTTTTTTGTTTTGTTATTTCGTTCTCCAGTCACTCATCTTTTTTCCGATCGGGTAGATAGACGGATAAACAGACAGACAGGAAGGAAGGGTTTTAATCCCCCAAAGGGGACTTCTACATATTCCCTCTATCTCTTTTCACGCTCAACTTTTGTTTTCTGGTAAAGGGACTACATTTTCCTGGGACCTTTCAGAGGAGACAGGAAGGATAGATGTTGGAAATATCAGGGTCTGAATTTGATCCAGTTATCAACAAAGAAATACCACATAAGAGTTCCTCATGAACTCAATCCTGTCTTGCTCTTTTATTTAGTCATTTTTTTCACTTTAATTTCCCGGTTACTCATCTCTTTTTTTTTCTTCTTTTTTTTTCGATTCCCTGCCCCGAAAATCAACATCGCCTCCGGGTGACACTTTTTTCCTAGAGATCTAAAAGTTCTTATAGAGTTATTGCAATGAATCAGAGCCGGCAGCGGCAGTCACGGAGCGTGATTGACAGACGGCGTCGACCACGGTTACAGATTCAGAGCCACGGTTACGTTGATTGGCGGGCCGCTGCCGATCTCTCCGACTGAAATGTTCCGGGGAGTTATTGAAGGTAGAACGGCGATCCGGGATCGCTCATTTATCTCCCTCCCCCCTGTTAAAACGGATTCATGGTTGAAGTCAGATCGCTTTAACGGAGCCGGTTGAACATAAACGGTTGAGCATCTAAGTTCAACACGACTGAGAAGAACAGAACCGGAAATCAGCCTTTTTTCTTTCTTATTAGAAAAAACCTACTGAAAACCAAAAAGGTGATTTCTAGTCCACTAAAGGGTTAAAGAGGCAGCAGAGTCCTCTGCTGCTCCGTGCCTTAATAACAGAGCGTTCCTCTGACGGGGATAATTAGGCTCCAGTTTTAGCCTGGAGAGCAGCCTTACTACACTCTGTAATTGGCAACTCGGTGGGTTCTGCCGGTCCCATCCCTAGTTTCCTTCCCCTCCGCGCGTGGGTGTGGTGGTCCGACTCGCTGCACTGCGGTCGGGAAGATCGCTGTTGCTAAGCACGCCGCAACACACGGAACCACCTGCGACGGGGAGATGGTAGAATTCATTTCCTCCCCAGAAGCCCCGGCTGCTGGCGCTCTGGTGATGAGCGGCGCGTTTCCCGTGCAGCTTGTTGACGGAGCGCAGCGGGGGGAAAGAGGAAGAGCGGGAGACAGGGGTGGGTGGGTGGGGGTAGGGGTGGGGGGGTACAGAAGCACAACAAAAGAGCCCGGGCTGAAATAGCTCCAGAGGAAGTTCACGGCCAGAATAATAGTCTTCTCCGCCTTGTGATTGGCTGCCAGGAGGCTGCCCTCGCCTCCCATTGGTTGCGGGGCGAGCGTTCAGGTTCGCAGGAGGACAAAAGGTTTTTTTTTCTGCTTGACTTGTGTCGGAGGGTAACAAAGAACGCATTGTCACGACTGCCGTTCACGCCCTTTCTTCTCCACTCCCATCTTTCCCTCAGCTCTAAATTACACCTCCTTTTTTTTTCTACCTCCGTCTGTAAATAGTTCGTCATCGGCTCAATCTCACAATGCAGAAACAGGAAACTTCTGCTTGTTTGTCCAAGCCCCGCAGCGACCTATGTGATGTTTTTCCACAATGCCCCGACACTGAGGTTGACGTTGTAATCTAAGAGTGACTCAGCCAGCACTCGCTACTCGCTCCTCGCTCCTCGCTCCTCGCTCCTCGCTCCTCGCTCCTCGCTCCTCGCTCCTCGCTCCTCGCTCCTCGCTCCTCGCTCCTCGCTCCTCGCTCCTCGCCCCCTGTGCCCTCAGCAGGGAAGGAGTCAGGGCTCTGGAGTGTGAGGGTTTTTGTCCCGCGTTACTCACAGGGTGGAGCTCACGTGTTTGTTTTCGAGCTGATATGCAAACGACGTAGAGGGCCGCCCGATTCTTTTCTTCCCTTTGACAATGCCCCCCCCCCCCTCTCATTTCAATTCTGCGCTTGATTTTTGCAGGAGGACCTGGAGCGTCAGAAATTCATCTACACCAAAGGCTGCGTGGGACAGTTTGAGAAGTGGCTCCAGGACAACCTGATCATCGTGGCTGGGGTCTTTGTCGGTATTGCACTTTTACAGGTGAGTCTCAGGTGGTGTTCCTCACAAACGTGAGGAACACCAGAGCCACTGGTTCTACATCTGAGCCTCCAGTTGCATATCTGGGCCCGGATTTTTTGCCGTCACTGCCATCTAGTGGTCAGGAGGCAGTAGACGGAATTAAAGACTGAGGAACCCTCTGCAGTTGGACGGTCTTGTGTTTCTTTATTAGAAACGTTCTGTATAAAAGTGTCTCCTTCTGCTCTCCTGCAGATTTTTGGTATCTGCCTTGCTCAGAACCTGGTGAGTGATGTCAAAGCCGTCAAAGCCAACTGGTGACTGGAGAGGTGATGTGAGCCGGGCCCGCCCCTCAGGCCCGCACGAGCACTCGCAGAATCCCGTCCGGCTGAGGGAGGGAGAACTTTCAACCCCGTCTACTTTTCCACTGAGCCCGACGTCAACACTCCAACCCCGACTCCGTTCTCCTGTTCGCGAGGGGAACCGGGGCGAGGAGAGGGGAGACCCCCACACGGACCAGTCAGCGCTTTGTTTACCACTCGGCTGGGATTTTAACCAAAATATATCGAAGATTAAGTCTGCTTTTTTTTTTGACAGGAATATTTATGAGGCTCAGTTGCACAAGGACTTCTGTCACGGACGAAAGAGCTGGAAGCCAGGGATGGAAAAAAGAAGGAAAAAAAGAATGAAATGAAAGGAGACATTAAGTCGCTCTTTCTCTTTTTTTTCTTTTTTTTTTTTCTTTCGGTCACAGAACCTCTTACACCTTTGTGCAAAAACAGACTGCGTTTAACGTCCTTATCACCACTCCGCTGCAGAGGATTGTGGGTAGCTGGCCGGCCTACAAACACAGGGATTCCTCTGTGCCTTCTCATGTTTTATTTTTGTTTGTTTGTTGTTCCGTTGCTTCATCCTGACCCTTTTTACTACCACTGAAGAAGACCTCGTCATAACAGGAGGGTTTTTTTTTTTTTTAAAGTTCAAACTCAAAATACGTTCAAAAAGAAGGAAGGAAGAAGAAAGAAAAAAAGAGACATATTTTTTCGCCTTTCTTCCGCGGACCTCCTGCACCCACCTCACGATACCTCAGGGCTGAGCTGAAAACCGACGCTTTCTGCCACCGTTTGGAAGCATGTCCACGTTTTATTTTTTAATCATCCACGTCCGTTGAAATGAGACAAACTTGATGCAGAAAAAAAACAAAACCCAAACACTTTAACAGTTGCTCAGAAGTGCTTGAACTTGCCCTGCAGTGATTTACTGCAAGAAATCATGGATCATGGATCGGACCGGCCTGGCGTAGCTCCGGTCCGGATCGGTGCTACATGCAGGAGAAAGATGTTAATGTTAGCCGAGATTGTTGAGCAACCACTCGGCACATGGAGTTGCTGGTTTGAGGCCTTTGTACTTGACCTATGTTGCCGCATTTGTCTTATATGCATTATAAATTAAATGTATTATTATTATTATATGTTGTCCTGAGGACGAGTGAAATCAGGAGAAGGTGTCCGTTTGAAGGACGTCCTCCTTCGTCTCCTGTCCAGCACACACACATCCGTGTCCCTCGCTCATCGGCTGACGCCACCAGGCGCCTGATTTTACCTCGGACTCATTGTCCGGCTGTAAATTGCTTCCTATTTCTGGGGTTGTCGGCAGTCCCACCGGAGACCAAATAACAACAGCTGGCCACAAACTAATTGCCAGGGTTTATTCTGGCTGCGAGTCCAAACGCCGTCAGGAACGCCAAGAATAGCAAGTAGGATGCGCGGATAGCCAAAAATGCAAATTCATCTTCTCCCCGTGTCGGAAAAGTGCCAGTCGAAGCCAGAACCCGAACCCAAACCTAGGCAGATCTTCATTTCAATGTTGCGTCTTGTTTTGTGTGTTTTTATAAAAAAAGAAATAGAATAGCAGATTTACGTCGTTGCCTTTGATAATGAACGCCGCTTCATCTTCAAATGGATTATGGATCATGATTATGGCATTTGAGAACGTCTCCCTCCTCTTCGTCGTTCCTGTCTGAGGGAACGTTTCCAAGATCAAGTTTACACTTTTACTCCAACTCAGAGTTGTTTTGTCTACAAAAGTTGCCTTCGCAGATTTTTCTTTTTTTTTTAAATCCCGTCTCTGATTCTCGCACTACTTGAAAAATATGGCGTGTTTGCTGCCGGTCCGCTTGAAACCGCCGCCGCTGCTTCCAGTTTGGGGGCTGTCGCAAAAGAAGAAGGAGAAAAAATGTGTTTGATGGCTGTAATATTCTGTTAAAAATACACCAGAACTTTCCCGTGTCAGTCTGAGGAAAAACAAGAAAACAAATCGTGCGTAGGATCGGGTGACAGCCGCTTGTGATCGCCTGCATGCGCACGCACGCCGCTTTCACCCGCCCTCAAAGCGCCGCCTGATCTCGCCGCGCCACGTGCAGAGCCGCCTGGTATTTTTACACGCCGGGTTCGTTTGAAACGAAGCAAAAAAAACAATCACTTGATTTCGGGAGTCGCGCCTCTCCGTCGGGGCGACGCCGTCTTAATGGTCCTTTGAGCTGGAACGGAGGAGCGGGCGGAGGAGCGGGCGGAGGAGCGGCTCACTCTCTCCTTCTGCTCCTTAGGTCCGTTGAGTAGGAGCCTGCTGCAGTCTGAGAAAACAAACATTTCTCTCACAGTAAGTGTAGGAACATCTAAAAGATGAAGAGTAACGCCGACCTCGCCGCTTTCACGACCTGTTTGCCGCTTCTCTTTCCATCCTGTTGTTTTAAATGTGTGTGGGCGTCTTTCATTTCTCCAACTGTTGGTAAATCAATCCGTCCCACTTGGGTCGAGTGGATGAAAGGGGTGAAGCCGACGTTTTTTTTTTTTTTTCTTTGCTCGCTCACACGCCTCCAGTTGAAGGTTTGGGAGCGTGGGCGCAAACAGGTGTGTGAGGAATCGCTTCAACCATTCGCTGAAGTGATTTCCTCTTCTCCCCCCCCTCGAATCACTCTCTGCTGGTCATGTTTACTCCGGTTCTTAAAACACCACTTCCTCTCATACTTAAAAAAAACCCAGCTGCTCCTGCAAGGGATAAGATTCTGTGGAGGCCCGTTTCCTTCAAGTTCTGTTGTATTTTTGGCCGAATGCAGATGGAGGCCACAGGTGTCAGTTTTGCTGCAGTCCAGTCTAGCAGCTCTCTCACTCTCTTCCCCCTCTCTCTCTCTGTCTCTCTCTCTCTCTCTCTTCCCTCTCTCTCTGTCTCTCTCTCTCTTCCCCCTCTCTCTCTGTCTCTCTCTCTCTCTCTCTCTCTCTCTTCCCTCACTCTCTGTCTCCCTCTCTCTCAAACTCTCTCTGGCTACGTTCACACTGCAGGCAAAAGCGGTCCAAATCCGACTTTTTCCCCCATATCTGATTTTTCTCTGACAGTCTGAACAAACACAAATCCGATATTTTCCAATCAGACCCCGGCCACTTTCATATGTGGCCCTAAATCGGATACGTATCTGATGTGTTTCAAAACGACCTTTGAACCCTTCATGTCTCATTTCATCCGACTTTTACGTCATTGAGGTGAGACAAACGTCGCAGTTCCGCGCAGAAGAAGACGTGACGCGGCGAGATCAGCTTGTGTTCCTTTTTCTCAATCTTCACTTGGTCCGAATTTTTTTTCGGCTCCGATTGCACAACTTCCAAATTGACACACACACACACGCTGACATGTGCGGCATCCACATTGACTTCCGTAAACACACCCTGCTGCGTGCGACGTCACGTCTTCTTCTGCGCATGCGGGTCACTTCAGGACCGTGGACTGTTCACGCTGGAGTCTGACGGCGGTCGCATTAAAATTATAACGTGAAAAAAATCGGATCTCAGCCAATCAGAATTGGGCTTTCAGACCAGCAGTATGAACGTAGCTTCAGTTTCTGTCTCTCTCACTCACTCTCTCTCATTGTCTCTCTCCCTGTCTGTCTCTCTCTCACACTCTCGCTCGACTCTCTCTCTTCGCTGTCTCTCACTCTTTTCTCTCTCTCTCTCTCTCTCTCTCTCTCTCTCTCTCTCTCTCTCCCTGCAGCCAGCAGTGTATCTTACTCTTCCTATAATCCGACAGTCACCTTGGCTTTGAGGACAATAACGCCACAGTACTTGGAAACAGCGGCGAGTCAGGAATCAAAATATGCCGCCTGAACGAAGGTGATTTACGGCGCTGTGTTCTAACAGCTTTAGTTTCCTCTGGGTCCCTGTTCCTTTGATGTGGGGCAGAGGGGCGGGGCCAAAACCCTGCTAATTATGCAGTCTTTTGGTATTTAGGTTTTCGTTTCAGAAACGTATTTTTGAAAGATGTTGTCTGTGTTCTAAGATTTTTAAGATCGGTTCAATGGAGTTACACTCAGAAATCAGGTTGATCTTCACTATGACCACTAATGCAAACACTGATCAGCCATAACATTAGAACCACTCATTTAAATACAGAGTATAGCCTAGAACGGTGGCTCTCAACTGGTCTGGTTTTTGGGGACCCGACCTCACCCCCTAACGACAAAGCCGCGACCCAAATCGAGTAAAATTTACAACTACCGTCTACTCTCAGGTGAGAGGGGAGAAATCCTCCTGTAAGTCTGTACCGTCAGTTTAGGAACCCATACACGCTCAGATAATGAACTATTAAACCGATTGTCAACTATTTTGATAACTGAATTACGGTTTTGAGTCATTTTTAAGAAGACAATTTCCATATTCTCCAACTCCCAGCTTCTCAAATGTGAATATATTTGGATTTCTTCAGTCCTCTGTGACAGGAAACTCAATGTCTCCGGGGCTGTGGACGGCTGATTGGGACAAAATACAACATTTGAGGACGTTCCCTCGGGCGGTGGGACAAAACGATCGACAATTTCACCATTCTCTTTCAATCTTTGGACCGAAATTAATCGTTAATGAAATTAATCGTTAATTGCCGCTCTGAAGGCAAATCAGGCAATTTATCTTTTCGTTTTTTCACACAGTAGGAGGTCATGATGACAAAACCCAACTATGTGATACAGCCTTCGTGCGATGTTCTGTGCGTGGAAGTGTGTGTGTGTGCAGGTGTGTGAATGTGCACTGGTGCCTTCTGATGTCATGTTTTATGTGGTAGAGTTTGAGAGAGTAAGAGAATCCGACCAAAACGTCTTTATGTCGCTTTGAAATGAACTCCCTCCCTTTTCCCTGTTCTCATGAGTTCCGTCCTCATCGGCTCATAAACAAACACATCTTGTTTCAGAAATTAAAAAAAAATATATATATATATTTTTTTTTTTCCGCTTCTGTTTTTGATAGATTTCACTTTTTTTATCATCAAATTTGAAAAATGAATGTGTGCAGAGGACACACCGCGACCTCTGACATGTTCCTGCTGCGCTCGGCGCGGGGACCAGCGAGAAACGTGAAGCAGTTGGGTCTCTGGTGACGCTTTTAGACACATTTCTGTGTTTTATATTTGATGCAGTGAGCTTGAAAAGGAGACATGCATTCCATCTCTTTCCTTTTCCAGGCGTGTGTGTGAATGTGTGTTTGTTTGAGTGTGCAGAACTACACAGACATTTTATATACAACTTCAAAGACCAGTTAATCGTTAAGAATCGTCACTCCGCTCCAAATCTGTGAAACAAAAGTGTTTGTTTTGCTGCGTATGCACACACCTGTGGATGATGTGACCGGTGACCTCACACATCTCCTCCCTTCTCATCCTCGTCCTGCTTTTGAGCCGCCTCATCGTCTCGCGGCGTCTCCGCCGATTTTATTGTTTTTTTTCTGAGCACGGCGAGCAGCTTTTTTTTTTTTTTTTTTTAAATGTTGAATTTTTTTTTTTTTTTCTACAGATTTGTTCACAGTCAGAGTTTATTGATGCAGTAGTTCACGATCCGTCAGCGGCCACTCTCCAAACGAATCACTCACGAATATTCCGTTCAGCTCCCGCGTCTGTGGTTTACAGCAGGACCCGAGAAAAAGGAATCCATATTATGTATCCATCCCTTTTGAGTTCTGACCTGTCTGCACGGACGTGTAAGCCTTGTAGAGAAATATTGTACCTGAAAGCTGTGGGACATGGTCTGTTACACTGTACCTTGTGTTAAAATATGCTTCTTTCTTATATTAAAGGATTTATGATGACAGGAGGGTGTTATCTTTTTCTTCTTCTGTGTTTTTTTTTTTGTTTAAATGGAGCGATGGTGGACTGTCAGTAGATCCGCTCCATCTACTCCATGTCTGGTCTTCATTTCTTAATTCTTTCACTTAAATTCAGGGTTCAAGTGTTATTTTGTTTTTTTACTCAACTACAGAAATAATGTTTTTATAAACCACATTTAAAAGCGTTATGAAATGCTTCATTTAGGCAGAAATAATATATAATGAAGGTAATATTAGTAAAATCATTTACTAATCATTATATAAATATTAGTAAAATCAAACGTCTCCAATCGATGGACACAAACTCCAGGAATCGTACGACCTTGGAGTCTCGGCTGAGTCGGCCGTGAGCGTTCATGGAGTTTTCCGTCGTTCGCATAAAGCGTGGGCTTCGTGGACCCACGACCAACGCAACTGCTTTCTGATTTGATTTGATGGGGCCGCTGTCAAAGGGCGGGATCTGTCCGATAAATACGACAGGCCTGGTGTTTTTATCTGCACAGGAAGCATCAAGTGCAGCAGAGCGGGAAAATCAACTTCCAGTTCTTCACTTAAGTCAGGCTTTTTGTAATCAGTGAAGAATGTGTCATCCATCCAGAAGTGTCATCCATCAGCGGGGCCACACCCCCATTTACATTTAACATTTAGATCTAACCTTTAGATTTGTATTTGAACTTTACATATGGATTTAAGATTTTAGATGTAACTTTATTTAGATTTTAACACATTTACATTTGGATTTAACATTTATATTTGGACTCAAATTTACATTTAGAGCCAACATTTACACAGAGATTTAGATTTAACATTTAGATTTAACGTTTAGATTAAACATTTACACAGAGTTAAATGTAATATTTTGATGTAACATTTACACACGGATTTAGATTTAACGTTTAGATCTAACGTTTATATTTATATTCAAACTTTACATTTTGATTGAAGATTTTAGATATAACTTTATATTTAGATTTAAATATTTACATTTGGATTTAACATTTACACATAGATTTGGACATAAAATTTAGATTTAATATCTAAATATAACACATTTAGATTCCAAATTTATATTTATATTTAACATTTACATATAGATTCAGATTCAGCATTTAGATTAAGGTACAAAGGGACTTTAAACATTTGGTAACACTTTTTGATCAATGTTTTGAACTAAATATTCTAGAATCTTGCCGTTAATTTCCACATGTGTAACTTTTCAATCAGAACCTTATTTTTGTTCATGTTACATCAGTAAAGTTCTGAAAGTCTTCACTGACTCTCGCTGCAACGGTCCAAAGCATTTTACTACTTGCCCTGGCTTGCCTTCTTCCCATGATGCATCCTGTTGCCATCTCCTCCTAGAATTCAAGAAGCCCACATGCAGCTGTTTACATAAAGTTATTTAAAAAAAAAACATTCATCAGAACCGGCCTCCATTCATTGAGTCCATGATCCGGTTCTGATCTGCCCGTTTTTCAGACGGGGTCCACCTCTTTATCAGAACTGGAGTTGAAATTTCCGCAATTTGTGCAACAGTACCTCTCCTTTGTGATCGGACAATACCGGCTAGCCTTCGCCCGCCCGCCGTGAAAATGAACCAGCCTTTGGCACCCGAGACCCAGTATCCGGTTCACCATTTGTCCTTTCAGAGTCCACTTTGGTGGGACCTCACCATTGCAGACACAAGAAAATCAATCCTGAGCTAGTAGTTCTAATTTTTACAGCATATAGTGTGTTTGTACAAGTCTCGAGATAACGGCTATCTTCTTTAGCTTTCCGTCCTACTTATCAAATAGGACTTTCTATATAATGCTGGATATTTATCATTGGGCCTTTTGACATAAGGTGCGCCCCATAGCTCCGTGCTCGGCCCCTTACTCTTTAGCATATACACGCTACCACTGGGTCACACTATAAGCTAACACAAAAACCATAAGCATTGTTATGCAGATGATACACTGATCTATGACCCGTTAAAATTCAGTGACCGGGAGATTTCCCCTTTTTCATTTACAATTCTCACGGCGCCCTTTAACATAAGGTGCGCCCCAGAGCTCCAACCGTGGCCCCTTACTGTTTAGCATAACCGGGTGCCACTGGGTCAAATTATAAGTAAACATAAAATCCAATATCGTTGTTATGCCGATGATACAGTGATCTATGACCCGTTAAAATTCAGTCACCTTTCTTCTTTTCTGTGTGAGCTAAAAGTCATGGATGCCATAAAGAGAATGAGTCAAAAATAATTCCCTTCACTCGGCAGAAGTCGGTCTTTAGTTTAAAGAAACGTCTCGGACCCCTGTCCTCCGACGTTAGACCTGCAGAAACGTGGTGGCGACATTTTCCTTTGAAAAAGTAAAACACAAAAAATCTTGCTTTTAGAAATGAAAGAGCGTTTCCAGGAAGAAGTCCTTCCTCTCTGCGTCTGATCCGCAGAAGGTCATCCATGTCTTCATTTCATCTCGTCCGGATTACTGAAATTACTGGATTCTTTTGTATCAAAGGGCACTTTCATTTCCCCAGCCTGTTCAGAGAGCAGCAGAACCTCGGGTTTGAACAAAACCATACCTCTCCTCACCGGTTACCGGTTAGTTTTAGAATGGATCTTCTGATCCTGCTGGTCAGTTTTAAAGCCCATCACGGTTGAGCTCCTCGCTGCGTGACCGAGCGGTTCTGCCGCTGTGATCCTGGCTGCAGTCTCGGATCTTCAGACGGGCCGCTCCAGAGTCCCGCCTCGGGACTAACGGTCCGGTCGGGTCGGGTCCCCTCAGCTCTGGAACTCCCTGCCTGAAGAGCTGAGGCCTGCAGAACCGGTAAATTCCTCTAAAACGATACCCGCTCCTTTATCACATATCATCTGCTGCAATAAACAATGAACTTTATTTATTCACTCCTGTCCTCAATTTAATGTCTCCCAGTTTTTTTTATACTTCAGAATGTTGAATAGTTGAAGTTATTGTGCACAAAAAAAGCCTTTTAGTTCTTAAGACATATTCTCAGGGCCAGATTGTCTCATCTGTTTTTGAATGTTCTCATATTCTCGTTTGTCTTTTCCATTTTATTCATGTGAGATAATGGCGGAGAGTCAGAGAGACAAACGTCTTTCCTGAACGTTTCCTTTTTAATTTGAGGGTAATTGATATCTCAACATTATTAAAAACCTTTTTCACAATCGAGCATTTGAAGCACATTCATTTCTGTTTATCGCATTATTCTACGATCTTGAAAAGGCTTGGAGGAGTTGACATCAATTTGTTTCTGTCGAGTGGAGTTCTGACTTTTATTAGCCTGCAGTCGGCTCGGTTTTTTACTCTTTTGTATAATTAGTTAGATTTCCCAAACTTCATCGTAAAAAAAAAGAAAAGAATATTGTGAGTGACAGCCGAGGAGACGCCTGAGGATGAGGGTCTGAGTTGGGCCATGAACCAAGAGGCTGAACATTTGGGTTCACATTTTCTTCGTGTTTTCTTCCTTAAGCAGCTGATCCTCACAGTTGAAGTTAAGGTGTCCAGTATGACGATCCGCTGACACTCTGAGATGGAACACCTCTTGTTCCACAGGGTAAGTATTTAATTCTGTTTGAAACGGGAATAATCGGCATGAACTAGACCTACGCCATCGTCCCTGAAGGCGAGGGTTCATCCCTCTTTACAGCCCCCAATCCCCTGCGTTGTACAAGCAATCCCCATGAATGAACTCCTCAAATTCAATGTGACTCGTTAATAATCTCGAACACTCCTTATTGACTCAACCTCCAACTATTTCTATAAAGTCAGCAAGATGCTTTGAGATCAGATTCCACAGAGACTCAATAATGAAGTTAAATTCATTCATTCATAAACTTGATCGGGAAGTTCAGAAAATGTGTTTTCCACAAAAAGCTCCTCCTTATGAGAAAAATACAGACTTTTATAGTAAAATAATATATACTCCTTATGTAGAATCATATGACGCAATTTGGACATAATCGGACCAACTGTTTAGAAGTTGTTTTGCTAAAAGCTCCCCCTAGTGAGTAAAATATGAACTGCTGGAGTAAAAAATATGATATGTGTGATATAGATTTCCTGGAGTCGATTCATATGCACAACATTTGGACTTAATTGTCCGAAAAATAGTGTTTTTCTTTAAAAAAAAGAAAGAAAAAAACTTCATCTAGTGAGTTAAATATAATCTAATAGAGTAAATATGATTTATATCAGATAAATCTCTTTGTTCTGATTCTTATGCACCGTATTTGGAATAAATCGGACCAGTGAAAGTTGTGATTTCGAGATAAAGTTGCCCCTAGTGGCAGGAATATGCGACTGACCTTCACCAAATTTAGTCCAGTTCTTCCTCCCACTGAGGAAGTTTAGAGTAACGATCCAACATGAAGGATCTGTGATTATGATCCCATAAAATCCCCGACTTTTACGCAATTAAACCCTCAGCATTGAAAAACAACAACAACAACAACAACAACAACACAGTCGACTGAAAACTTTGATTTGATTTTAGCGCAGGATTATGCAGCATACAGTTACTGTTCTTTTTCCTTAAAGGGCTAAAGGATGACACAAGCGTTTGAAGAGATTCTTACCCGGAGCATCAGTCATCAGAGAACTCCCGGTGACTGTGAGGAACCTTCTTGCGGTTCTTTCTGAGACCGTTGACGGTGTCAGACTCCTGATATGTTTTTCAGTCCCACTGGCAGTTCCTGGAATTGACTCTATTGAAGCGATCTGTGTGGCGAGCCTCCAGAGTCAAAGGGATCCTTTGAGCAGCGGGCGACGTCACATCTGCGTCAGCTAATTTGTAGAGTTCTTACATCACATGACAACACTCATCCTCACGCCGTTTCATGTGACGCGTTAAAGGAAGTCTTTCAGAGAACCGGGCAGACTGGGAGCGGTCCGGGCGGTATGAGGGTTCTTCTTTGTCGTTTGTCATTAAAGGGCAGCCAGTTTAAAAAAAAAAAAATCTTTTTTTAAATTTATTTTTAAATTGTTTATAACCACAGCTCGATATTTGAGGGCAAACGCTTCCTTATGAAACGACAAAATCTGCAGAGCTCACATGATGTCATGATGTGTGAGCTGTGTCCAAACCCGGTTGGTCGGGGTCCGGTGGACCCGATTGGTTGACGCTGTAATCGGGTGACTTTCTGTAATCACATGAAAATAAGTGATTGACTCAGGGAGCAATTTAAATCAATGGTGAGAAGAATTTCAGGCTGAAGCACCAAACCTGTGAAGTTGACTATAATCAGCAGGTACCTCGGTCCCGGGACGGAGTAATCGGGTCGGCTTGACCGAGCCATCAATTTCAAGCTGCAGTATTTATACTGCTCTTTAATACGTGCAGAACAGGAGCAGGACGTGTTTGTGTTCTGGAAATCATATCATTCCCATCACGTAAAGGACTTCAAAGGAAACTCAAGTGATAAAATGGAAAAGTAAATATAGGGTTCCATGTTTCTGCCGCCGCATCCACCGCCGCAGATCTTTGGTTTCGACGCGATAACTCAAAAACCATTCAGTGAATCATTTATGTATTTTGGACTCACATAGACTTTAGTGTGAGGAAGAACTGGATTGATTTTGAGAAAGATCGGTTGTATATTTACACCAATATATAGCTCTACTTTTTTTTTTTTACTCCCATACATGTTCCCGGGTGGTGTTTTTTATTCTTTTATTGTAAACCCAAAAAGTTCCCAAAAAAATGGATTTTAAGGGATCGCCGCCACAACACTCCCTTTGTGTTAAGTCCATAACTCCAGCGAGCAGCACATCCTCATACCTCTGAGCTCTTCAGCCCTTGGGCTGTTGTTTGATCCTCACACAGAAGTATTTCACTCAGATAAGCTTATTTTACATAGATTGTGCAACGGAACCCGTTTCTTCTCAACGCCGCCTTTGTTTGTTTTAGGAACAAGGAACCTACGGCGCTCTGATGCAGCGCCGCTGTGTGATGTTGGATAACTGGCCAGTGTGACAAAACGCCGCCTGCATCTGGTTTCACATCTTCTAGATGTTGTCGTTACGCGCCGGTTCTCCTCTTCCTCAGCATGTCGCTCAGGCGCTTCAAGTCTTTGTTCTGCATCAGCGGCGGAATGAAGTATGAAGATCCGACTGCGTCACGTCGCCAGACAGGAAGAGTCGGTCAGACTCCTTCCTGTTTTGTAAACTTCATAACTTTAGTTTAGTTTATTTATTTGACATGAACCTACAGTTGGAATAAGAGAGATTCCACTGAGGGATTCACCTGAGAGATTCACCTGAGAGATTCACCTGAGAGATTCACCTGAGAGATTCACCTGAGAGATTCACCTGAGAGATTCCACTGAGAGATTCACCTGAGAGATTCACCTGAGAGATTCACCTGAGCTTGAGGAAGTCTAGTATCACCTCCTGTCTGAGTTCTGCCTGAGGTTTTGTGAGGGGGCTGAAGAGTTCACCACTATCCCACTAAACACAAATTAAAAATGTTCCCTCTAATGCCGGAAAAACTCTAATTTTCTCCTCGCAAATTAAAATGTAAAAGTGGAGGCTCTGAGTGGTCTTGAATTATGTTAATTAGCTAATTAATGGAGGTCTTTGTAGGACATCAATCATATTAAACTCCACCATAAAGCCAATGCGGCGCAGCCAAAAACGGATAAAGCTGAGAAAGTCCAGTAAGAGTCCCTTCAAAACTTCCTGCACAAAAGGGTTTAAAGCTTCATTTTATAATATTACACATGGAATCCTGCCGATGTGTCTTTATGCTCGTAATCACAAAATTCCTCTATAGATCCAGGCGAGCTTACGTCACGGATGGTGCTGATGCTGAGAAGGGAAGCCGTTGGGTCACTAAAAGACCCGGACTGCCTAGAGAGTGAAGGAACAATGGCTTCAGAACCCGCTGTGAACCTATTTAGGTCGGGGAACCGGGGTTTGTATGCTGGAGCTCCTTGGTACAATGAGACCGCAGCACAGGAGAGCCTCCGGAAACGACTGGAAAAGGCTCAAGGTAACTGTGGATCCCGGATCTGATGGGGATCCATCAAACAGCGCCGGTTGGCCAAAATAAGCGGTCCAATGCAGGGTTGTATAACTATTTAAGACCCGTCTATGTCTCCAGGTTCATCACTGAAGATGTGTCCAAGTCCGGTCTTGGAGCAGGTGTTCGCTGATAGCTAGCTTTGGATAAAGCGGAGTTAACTCGTTAAAAGTTGGAGATATTTAGGAATCATCAATATCCCAACATAGACCTTTGTGCGAGGAAGAACTGGCTCGATTTTAGAAAAGGTCCGATGTATGATCCCGAAACTAAGGGGGGCTTTATCTCTAAAAGTATTTGGGTCATACTTTCTAAACTTCTGGTCCGATTAAGTCCAGGTTGAGCTTTTACTATGAAAAACACTGTTTTTTTGGACATAACCTATCTGTCCCTGTACAATGCAGAGGATTGGGGCTTTTAGGGGGATCAACCCTTACTGTATGAGGCCTGGTTTACGAATGGAAAAGCTGACCAATCAAGGTGGACAAACTTCTTCAAAGATCATGCTGCCCTGCACAAAGACACGAGGACACTCTGTTCCTCATCCAGACAGCAACCCTGATCTCGTCTTTACGAATAACTGAAGAAAATCCACCAAATACGTCTTTTTCATCGTTTCAGAGACCACATGGTTTATTCTGCGACTGCGCTGGAGTATTTTTGCCGTGTCATGTTAACCGACCGTATCGTGTTTGACAGCAGATTGAGAACACCAAATTGCCTCGCCTGTTTGGTGGAACTTTTTCTGAGAAGCTCTTAAAACGCCAAAGAAAATTTGAAAATCTGCAAAATCAGGAAAGCTGGTCAGGCGCCAGCCAACCATGGCCATGTGATCAAAAAGTGATTTTGAGGTTGGGTTTTTTCTTTTATCAGCTGCAGCAAAGCCGAGGCTGATTGTCCCCATCATGTAATCCATTGCTATCTTGTAGATAGTCAATAAATAGATTTAAATCGTATGTCACTGATGTCACTGATGAAAAACCAGCGAAAACTTTTCGGCCAAACGATCTTAATCACAACCGTCAAATTTAATCAACGCGAGGAACATAGTAATTTTATATAAGCTAACGTTAGCGGAGGGGCTAAAGCTAGCGGGAGGTCCGAGCCAGCCAGGAGCCTTTGAAGTCCCTGATCAAGGCCGACACTGAACATTATTTTCACTTTGAAATGTCAGAGAGTTGATTAAAGAATTGTTAAAGTCAACATGTAGGTTATAGTCAACATGTCAGAACACATACACAATGCCTCACAATGATACGTTTCGTTCCTCTCATGTGTGGACTTTACGACAAACAGTTTTTTTTCACTACTTCCTTTTTAACTTGAAGAATTACACGCTTCTGTTTGGAGAAACGTGCAAAACTCTGACCGGCTGTACTTATGGATCCGTCTTTTGAAGAAGCAGTCGAGCAATGCGATAAAATGACCCTCGTTAGTCAGGCTAACACAGCGTGGTTATTTCATAATGACTGTAAAAATTATATTTTCACAGAATTGAAGTTTGCGAAGCCACTGAACCTTTTTACACGATCATCAGCTGGACTATTTAATGACGTCTGGCTACCGGTCCTTGTTCGTGATAATGAACTCTATTCCAAACACGCGAGCTCACCAGCCTCGGTCCCGTCCTGACCTTTGAACTTATCTACACTTCAAAGCATCGGCAGAACTCTCATCTCCCGGTCTGTCATGGCCGAGAAAAGGACCTGAACCTTGTCCGCCTCTCAAAGAACCACAGCTTGAGCCGTAGACTTAAAGAAGTAAGTCCAAAATGAATAACATTCTTTAATAAGTGTCTGACGTCAGGCCATATAATGGGTCATCTGTGGCCGCAGACGGTCCGGTCCTGTGATTCTGTTTGAGTCCAATCAAATGATTGGAAGGACAACAACTAAGCGAAAACTAAGTTACTTACTTTTAGACCATGAAACGGATAATAAGCCAGTAGTACTGGGACGTACTGATGTAGAATGCAATCCTTGGTTTTAAATGTGAATACTCAATGACTGAAACGATTAGATTATTTATCTAGTGCTACCAAAGGTCCAAAGTTTCTTCATTTGTCCCTGAAAAGTACTTTTTTTCTTGTGCAGACAGATTCAACATTCAAAGGAAAGAAGAACAATCCAACAAAATAAAACAACACAGAATACAAATGCACCAAACGAGACACAACAGAAGCCAAAGTCGACATCATTGTTCTATTATGACGCTTTGTTGAAGAAAATAATGACGTCTTGAATTAACGCCCAATTCCGATTTTTTTCTGATATCTGACTTTTTTTGTTTTTTGCGTAGCTGTTCGCATTACTCAGAAAACGTGTCCGTTATCGGACTCCGGTACGAATGGTTGAAGACCCTGAACTGAATAGAACAGTAACCAACGCCTCACACGCAGCAGGCTGTCAAGTCAAACTGGAGGGCCACTAAAGTAAGTTGGAACTCTGTTGTTTGTAGTAAAAGTGTTTGTAGTGATGTTTGAAGTGTGACGTCATAGTCACATGGATTCCGATCCGACGGTTCAGACTGAGGTCGCATAGCAAGACATTTGGAGCGCATGTGGAAGAGGCCCAAATCGGAAACAGATTCCGTGTGGGTTGTTCACACTGTGACAAAGTCAAATATGTGGAACAAAATCAGACCTGGGTCAGATTTTTTTTAGGCAGGCGATTCAATCTGGACTACAATCTGGAAATGATGCCAAAAAAAAAATGTGTTTTTTGTCAAAAAAATAATAATCTCCCCCAAGTGGGGAAGAGTAAAATATGAACTATTAGAGTAGTATTTGAGGCATACAAATAAAATCCCCTTTTGGGTCGAGTCATTTTCACCAAACCTGGACTATTGGACTAACAGTTTGGAGGACTATCCAGTCCAGTTGCTCCAAAACGTTTTAATTTGATGAAAATGACCTCCTGAAGAGTGGATCTGCTTCCTCTTACATACTAATGACCTCTACCCTACACCACAACACGCCCAGCCTAGCTAGCATACCCTGGCATGTCAAAGAACACGCCCTAAATGGCAAACTTCCAAATCTGAAAAAAGAGTTTCTGATTAGACAAAATAACGCTGACTAATGTTATCGCAGCCACGGAGAGAAAGTCATGAAATGACATCATTAATCATACATTTCTGATTGAATTATGATTGATGATGATTTCTATTTTCTTTAGCTAGCCATCCTCACTAAAAAGACTTCATCCCGGCGTCTTAGTTGCTCATACCGCCGACGTTTGCTTTGATGTACTCGCTCCATTTACGGCGGTGTGATATTCTGCTGATTTAATCAAAAACCGAACACAAGCAAGAGCGAGAATCTTGGATAGAGAAACACGTATTTGTTAGCGGTGGAGGCTTTCTGGCGAGCATGAAGGCCTCAGCTGGAGTCCCTGTCAGGCACGACAAACCCCCCCGGCGTCTAACCGTGCCTATGAGAGCGCCCTGGAACCATACGTCCAAATCAATGTCCAGATTAAGTTCTGATATCTCTAAGGGGCTGTCGCATCTGGTTAAAAGGGAACGCCGCGTGGGAGATGTTTGCATCGCGAGGAAGAGTGCGAGCCGGGATCCTTTTTTTCCTCCTGGAGCGGCCGATCAATATGCCACTCAGATGTTCTTTCAGCGCCTAGCAAATCTTTTTAAACACAGCTGACGCCGTTTAATCAAAGTCGTGTTCGGGTGATTTGGAGAAAGTTGTCGCTTCACACCTCGCCTTAAATGATGAAGTTAGGATGTGTGTGTGTGTGTGTGTGTGTGTGTGTGTGTGTGTGTGTGTGTGTGTGTGTGTGTGTGTGTGTGTGTGC
>JBBDHG010000166.1:205000-342500 GCA_037951165.1 Lophius americanus | reverse complement strand
CTATGCAGATGATACGCAGCTATATTTATCAATAAAGAAAGATGAAAGGTATCAAATAGTCAAAGTTCAGGTCTTTGAAGACCTGGATGACTTTTAAATGGTGAATTCAGACAAAACTGAAGTTTTTATAGTCCGCCCAAACCACCTCCGACAGCAGCTTCCAGATCAGATTGATTCTCTAGATGTCATCGCCTCGGCCCCCCAGCTCTACTGTAAGGAACCTAGGAGTTCTGTTTGACCAGGACATGTCCTCCTCTCATGTAAAGAAAGTCTCTGGGGCAGCTTTCTTTCATCAGACGGATGCTGAGAACTGAATCCACACATTTGTTACCTCCAGACTAGATTCCTGTAATTCTCTATTATCAGAATAACTCTGTAAAAAACCTGCAGCTAATCCCAAACTGCTGCCGCAAGAGTACTGAAGGAACGAGAAGAAGTGTCCGTGTGTTGACATCGCATCCCAGCATGCTCCTTTTTCACAAAGCTTCTAGTGGGGGTGGGATCAGGCTGGTCCTGGACCAGCTCTTAGTCCTGGACCACTTCTATTTCTATATCATTTATTGATAAATTCATGCCCCATAAATGCACCACTGACTCTATTCCCTCACCGAGTCCTTGTGGCCGGGAGTCTTTGTGTTCCATCGCCCCGCAGGCGCCCAGGAATGGTGGAAGGTCTGGGTGCTGGTTTGTGGCGGAACCGAGCCTCGGACCTTTGACACATCTACTGCCGAGGTCCTGCTGGACGCCATCTTTTACTACTATCACTAATAACCGTATATATATCCAATACTAAGTACTACTGCTACTATTGTATATGTATACTGTAGTACTACTGCTACTATTGTATATGTATACTGTAGTACCTCTGCTACTATTGTATATGTATACTGTAGTACCTCTGCTACTATTGTATATGTATACTGTAGTACCTCTGCTACTATTGTATATGTATACTGTAGTACCTCTGCTACTATTGTATATGTATACTGTAGTACCTCTGCTACTATTGTATATGTATACTGTAGTACCTCTGCTACTATTGTATATGTATACTGTAGTACCTCTGCTACTATTGTATATGTATACTGTAGTACTACTGCTACTATTGTATATGTATAGTGTAGTACCTCTGCTACTATTGTATATGTATACTGTAGTACCTCTACTACTATTGTATATGTATACTGTAGTACCTCTACTACTATTGTATATGTATACTGTAGTACCTCTACTACTATTGTATATGTATACTGTAGTACTACTGCTACTATTGTATATGTATACTGTAGTACCTCTGCTACTATTGTATATGTATACTGTAGTACTACTGCTACTATTGTATATGTATAGTGTAGTACCTCTGCTACTATTGTATATGTATACTGTAGTACCTCTGCTACTATTGTATATGTATACTGTAGTACTACTGCTACTATTGTATATGTATAGTGTAGTACCTCTGCTACTATTGTATATGTATAGTGTAGTACCTCTGCTACTATTGTATATGTATACTGTAGTACCTCTACTACTATTGTATATGTATACTGTAGTACCTCTACTACTATTGTATATTTATACTGTAGTACCTCTGCTACTATTGTATATGTATACTGTAGTACCTCTGCTACTATTGTATATGTATACTGTAGTACTACTGCTACTATTGTATATGTATACTGTAGTACCTCTACTACTATTGTATATGTATACTGTAGTACCTCTGCTACTATTGTATATGTATACTGTAGTACCTCTGCTACTATTGTATATGTATACTGTAGTACCTCTGCTACTATTGTATATGTATACTGTAGTACTACTGCTACTATTGTATATGTATACTGTAGTACCTCTGCTACTATTGTATATGTATACTGTAGTACCTCTGCTACTATTGTATATGTATACTGTAGTACTACTGCTACTATTGTATATGTATACTGTAGTACCTCTGCTACTATTGTATATGTATACTGTAGTACTACTGCTACTATTGTACTAAGTTTAAAAAATCATGCTGATTTCTATGAAATCTGAATCCATACATACATTAAAAACATGATTATTTAAATGAAATCAAAGAGATGCAGGTACTTAACATTTAATTATGCAGTTATTCCTTTTGTGAGCGTAGTAAGACTTTTTTTCCATTTTCCGTCTCTAGGAAGCCCCTCAGTCGCAGCAGGCATGATGTTAGAGTCAGTCTGTTCATTATTTTTTGTTGGACTGTGTTTAAAGCCTCTGACTGCACAAGAGTGGAAACCTTTCTCATCAAATCAGAATCAAGTCACTTCCTCAGGGTCGTCTTCTCTGGAACTATTGTACCTGCAGGTCTGCTTGATATTCACATCCAACTATCTCTCTCTCTCTCTCTCTCTCTCTGTCTCTCTCTATCTATCTGTCTCTCTCTCTCTCTCTATCTGTCTCTCTCTCTCTCTCTCTATCTGTCTCTCTCTCTCTCTCTCTGTCTCTCTGTCTCTCTTTCTCTCTCTATCTATCTCGCTCTGTCTTATATCTCTCTCTCTCTCTCTCTGTCTGTCTGTCTGTCTCTCTCTCTCTATCTCTCTCTCTCTCTCTATCTATCTATCTATCTCACTCTGTCTTATCTCTCTCTGTCTGTCTGTCTGTCTGTCTGTCTCTGTCTCTCTCTCTCTCTCTCTCACTCTGTCTTCTCTCTCTCTCTCTGTCTGTCTGTCTCTCTCTGTCTCTATCTCACTCTGTCTTATATCTATCTCTCTGTCTTCTCTCCCTCTCTCTCTCTCTCTCTCTCTCTCTCGCTCTCTCTCTCTCTCTCACACTCTCTGTCTTCTCTCTCTTTCTGTCTTGCTCTCTCTCTCTCTTCTCTCTATCTCACTCTCTTCTATCTCTCTTCTATCTCTCCCTCTCTTTTTACCTCTCTCTCGCTCCTCATGAGGGTCTGAACTCTCGGAAACAATTAATTTCAGTCACTTTTGTCATCAAAACAAATAAAAGCTGATGCATAACAATTACAACTAGTGATTTATTTATTTATGTGTCTCTGCAACCAAACTTAATATCATTTATTAATGTTTTAGAAATAATCCCAATTCCATAACCAAATTAGAAACAGTTTTAAATCCTTTATAAACGCAGTTTAATTGTAGAGTTCAACCAACCACATAAAATTAGTGGAACCGCTTTAGGATAAGAGGGCCATTATAAAGGGTTTATGAATGCTTATTACTAGTTTATTAAGTACGTTTATAAGTCATTAATAAGCTGCTGTAACTCATCACATGATGAAGACAACGGTGACGGTGAACCTGTAAGGATTGTTGAACCATACGTGTATTATAACTTCTTTGTACTAGATAATTAATGATTAATAAGGTGTTCACAACCTAATTATATAATCTAATGAGAAACCTTTCAGAAATCCTTCAGAAAGGGGAGTCTTATTTCAAAGTTCTAACAATCTTACAAAAACTAATGTGGCTATTTCACAATAAGACTATACTTTATAAAGGCTTTATTAATGATTTATTACTAGTTTATTAAGATGTGAAAACGTAATAAATCAGTAATAAGCTGCTATTACGGATTTTTTTCTAAAAAGGCTTGAAACATATATCGTATGTCACTCATAATTGTTTATTAAGGATTTATAAGGTGTTTGATACCTGATTATAAACTATGCATAAATCCTTTAAAAGGGTCGCCTTACAGTGAAGTTATAAAATAATCTACTTTCCATGGAAATGTTGACATTTTTGAAAAAAAAAATAGAAAATAGTTCCTTCAAAATATTATAATTTACAGTAATCTTGCGCATCGAGAGATAAATAGTTACAAACACTGAAGGCTAATTGAATTCTTCACATAGAGCTGAATAAGTGTAACCTGATGATGTCATTAAAGAACGTCCGTCAAAGATCCGACCCCAGACAATCCGCTTTCAAACCAAGTCAGGGATACGAGATTATTATCTTTTTTTTTCTTTCAGTCAGCTGTTGGTGACGACATAAGTGCTTAAGTGAAATAATCGTGATCAGAACATTACGTAATAAACGGAGAGTTACACCAACATAGCATTTTGTGACAGAATAATAATAAAATAATAATAATGCATTTAATTTATTATGCACTTTACATTTGGATCAAATCTCAAAGTGCTACAAAGTAAAAGCAGATGAAAGCATCAACAAAAAATTAAATAACAATATAAAAACCTGAAAAAAAGCAGCAATGTTAATTAAAATTATAGGTTCTGCTAAAAAGGAAAGTTTTAAGTCTGTTTTTAAATGTGTCAGTCGTCTGTGGAGCCCTCAGATGGTCAGGGAGAATGTCATTTTTAAAAAAATTTTTTATTTTTTACAGCCAGCACATTAACTAGCCAAAGAGGAGCCTTAAATATTATTGAACATTATTATATAGGATCTAAAAGGCTCAAAACAGATAAATGTTCCCGAACACAAGAATGTGAATGAAAAAGCATTTTCCATCACGAATCAGTCGACCTCTTCCTCGGCTGCTGCATCAAATCTCGACGACTAATGTGAACCCTCAAAGTTTAATTTGATTCAAATTACTTTTATTAATTTACTTCTTCTTTGCTTGTTTAGCTTTTGCAACGGTTGTTTGATGTCAATCTTGCAAGATCTTTCAAAATTTATGAGCTGGCGGGAGAGAAACTTGTGGATTTTTTTTTTCTTCCTCTCATTGAGAAAATTCAATGAGTCTGTGATATTTTAATTTTTTTTATTACATTTCGAGTCAATCATCTCCCTGTTTACTCAGTAAGATCAGATAAGACACTCCAACACGTTTATCTGATGCCCATGAAGGGGTTGAAAAAAAAAATGGAGGCATATTTCCCCTGCAGGATCTTCTCTCTCTCTATATATATATATATAAGCATGTTTTTTGGGGGGGTTTTTTCCATCTGCAGACAGTTCGCATGATGACGTCACATATTTGACGCTGTCAGTCTGATCTAATCTTCGCTGTTTGAGTCTTCAAGGACGCCTCATGGGGCAGGAATGGCGAAAAACACAGTTTGGGCTAGCGTGGTAATTTTCTTTAACCGTGTAGATAACTTTCAAATGAAATTACACAGCGTACATAATTCCAACTAAGCCCTTTGGCCCCCGTTGGCACAACAACATAGTGCTTTGTGCAGACTACAAAACGTCTATACATGAGAGGAGACACATGAAGTCTGCTGGGTCCAAACATGACTCATGGTCAGGGGCTGAGGTCTTCTGAAGAGGAGTTGTTTATCGTCGGCAGTCAGCGCCTCCGGAGCGTTTTCTGTTCTTGACCCACTGACTTTCACCTGTAATGGTGTGATTAGTCACAGCGTGTCCCCGCCAAGCTGAATCCACTCTTTATTTCCATGCAGTTGACGCTACTGCTTTGCATAACCGTCTCCTTTGCGCTTTAATGTGGGCCGTCACAGATGAGCATCAACCAAATAAAAGTATTCTGGCCCAGCTTTTATTCCGGATTCTCGGTATCTTAGAAGCTGATTCTCGACAACGACACTAATGTGTGTCTGAATCTTTCAGTCACTCATCTATAATGTGTAATTTTATCATGACCCTTTGATGTACCGCTCAACTGAGCACATTATGAGTCACCTTAAAATGTGCCAAACTGGACCGAAGCTCTTTATTACCTGACCCAGTAACAGCATTTGTGTTCTGAAGAGTAAGGGGGCCAAGGATGAAGCCATGCGGTACACCCCAGGGCTTCAAAAGAACAAATGGCCCCAAAACTCCCCCTCCAGGTGGAAATATACAACCCACCATTCCTTAAATGAATCCAGTTCTTCCTCACACTGAGGTCTATGTGTGTATAAAATTTAAAAATTATCCTTGAAAGAGTTTGTGAGTTATCGCGTTAACACGAAGGATCTGCATGGTTATGATAAAATCGTCCCCTTGCAATGGCGGTGGGTGGCGAGCGTCTGCGTTTCCACGGCGACACAACGCCTTTTTATAATAAAAATAATAAGTAGTCGTAAAGTAGAAGGTGCAGTTTGTGGCTAATAAGAAATAAAGAATAATAAAGCTGTCAGAGCGGTGCTAGCTAACAAGTTAGGACTCTATGCAGTCAAACGTAGCGCTTTTACCCATAATTCTCTCTGCTAAATAGACCAACCAAACTGTCCATGGCGTTCTGGACAGCTACCAGATACGGCGGCAACTTAAAAAAAAATTAAATGTTTTGGCACACAGGATGGCAAAAAATAAACAAGACAGCTGGTTTCTTTCTTGTTTGTTAGCATGTTGCTAACAAACAAACTTTTTCTCTGCCTCAGGCATTTTCAAACAAAACTTTATTGACAACTATTAAATAGCGACAGCAGGCTTTCGGAGCCGGACGGGCAGAACACCTGCATACTACTAAGCAGGTGGTTTTAATATAACGGCTGGTCGGTGTAAAAGTGCTTTTTTTTTTTTTCCTTCTCTCGTTTCTAGTTTTGTGTGTTTCTATTCAACATGTGGCGCTTAAGATGTTTGGAGGCTTTTGGTGTTTCAAAGACGGGTCACCAAGATCAGATAAACATGCAGGAACCCGTTTGAGCCCAGGACCCCGGGGGCCAGCGGCCCACTCCGCCAAGCTGCTAGCAGCGCCGTGATCTGTAAAGCAATATGACCTTTGACCCCGCAGAGAGAGGAGAGAGTGCGCGTGAATGTTATGTTTCTGTTTACTCCGCACCAGAACCATCATATGAAGTCCCTCGTGAAAAAAAAAAGAAAGGAAGAAAGAAAGAAGGAAGTTTGTTTTACATAAAGCAAATATATTTCTGGTGTACATTACAGCTGACTTCACTTTATCGTCCGATCAACCGGGCGAACATCCAACCGCCAGGCGTTAAAGTAAAACATTCCGCAAGAGATGGAGTTTGGATAAATACATGTTTGCTTTGGAAAACAACAACAACAACAACAACAACAACAACAACAACACAAACAGTCACAATCTGAAGGTCTGTGTGTCAAATACAGGTATTAGTGTGTACCGCCGCCGCACTATTATGCAAATGAGGACGATACAAAAAAAAACAACTGCATTCATGTGTTCATTCCTTTGCGTTCATGCATTTTGAAGCTTTACTTAGCAGACCCCCACCTCCTAGAAGCTGGTGAGGTGAAGCCCCCCCCCCCCCTATATCTACATGTCTGTAGAAGGCTTCACGTCTGCAAGAAAAACACGAGACAGAAAAGTCACGGTAAAAAGCGATCCAGAATGAAGCTGGGACCACCGCCGCCGCCGCCCGCCGCGCCCCCGTACGATCCATCGAGCTGGTAGCTGCAAGATGATTTGAGTGGTTATAGTGAAGGAGTGAGTAGTTGCATACTTCCTGTTTACTTCAGTCCCATTCGGCTTCTTCTTTTACTTTTTTATTTTAGAGTCCAAAAACCCACAACGATCGGGAGAAGCTCCGCCCCTCGCCTTGTGTATAAATCAGAAAAAGAAAAAAGAAGTGCGTCCGTGTGCTTAGACGACGGTGATGCGGTTGTGTGGGTCGTTGTTGGTGCTGGAACCGTCCATCTTGACCACCGTGACTTTGGACGAGTGCTGGGAGCTCTGCTGGGCGTTCCGGTGGCAGAGGCGCTCGCGGTAATTCTGGGCGAAGATGAGCAGCATGAGCGGGTTGATGCAGCTGTGCGAGTAGCTGAGGCAGATGCTGATGTTGTAGGCGTAGACGAAGGGGATGGTGGGCGTGTTGTTGGTCAGGTTGATCACCTGGATGACGTGGTAGGGCGACCAGCAGATCAGGAACAGAGCGATGACCATCAGCACCATCTTGGTGGCTCTTTTGGCCCAGACCGACTGCTTCCGTTTGACGCGGCGGATGGAGCTGAAGACGTGGTAGAGGGTGAGCGAGTAGAAGGTGCTGATGATGATGAGAGGGATGATGTAGCCCAGGATGGACTGGTAGAGGGTGTACCAGTACATGTCCTCGGGTCCGTCCAAGTCCATCATGCACACCTCCATATGCTGTCTGTGCACGACCTTGGCGTAGAGCATGACCGGGATGGTGAGGAGGAAGCTGCCCAGCCACACCAGCATGTTGATGATGATGGTCCACTGGATGGTCCTCTTCTCCGAGGTGGGGTGAACGATAGCGATGTACCTGGGTGGAAGGAGACACTTTTTAAGGGACTAGTAGAGACTATTGTACCTGCAGCTTTGCTAGCATCACTAAAACGTCTGAACGCTGACGAGCTGAAGGAATATAAATCGGACGAAGGGCGCTGGCCGTCATGGCCGACATGTTTGGACTAAATTGGACCGACGGTTGAGAAATTCTGTCCGGAATAACTTTTGGACGATAACGTCATTTGTTCCAATCTGTTGGAGAAAGTATAGAATATGTTCCTTGAAATAAGAAATATGAATATATACGAGCCAAGAAAACAACAACCAGTGGGTTATTTGAGTATTTTACTTTTATTTGAGTATTTTACTTTTATTTGGGGCATTTATTCATTTAATATTGTAAACACTAAACTAAATGTCCCATCATAATTTTATCTAGAATGTTTTATCTTTACTTCAGCTTAAAAATTTCGTATTTCATGGAAAAATATTTCAAGTATTGAATGTTTTAAAAAACATATAAGATTTTTTATTATTATTTTTTTGGTTTCTTCAAGTTAGATAATTAATTTTTAACAGTCCTCAGATTCTTTATATGACGAAACATATCTTACTTATTGAATAGAATGTTCCCAACAGCCATAATTAATGCCTCCATATCGGTGGCCCCTTTTACTTGTGGTGTCCCCCAGGGCGCCGTCCTAGGCCCCTTATTATTTAACATACGTAAAGATGCATACTAGCGCTGCGTCGAATTATAAACAGGTTCAGGCAAGTGGCTCACGTTTTTTTTCTACGTAGAAATAGGGACACAGAACAGTTGAGCAGAACATTAAGTGTTAAACAAATCCTTCTTTTATCTGTTTTTTTTTTTTTTTGTTATTTTTTAGGAATTCTACCATGAGCTGCTCGTGTATTTCATAAGACACCACTCAAATCCAATCTCCCCGCAGATTTTCGTCGTAAAAACCTGAAGAAAAGTGCGAGAAGCCGAAGCTTCTTTTATATCTTTCACGTATTTTTCAGTTTTAAGATGTGGAAAAGTAGCATTTAAATAATAAATGTAACTTTCTACATAAAACCTAACTTTTAACCTTATCAGGGTCAAAAACTAAAAGTATTCTACAGCTCAGGATCTGTTCACCCCGCCTGTAAATGTAAAGTTAGACTAAGAATAAGAGCGAGGACAAAAATCTGGTGAAACAAGGTTCGGTTGTTTCGACAGAATCCATAATGAAAAGTCTTTCTGTGTCTTACAGCCGGTGGGGATGAAAGCATTCCTGCATCCTTGTGAAGTGGATCTTTGTTTGCCAAGGACAGGGTTTAATTCTTGTTATCCAAAGTGATATGAGAAAAAAATAAAAAATAATAACGAGGCTGCTGAGAGATAGAATAACTAGAATATAGTCCGCTCAGAAGAACTCAGGTAAAATAACGAGATTCTTCTACTTTTCCTCAATCATGGCCATGAAATATACGTTTTATTACTTTTAATAATAATAATTACCTGTCCGGTGACACATACTTGAAAAAAAAAACATACTAATAATAAAAACGATATTAATAATAATATCAGTAACAATAATCCTAATAGTATATTCTTATATTATATTACATATTTATATATGTAATATAATACATATTATATGTATTATATTACATATATTATTATATATATATATATATTATTGAATATATAATAGAAGATACTATATATTCATATAATATATAAAATGAATATTTTGTATTTTATTAATACAAAATAAATTGATATTATATATTCAATTTATTTTGTATTAATATAAATAATATTTTGTTATGGTATTATGTTATATATTATATTTTAGTATTATTTTATATTTAAATGAATATCATTTTGTAATAATATAATATTATATATTCGATTTATTATTATTTTCTTTTAATATAATCATTTACATTTAAATTATATTAATTTTAATATAAAATAATACTAAAATATAATATATAACATAATACCATAACAAAATGATATTTATATTAATACAAAATAAATTGAATATATAATATATACTATTTTATCAATACAAAATGATATTTATTTTAATGCAAAATCATGATAAAATATTAAATGTAAAATCTATTAAATGTAAATGTAATGTAACAGCCGACCTCTCTACCCCCTGAGACACAGCCGACCCCTGTTCCTCCTGAGACACAGCCAACCCCTCTACCCCCTGAGACACAGACGAACCCTCTACCTCCTGAGACACAGCCGACCCCTCTACCCCCTGAGACACAGACGAACCCTCTACCTCCTGAGACACAGCCGACCCCTCTACCCCCTGAGACACAGCCGACCCCTGTTCCTCCTGAGACACAGCCAACCCCTCTACCCCCTGAGACACAGACGAACCCTCTACCTCCTGAGACACAGCCGACCCCTCTACCCCCTGAGACACAGACAAACCCTCTACCTCCTGAGACACAGACAAACCCTCTACCTCCTGAGACACAGACAAACCCTCTACCCCCTGAGACAGAGACGAACCCTCTACCTCCTGAGACACAGCCGACCCCTCTACCCCCTGAGACACAGCCGACCCCTCTACCCCCTGAGACACAGACGAACCCTCTACCCCCTGAGACAGAGACGAACCCTCTACCTCCTGAGACACAGCCGACCCCTCTACCCCCTGAGACACAGACGAACCCTCTACCTCCTGAGACACAGCCGACCCCTCTACCCCCTGAGACACAGACAAACCCTCTACCTCCTGAGACACAGACAAACCCTCTACCTCCTGAGACACAGACAAACCCTCTACCCCCTGAGACAGAGACGAACCCTCTACCTCCTGAGACACAGCCGACCCCTCTACCCCCTGAGACACAGCCGACCCCTCTACCCCCTGAGACACAGACGAACCCTCTACCCCCTGAGACAGAGACGAACCCTCTACCTCCTGAGACACAGCCGACCCCTCTACCCCCTGAGACACAGACGAACCCTCTACCCCCTGAGACACAGACGAACCCTCTACCCCCTGAGACACAGCCGACCCCTCTACCCCCTGAGACACAGACGAACCCTCTACCCCCTGAGACACAGACGAACCCTCTACCCCCTGAGACACAGCCGACCTCTCTACCTCCTGGGACACAGCCGACCCCTCTACCTCCTGGGACACAGCCGACCCCTCTACCTCCTGGGACACAGCCGACCCCTCTACCTCCTGGGACACAGCCGACCCCTCTACCTCCTGAGACACAGCTGGGCCGACATTCCGTTGTTGGGGCTGTAAACCCAAATGCTCTTTTTATTGAGTAAATATAAGTTGTGAAAACTAAACTAATTTTCACTAACTTGAAAATGTCGATTAGCACTGACTTTTTTTTAAAAACTTTTTTTTTAAATAATATCGGAGTAGTATAAACTTGTTTGCAAATTGTGAAACTGTCACTTAAACTCAAAGTTCATATTAAAAATTTTAGACTTTGGAGAATTCAAAAAAATTGCAAACTGAGATTAAATAAAAGGATTAAGTCCTGAAATTCTTTTTTAAAGGAAACACTTAGAATCTCTTCAAATTAAAGAATTGATGAGTTCCAGCGGCATCTACTTCCTTTTGTGTGAATAGAAATATCAACAGTTTTAGAATTGAACACTCGGTAAAACTCTTCATAATGTTTCATTCACAGCTCAAAAAATAACGTGTCTGAATCTGTCCTTTCATTAAAATGTCAGAAATATTGTTTTAAAACAAAGACTTAGTTCATCTTAGATCTGTTACAGACCCGGTTCTCCACACAGTAATAAAAGCTTCTTCACATGTTTGATTATGTTTAACAGAAAGGAAAAATGACGGGGGGCATAAAGTCGACCCCACGGACCGCATTTCTGAAAGTAGGTTCTCAGAAATATTGTAACGTTAAATATAATCGATGGTTCTTCAGGCTTTCACGGTCCTGCTTTCTTCATTTGAAAATAAATATATAAATGCATAAATACAATAAATCCGTTTCCCTTTTTTTCTCTTTTTGCTTAAAAGCAGAGATTTTCATCCTTTAGATTCATTTTCTCCACATGAAAATACTCATTTTGGAGATTTTCCCACTTTATCTTTCAGTAATTTGCGCCACAATACGTAGTCAGAGCAGGTTCAAAGTAATAAAAGATCAGTTATGCTAGCGTACGAAACTAAACTTCCTTTTAGTGACAAAATACAAGCTGATAAATTCGAAAAATGGGCAAAATTGTAGGTCAAAAATCTAAAATTGAAGCTTTCTAAAGCATTTAAATTATTTCTGACTCTTGTGTTTCCATGGTTACACAAGGATTAAAGGTATATATTTGATTTTATGTAACACAACAGTAAAAATAATAATATTTTTATACATATATATTTAAAAAAAAATAATATTAATAATAACGACTGCATGATGCATCAAACTCACGTGATCCGAAAGTTCTTAATCTTACGATCATGCGTTAAACAAATAAGGAAAATGATAAAATGATGGTGGACATGAGGAGAAACGCGTGGACGGCTTTTCTGAGAGTAGTTTTGAAATACTCCGTTGTTTCACGTTAATTTTTTTTCGTGTTTTTCACGAAAGAAGCTCATTCACGCAAAAATCTAATATTATTTTACCTTCATTTTTGTAACCTTTTTTTTTAATACGTATTATTCCATCCAACTATGGGTTTGAACTTTTCAACAGACTTATTATAATGCTGGATTTTTTTTTTTTTGTTGATGACTCATCCAGGGTTCGCCCTTCCTCCTGGGATAAGATTAAAAACAAGATACACTGTAAAACTTTTTAAGAAAAATGACTCTATTGTTCTCAAAATGAATAAATACAGTAGATCATTGAGTTGAAGTTGTTGAAACGAAATGCAGTTCCTTCAGTTTTAAAGTCAAGCCAACTTTTTATATTTTACAGTGTGAGATGAAATGCCTAATATTCGTATGTACCCTTCATCCTTTTATCATCATTATTATACATTTACTTTGACGAACGACAGCGACGCTTACAGAGAACAGTTTTACAGTGTAACCCCGTTAATCCATCAGAGTGAGGTAAAAATCAGAGATACAGTTATTACCCCTTTAACAGAGGAACATTTGACACTTTTGTCGCCATGGCAACTCGTAGAATTTAAAGGCTTAACGGTCCCTGAATATTTTTTTTAGATTGTAGAAGTGACAGTATAACTAATTTTGTCCTTCTTCATCCTTTTTTTTATTGTTATTATACATTTTCTTGGGTCACCAAAAATGTGACTTTCATCCTTTTTCTTTTCTCTAACTGTTCACCCTTGGGGGGGGGGCTTTTTTTTAGCCTAACTGATAAATAAATGCCATATTTGATGTAATATGAAAGTCCTAAATCAACTTAATCAACTAAACAAAACTTTGAATAAAGAAAGAAAAACATACAAAAAACAGTTTTACAGTGAAACCGTGTTTTTCCATTTTAGTGAGGTTTAAAAACAAACAAACTTACATTTATTCCCCTTTTAAGAGTGTAACATTTGACACAGTGGTACCTCCTAGAACGTGTAGGCTAAACGATCTCTGAATTAGAGACGTATTTAATTCATATTTTAGAGCGTAGCAGTGACATTAAAACTGAATAAAATGATTATTGGTGTTCAATAAACTTCACTGGGATTTAAAAAAAAGTGTTTTTAAACAACAACAACAACAACAACAGAAGAGTGACAGGGGTCGCGATCGCGGGTGTCACGTGGGTGCTGGTGGGCAACTCACCGATCGATGCAGAGCACGGTAACGATCCCCACGGTGGTGAACTGGTTGCTGACGTCCACCACCACCACCGCCTTACACATAAAGTTTCCGAACACCCACTGCCGGTCCCGGACCAGCTGGTGGATGTTGAAGGGCATGACCAGCAGGAAGAGCATGTCCGCGATGGCCAGGTTGAGCACGTAGATGTCCGACACCATCTTCTTCTTGCACACTTTGACGGCGTAGATGACCAGGCTGTTGGCGATCACCCCCACGCTGCACAGGATCCCGTAGATGAGGGGGAAAATGTGCATGAAGGCGGTGATGTCCACGAAGTTGTAGGACGCGGGCGGGGAGGTCAGACATGACGGGTCCGTCCGGTTGTCGGTTCGGTTGGGGTTGCAGAATATTTCCGTCTCGTTCATGATCGGTCTGGTGTCCAAACTCTTCCGAAGGGCGCAGATCCTTCTGCGGAGTTTTTTCTATCTTTGAGAGAGATGATCCGAAGCAGGAAAATGTTTTTTTTTACATATATATATATATATATATATACATATATACATATATATACATATACATATATGTATATATATATATATATATATATATATGTATATATATATATATATATATATATATATATATATATATAAAATTTAGTCAAGTCAATTAGGGTCCCTGGGTTTTGTCTAAGTGTGGGAGCGGACTCCGGTCTGGTCCTCGGTTCTGAGCATCCGCTGAGCCAAATGCAGTGTGCGCCTCAGGAGACTCTGCTCCCTCCCTTCAAACATCATTCCCTCCGCCTGGGTTGTAAAAGAAGACAATTAAAAGAAGCACATTCAACCGAAATGCACTGTAAAAAAAAAAAAAAAAAAAAGGGAAGAAGAAGAAAAAAAAAAAAGAAAAAAAAAAAAAGCATCACTCCAAAGTTGTTGGCCTGAATCTGAGACTAACTTGTTTTTATAAGTCGAGCCTTGCCTGAGTTATACATACACTCAAAAAAAACAACTTTACAAAGCTGCAGAACTATCAGGTGGGTTCGGTTTTGGACGGGTAAGACTGGAGATCATTTACGCCACTGGATCTGACTTTCAGCAGACTCTACAATAATTTATGTTCAGTGTCGGTAAAACTTTGTACCTGTCGCTATAAGTGTGAGTAATCTCAAAAAGAAAGATTACTCACACTTTTTCAGTAACTTCTTTATGTGATTTAACATAAAAAATACAAATATTTCTGTCCTCACCAGATATTTACATGCAGAGACTTTCTATCCGAATGGATTTCATGAAAGGACTTAGACTTCCTCCTCGAAATGAAACCTCATTCGGAAAGGGACATTTCTTTCGGAAAGGGGTGTTGACATGCACCATTTTCTTTTCCGATTAGGCGCCTTTTCCGAATATATTCGGGCCGTCCACGTAAACCCACCTACTGATGGTTACATTGGTTGAACCCAAAACAACCTTTAGGGGGATTTTTTTATCAAAGTGTTTCTGCCTTGAGCAGCAGCAGCGAGATTTATCCCCCTTTTGGAGATTATACTGATGGTGGTGGTGGCTGATGACTCTGCTGAGACGGATGGATCTGTATGGTGTCGGTGGAGATGGCGAGCTGGTCGGCGTATGAGAACCGGCAGCATGAAAGGAAAGGCCCTATAATACCAAATATATTATATTTGAAAGGATTTCCGGAGACCTAAGAAGTATCTGTGAGATTTCCTTTTATCTGTGAGATTTCCTTTTTTCCTGAATACCCTGTTTTTTACAATGACATACATGCAGTACACATTTGGTCCACCAGGGCACCGAAGGCTCGTATCAGAAGAAGCTCAATTCAAGATAGCTGCGACCCGTGTGTCGCCCACATGTGATTCCTCATTAATGTTTTTGTCAATTTGATAAAGTTATGGCAATAAAAACCTTCAAACTGTTACTGACACTTCACAACAAACAAACAACATGGAAGAATGGTATAATCTGTTGAAATGGACTCATTTATTGCAGAGTTAAACCGTGTTAATAATGTTTGTATGGTGCGTTTGTGTTTGATACAGCAGCTATTTATGAACTTTTATCTGTAAATCCATCAACTGTCATGTTTCTTTCTTTTCATTCATTTCCCCTCAAACTAAATCCACGACTGATTGTTTAAATGAAGGAACTAAGGGTTTGAAAGTCAAAGATTTGGGTAGACCTTTAGATATTTTTAGCCTATATTGTGTTTTTAAATTTGCTGTAATAAGTAATATGTTGTATTATGATCAGTGATAATAATTGTAATTGTAATAATTGTATTTCACTCAAACGGACCCATGCAGAGAAGAAATTCACTATAATGTGTTTTTTTATGAGATGGCAAAAAAAAAAGTAAAGTCAAACTATGAACCAAAATGTCTTTTATCTGAAAAAAAATAAAAAAAATACATTATATATATATATATATATATATATATACAAATGTCAAGAAGTTTGTTTTGAATCATTTTTCCATTTTTTAATAATTATTTGAACTGGCTTATGTAATATAACACAAATCAAAAAATAAAAAAAACCTTCATTCATGCTAAGTGGTATTTGATTTTTTTTTTACCTCCTTTAACACGACTCCAATTTGGAAATAAAATTGGTAATTTTTTTTTGATCAATTCTTTCTTTGTTCAGGCTTTGAAGGGCTTGATGAATGATGAAGGTCGTGTTTGAAAGACAGCAGCCTGATGCACGGCGGTGAGACTCGGGGCGGATGTAGCCGCCTGAATGAGCAGAGTGGATATCTCCGACGCCACAGACCCTGAAACACGTAATAAACTTTGGACCAATAGACTTCCTGAATGGACTAAATGATAACTCTTCATTTTATTCTGAATGTAAAACCCAGCAGCTGAAGTTTTCAGACACGCCGTCAACCCCGACAGCCAGCAAAACCCCCCCATTGAATTGAAAAGAAACCCCCCTAGTGAGTAGAATATGAGGTATCTGATTAAAATAGGATATATATACAAGAAGGATCCAAATCTGGATTAAATCGGACCCAGGGTTGAAAAGTTATGGCCCAAGAACTTTCGGAGTTGAAGCTCCTCCCTAGTGTCGGAAATATGTGGCCGACTTTTCCCAAAACCAATCCACTTCTTCCTCTCACAAAGTTCTACGTGGGTATGAAATTGAAAAATGATCCATGGAATAGTTCAGAGTTATGGTGTGAACACTGAAGGGTCTGTGGCGGCGCCGGCGGCGGACGCAGCGCCGGCGCCGATGATGATTCCGTGATATCGACGATTTTCCAGCGATATAATCGGCAGGCCTGACTTTTTGGATTTGCGAGTTTTCTCAGTAAGTTCATAGAATTGGAAAGATAAATGACCAGAACATTAAAGCGTGAGTCGACCCATCTGGGAAAAATCCTGTTTCCGCGTCGGGACTAAGTATGACGGCATGATTGTCTTAATATGGTGTTTAATTCAAATTAAGACAATTCGGATTGAGAAAACATTTTGATCGCACTGTAAATGACATCAAAGTAAAAACTTCAACCAACTTTATTGAGCTTTTTCTTACGTCTGTAGCTCCGCCTCAATGCATGACCGGCTTTGGCACAACTCGAAAATCGGACTTGCAGGCGGATCCGATTCAACCTTGGAGGATTACCATGACCCGGATTACTGAGAATCTTGAATGAGGACTTTGTCCTCGGTTCTGTGTTTTAAAAAAAAACTTCTGAAATGTTCTGTTCCGCAACTTCTGATATGATGTGACATCCAAAACATCCGTGTGCCGACTTTGTCTAGAATTGTTTTGTTTTTTTACATCGTCTACTTGGACCATAGTCAGTCATAACATTATAACCACATTAGTTCTTCCTGTGAGCGCTCTGGTACGGTCCAAAAGTGCTCACAGGACATCTAGGCTTCAGACTTTGGACCCGTTTTCCCATTTTCTCATGCTTCCAATATATGAACTATGGAGGGGAACCAGTGTAACCAGAATAAAAATGTTATTCTCACTCCCCATGTCAGTGGTTATAATGTTAAGGCTGATCCATGTATTTCATTTTGAGTATTTAGACATAAAAAATCTAAAACAATCAGAACTCCTTCTTTGGGCTGGGTCGCCACAACGAATCCTGGATCCTGTAAAAAAAAAACTTCTGTGAAGAATTCCCATAAAGAATTCAGAGTGACGTTTTCGTACGCATCAGAGATTAAGCCGTAAGTAATCCGTCTGAACTGGAGCCGGCTCTCAAAGCGTAGAAATCTAAAGCCGTGCGTTGCCGGAACGTTCTCAATAGTTGTTTTTCTGCGGTGCACTTGAAGGCATCAGTGTACGTAACCTCTAATGTGATGTTCATGTTCCTGATGTGCTGGGATGGATAGACTCTCATCTTTAAACTGTACAGAGTCAACGAGATTAGAAGCCACAATGGCTTCTTTATGTTCACTGTAAATGTTATAACGTTAGCTGATAACATATGATCTGTATCATGTTACCCCCCCGCCCCCGCCCCCACCCCCGGTGACCGTTTGTACATTTCTGCTGCGTGTTCTAAGAGAAGAAACGGGAGAAAAAAATGTAAATTCTAAAAGGCTGGCTGAAAAATACCTCACAGGATTTTTTACTACGTTATGAATCAAGCCACATGTTGGAAGTGCTTTTATATAAAAAAACACGTGGTCCAGCTGCCAGCAAGACGTCACCATAACGTCAGAAAGACGCCCGACTCAAATCTCTAACAGACGTCGGAGTTAAGAAGGAAGAGGAAAATCTGTGTTGGCATTAAAACCCAATGTTGTTTTTGAAATTAACCATGAACAGACGGCGAACGGTTCCAGCTCCGGCGTCGAACACGATCCGGCCGTTTTCCTGCAACCATTTATCCGGCGTGAGTTTTACATTCCACGCTACTTTAGGGTCGCCAGGGCGCGCAGGGATGCCGCAAACGTCCAAACGTTGCATAACGTCCACAAAGGGATAAAAACCAGAGCCAAAAAAACAAACTAGCTCTAGCTGTCAGATTCCAACTTTGATGACTCGAACAACAACGTAAGGAAATGAAAGACAACGCAACGGCGTGGAGAAGAAAAATGCAAAAAATTCTACAGAGGAGTTTGAAGGAAATGAAATAGTTCAGCCTGAAATGTTCAATAGAATAGTCATGAGGGGAAAAACTCCAACACCATGTGACTGAAACCCTTTCCATCCTTTTTATTATCGAGATTAAAACTCAGGTACTTTCTTCTCGAGGGACGTAGAAGCTTTTATGGTCACATGCAGTTTTACAGTTCTACAACGGGGCCTTATCGGTTCTCTTTGTTTGACCCGTCCCAGAGGAGCTGTCGGCAGAACCAGACGACCAAACTGTTCCTTTTGGTTGAAGTCTTTGTCGGGGAAATGAAAATACTTCTTTCTGAAGTCTGTCCTTTTGTTCTGTCTGGAGAATAACCTTTGTTCTGTCTGAAGGAGCAAATAGCACGACTGGGTAGACCGGCCCGGACGTCGTAAGCATATAGTGGTCCTGCTGGACCTGAATGGCAGGATTCTGGGATGAGACTCGCACCCGAGTGGGCCGGGGTCTTCTATAAGAGTCACAGCAGACTTTCTGTAACTAACCCATATATCTGTGAAAGACAACTGAGACCCCTCGAGTTCATTCATTTTCCTCGAGTGGTCAGGACCACTCGACCTCGCAGGTCCAAACAGCACCGGATACGGGTTTTAATAGAGAGCTAGCCTATCCTGTCGTCCCTGAAAGTAAGGGCATATCTCCGAAAAAAACACCCTAATCCCCGGCGTTGTACAAGCAATCCCCCTGATTGAACTCCTCAAATTAAATCTGACTCATCATTTATCACACGCCCCACTTTCTACCCAGTAACGGGGTAGAAAGCTGGGGTTCGGGGACTGGCTCAAGGATACTTGGATACCGATCTACCTCCTGAGCTACATTCCCCTCAGTTTTGGTGGATTGTGGAGTTTTTGCACATGTTGCCTGTCGCTTTAATGAACCAGCAACTTGTTCAGGCGGCGACCAAAGTTCAGTGAACGGCCAATGATACCAATGATGATGATGATGATGTTGATGGAAGTGACAGAAAGAATGAGGTCGAGGTCACAAGTGACTTAAGTGAGCTTCCCTTTGTAGGTTGGTTGGGCCCGTCCTTGAAATAAGGTGAGGATCATTAGTATCCAGAGTCCACCTGCTGCTCTTTGACCTCGAAGGGACCCAGTTGAGGTAGTCCGAGGATCTGATCCGGATGCCTTGAAGTTTCCCAGACATGTCCAACTGGGAAACTTCGGGTATTTGTTGAAGGGATTACACCGTCCCCTCACCTGTCCGGGGAGAGAGTCTCTAAAATAACCTTCTTGGCCTGCCGACCATCCTCGGATAAGCGGGAGAAAGAGGAACGGCCGATTTTCACCCCCCACTAAAGTCTAACATCTGTCAAACATTGCGGTGAACCAGCAGGGTTTTGACGTCAACCCAAGGTTCTCAACTAAGTCCAAAGTCTCTCTGACGTTACCCTGACATCAAGCTCCAGCTGGGATCACTCTGTACTCAAATCCGATTCCCCAATGGCTTTTATTCATCCGACTTTTTGAATTCTCCTTAATTACATTCAGTTGCAGCCAAAGAACCAGGTTTGAAACGCTGAAGACCTTCGGACGGCTTTTGTTTGACTAGACTGTGATTATCCGAACCAGTGAAAGGAAGGGGCTTCACTCATCAGGACTTTGAAGTAGCTGAACGGCGACGGCTCAGCCGGGATCCGAAAACAGGCGTCTGAGATCTGTCCTCACGCCGGCGTCCGGTTCCTGTTCTTCTTCACACGCCTTCAGATGAAGCCTTATTAACAGAAGCTGTTCTCCAGTCCGTCTATTTCACCTCCGCTCCGTCTGCTACCGACAAGAAATGAAAGATTCGCCCTCCAATTAAAGGGGTTTTATTCATGTCTGTTTATATTCCAAGTGCAGACGGATTCAAAAATGCTCCCGTATCAAGGACAGAAGAGGAATAAATTGATCATGATTCAAATGGAGGACCTGCAGTCCCCAATGATAAAAGTCACTCTAATGGCTAAAGTGCTCTGCAGAAGAACCTCCGGGCCGGGAAATTAATTCGAGTGATAGTCCCCATAATAATTAAATATATTAGAATGACACTGAGCACATGCTCCCCTCAGGGGAAATCAAACTCCATAACTTTTGAGATATTCAGCGGCGCATCCGAGCGTCGAAAAGGATGAATCAGTTCTTCACCAACTGCCACTGAGACTACTGATGCAGGATGGCCTTCCAAGGGTCACCCCTCTCCTCCGCTCTGTGGCGCCCACTGGGGGCCCGTGTTCGCCATGACCGGCTTCTGAGTGTGTCTTTGGACACTTATGCAAAAACCATTTGGGAAATTGCTGTAAGACCGGATAACAGCTCAATAAAACTCCTTCTAGGCTCATTAGAACAAACTGGACCTACGCTGGCGTCCCCTAACGCAAGGCAAGACCCCTTCCTGTAGGGGACGACAACGGGGGAATATGTTGTTATTTATTTTTGTCTGTTTCTATGTGTTCGGTTAAGTTTGGGCCTCCGATCTGTAAAATCTAAAGTAAAAAGCTTTTATCTCGATATTTAATCGCCAGAATCCGACTGATAAGTGCAGCTTGAGAAAAACGCGGTGACCCCCAAACACTCAATAGCGCCCAACCCCTTATCTCGGACGGATTTTAATTGCGCGGATGTTCGCAGAACATGACGCCAATAAGGAAATAATTCAAACGTGAACTGACAGGCGGGCGTTGCCACCGGAATTTGTCGTACAGTGGGGCCCTAATGCGATCAGTACACTCCAATTATCGCTAATCTCATTTCCAGTTGATGTCATACCGACAAGCGTGCATCCTAGACGTATACGGGTCACTCGCAGTGTGTCGTAGTTGCAGAAACATATCTGCCGCGATCATCTGAGCCGGCATGAAGGCCGTGTTGTTAAAGCAGAGGAGAGGAACAAAAACAGGAAGCCACAAAAATGAAACAGTAGTCTGTCCTGTCTGAGTCAAAGTTAATAGTATCACATGCCTTAGATGCCATATGACTTCTTGTCTGGATGAGACAAATATCTGGATACATCCTCCAGCTCTTTGCTAATTTTAATTGCATGCTCTGGTCAGTGTTTATCTTATATTTAATGCTGCGTAAGGACAAAGGGGAATGTTGTGCTCGGTGTGTTAGAGCAGCCTTAAGCCAAGAAGAAGAAGAAGAAGAAGAAGAAGAAGAAGAAGAAGTGAGTGTGTCGAGCACAAGGAGCGAATTGTGGGGCTTTTATGTATGTAATGTAATCTCTCCACTGCCTATGGATGTGAGTAAGGACAGTGTTTTATTTTAATTACACACACTGTGTGAAATATGGGACCTCCACATTCACCCCGGATGGAAAAGAACAACTTAAACTTCTGTGGAAATCAAAAGGAAAACTTCACCTGACCCTGAAGCTTCCATAAAATCAACAGTGTGAAAGGCCCGTCAGGAAGATGCAGAGATTCCTTTCTCCTCAGGGGCGCTCACCTGAGGAGAATCGGACCACAGCATTCCTGCTGTTTTCTTCTGGATGACGCAGATCTTGTGAAGAATCTTTGGACAATCATATGATCGCTTTCTGAAGCTCCTCCAAGGGGATTGGGAAAAACAAATTCCACAAATGTGGTCCACTCATTTCTCCGAGGAATTATTTTTCTCAGATAGGGGTGATTTTCCTACTCCAGGTACTTTTTTTTGTGGTGTACTTTAGATGAGGTTCATTCTAAAATGTAAATGTAAAAAGCAGGGGGTTTAAAAAAAAAAAAAAAAAAAAAGTAAGGAATTTATCCCGTCAAAATTACTCAGTAACGTAAACGCTTTAAATTATGTCAACAGAACTTATCAAAGTTGTTTTATTTTCGGTTTAAACAACTTAAATTTAATTAGGCCTCAGGGGTATATACCTGGAAAAAGACCCAAATCCCCCTGCGTAGTACAAGCAATCCCCTGAAATGAATCTTTCAATTAAATGTGAAGTAATGTCCAAAAAAACAGTGTTTTTCGTAAAAAAGCTGCTGGTAGGAGGTAAAATATGAACCTCTAGAGTAAAACAAGATAGAATTCCTCCGCTGGATTCATGTTTTCATTTAGTCAAATTCTGAAGGGGTAATTATATCAACTTTTCGTAGATAAAAAAAGATGATTGGAGCGAAACGGCGTGTGAGCGGATCCTTCTGGCAGAACTTTCACCAGATCTTCATTTCCATACGGTGAAGTCATGTTTTATAATCCGTGTCGTATAACAAAGTTTAAGCTGCACCATGTTGAACAAATAAAATACATATAAACAAAAAAGGGTCTGTAATAAAACCCTCCCTGCTGCAGCTGCTTCTCACCCACAGACTTTCTGTTCCCCTGAACTCAACGGAACAACGACTTTCATTGGATCTGGTTGGAAAAGCTTTGAGGCAGGATTTTATTTATTTTTTTTGTGTTATTTTATCATTTTAAACTATCTCACACAAACTATAAAATGGATTTTGATGAAAGTTTGATAGGAAGGGTTGCTCTTGTACCAACATGGACCGGATCGGGTTAAAAGGGGTCGGATTCGGTTGACGTCAGCAATGATGACAACAAAAGAAATAAAAAAGTAAAGATCATAGAAATAACGACAAATTGCAGAGAAAATCAAGGTTAGAGCAAATTAAGTGCATTAACGGCACTTTGGGACGCATGAAAACTTCAAACTATGTCACTTCAAACTCGAGGAGCTTGCGTCTCAGACCCGATGGAAGGAGGACAAATTCCTCCAGGAGGGGCCGATGGGAGCTGGCCAGGCTGGAATGTGTTTTACGCACAATTTGTCCGGGATAAACAATAATAATAACAAGTTAACTGGCTGTTTGGACGATGCTGGACAGACAGTTTTGTTGTGCTCTGAAAGGTCTCCATAGCAAGAGATAAAACTAAAGGTTAAAATCTAGCCCATAAAAGATTTGTAACATAAAACCCTCTCTTGTCTGGTCTTCAGTCTACGCACAAAGTAAAGCCCCTGAGGGCAGTAAGGGGGTCTAAAAAAGGCGATTTAGTCCAAACGTGGTGCAGATGATTCAACTCGAGGACTTCTGTCTTATAAATATCGTATTTTACTCTCATAGTTCATATTTTACTCACTAGAAGACGCTTCTTTATGAAAAACACTTTTTTCTATATGTAACTCAAAAACTGTCATGGATCACTTTCAAACTTTACACCAGACTTTAGTGTCAGGAAGAACTGGATTGATATAGGGAAAGTTCCGTTGTGTATTTCTGACACTAGGGGGAGATTTGTCTCCATAATTGTCAGACCATAATTTCTCAACCTTTTTACTTTAAGAACATTTATTTTCTGGAAACTCATGAATGTAAATTTGAGTATATATATATATATATATTTTTTTTTTCTCACAATTTACGGAACATAACTTTACTTTGAGTGCTGATACAACGCAGGGGATTGGGGTCTTTTCGGGTATATACCCTTGCTGTCAGGGACGACGGTGTAGGTCCAGTAAAATACAGCTCATTTATGAAAAACATTGTTTTTTGGACATAACTTACCAAATATTGGAAAAAAAATCATTTTTCAGTAACTTTCCAGTCCTAAATTATATTTGTCTGAATCTATCTCAGATAATCGGACCCAAAGAAATCTTTTTGGTTTCATAAGTTAGTCAGACAAACAGGATCTGATCTTATAGCAGACTGCTGACTTTGTAGAAAGTTAGGTTGAGTAAATGTGGACTGTTTGATATTATTAATGAGTCACATTTAATTTGGGGAGTCCAATCAGGGGCATTGCTTGTACAATGCACGGGATCGGGGGGGTTTCTGGGATATACCCTTGTTTTCAGGGACGACAACTTGGGCCTAGATTTTGTTAAGTTTTTCGGATCTGGACTTTGAAAGTAAATTTCTCAAAGCTACCAGTGGGCGGGGCCACAAGGGCTGTGTGCAAAATTTCTAAATAAATAAATAAACTAAAGTAGTGATTATAAACAAAAAATAGCGCCCCCTACCCCTCACACACCAATGTTTGAACATTTTGGTAGAATGTTAGCTTGTGGGAAATGGGGTGCTATAATCCGTTAGTCCACCAGGGGGCATTTTTGTTTTGTGGGTGCAAAGGATTCTGGGTTGGAGCCTGATGGAAGCCTATTAGCCTTTTTAGCAACTCTGAGGGATGCTAGTTAATAATAATAATACATTTAATTTATAATTGTTTACACCGAGGTAAATATGTGTTAAAATGTGCCTTCTGTCATCAATGTGAATGTAGAATGTTTCAGATGTGTACATGTCACATCCAGGTGTAGTTTTACTCTTATTCTTTTATAGTTTTTCACCGTCATAATGAACAATTCTGTGAAGAGTTCAGAAAGAAAACAAACTTTTGATGACGAAAACTGTGTGGAAGGTTTCACTAGTTTGGTAGAAGCTGTTTTATAATGTTTACTCCTGTATTTTAATGATGCATATGAGTGTTTTTATGAAACCGTTAACTGTGGTTGGTGGCAGGATTCCACTACGCAAGTATTCAATTCTGCAGCAAAGTACCAGACATACAGAGAATCGAGAAATCTTTTCTTCCTGACACCTTGTGGTTCACAAGGGCAAAAGTATTAATAGCTAAAAGTTCTGTGTAATGTTTGCAGTAAGTGCAAAGTTACTTCCAGAACAATCAGTTATGTTTTGTTGGCTGGTGCCTCCGTGGGGATAATCGTCCAGAGTTACTCTGGCGATGGGAGTGAGTTCAGTTTCCTAACAGCGTCACCTGGTGGGTGAAGGTGTTGTGAGTCCGGTGGAGCAGGCAGGCATGTTCTGGTACAATGAACGTGCTGAACGTAGGTGAGAAGTCATGGGTCAGCAACGTGAAGACGAGGGGGGTAAGAACACATCCTTGGGGGGCCTGTGACTGTGGTTGACGTATTGTTGCCGACCGGTACTGCCCGTGGCCTCTCACTGAGAAAGTCCAGCAACCAATTACACAGGGAGTCGTTGAGCCCCAGCCGGTCCACTTTGTTGATGAGCTGTTGTGGGATGATGTCGTTGAATGCTGAGCTGTAATCTATGAACATCCGAGGCCTTATTGTCCAGGTATGTGAAGGCGGGGTGCAGCAGGGCAGATAGCCTCCTCTGGGGACCGGTTGGCCCGCTATGCAACCTGGAAAGGCTCATTTGGATATAATGTGGGTCATGAAGCCTTTCAAAGCATTTCCTGATGATGGGGGTCAGGTCAACGGGGTGATAGTCCTTGAAAGAGCGTGGAGAAAGCTTCTATTGTGCGGGGATGATGGCGGTGGATTTCAAGCAGGAGGAAACAACAGTCTGTCTCAGGGTTGTGTTGAAGATGTCTGTGACGACATCCTTACGCTCCTCTGCACAGTCCTTCAGCACACCACCAGGGACGATGTCTGGGCCAGCGGCTTTGCAGCAGTTGATTGTGGAGAGTGTTTTTTCCACTCTGGCTGCAAACAGACACAAGGCCTGATCGTAGGCTGGAGTCAGAGTCTCCTGTCTACGCATGTTCTTCCCTGCTTCAAATCTAGCAAAGAAGCTGTTATTGTTGCTTAGATCTTCTCAGACCAGTTGCGTCTCCAGCTCCGAATGCAGCATCTCTGGCCTTCAGGGTCCCGTGGACTCCCCCTGTAAACCAGGGTTTCTGGTTGGAGTGTGGATGTAGGAAGTAACAGACTCTGTATTCTCTGTAATGGCTGTGTAGTTTTGGTATGAGGCTGCCTGATTGAACATGTCCCCGTCTGTGGTGTCAAAGCAGTCCTGGAAGCACAGGTGCCCCCCCCCCTCCTCCAAACACAAACCTGCTTCAAAACAGGTTTGGTGACTTTCACTTTGGGCCTGAATGCTGGTTTTCGAATAACAGTGAGATGGTCAGAAAGCCCAATGTGGGGGATGGGGGACGCCTTGATTCCATCTTTATGGTACGTGGAAACAAAGTCCAGCGATCATACGGTTGCCAGGAGAATGGTGGGCATAGCAGGTCTGTACGGGCTAGCAGCTAGCCTAGCATAGACCCCTCCTCGCTTTCATGTCTTCAGATTCCTCTCACACTATTTTCCGTGCTTCCTCCTGGTGGGGGCCGCGGCAGTTGCAACAGTCGTTGCGGCAGGCTGGCAAAGTAATCCAAACTCCTGGAGGGTATCTGATAGGGGAAAAAAAGTCCAAATTGTAGCACCTTTAATTACGCATGTGATCTGTCAACATAACGGAAACTGATCTTGACCCCATGTGAACTGTAGCTGGACCCGTCTACCACACAGACTATAGCCTCTTAATATTCCCCTTCGCCTAGATTTGATCTCATTCTGTCACACTGTCTATTTGGTTTATTTACCGTTCTCGCTCTATGATTACCCTTCAGGATTTATGAAGTTGTATCTTATCTTGTTCACAGGAAGTAAAACCAGATTCCTGGTAATGTGCATGCGGGTTGACCTTAATTGATTCACTAGAACATTTGTTGGAACTGAGTCGTTATTTATCCAATTATCAAATTTAATCCACCTCTGCTTTTTCTCCTACGATAAGAAGAACAAACGTCAGCTCTAAAAAACAAAATCAATCTCTGGACTCAATCTCTGTCATAGGATTGACTTAGATTTGATTTTGGACTTTCAAAGAATGAAACAGCTGAAAACTAAAGCTTATTATTTCGGTTCTTTTTATTTGGACTCTGCCAGGGCTCCCTGAAAACTTCTGTGAGCGTCTAAACCACCTATATATATATATATTTATATATAAATATCCTCTCTGTCTCTTTTCTTCTTCTGTTTGTGAAGCATTAGGCGACCTGCGTTCAAACAGTTCATCTGTAACAATGTTCCTTTTGTGGACGAAATACCATTGGAGTCACAAAGCCCTGGATATTGTCGGGTTGACTCAGCAAACATTCCGCATGCGAGCAGCTGTTGGCGTCAACGAAGGATTAGTTGTTGTCTATAACCTGCTTTCGGTTGCGCATTCTTGGCTAAATGTCTGTAATAATATGATCATTTGAGAGAGAGGGCTCTGCAAGCTAAATAGATGGAAATTGCACAGTGTGAGCATGTGCAGGCCACTGGTGGAGAAAATCATACCCTGAAGGAGTTTCCATCAGGCCTCAGAACACGCACACACATAACTGAAACGGTTTTACTCAAATCATCAGCGACCTCGGAATAAATTCCGCCGACGAATTTAAAGTCTCAGCTGTGTTCCTGCTGGATTTAAAGGCAGCGTTTCTAAACGATTGACCATGAAATCTTATGTATCGCTTTTAAAAGGTGGTTGCCTTCCCTGAAGACGTTGTAAACTGCTGGAAAACCTGCACAGACTTGTCATGACATTAAAACCACGCTGTATAATATCGTGCGGGTTCCCCTGTAGCTGCTGGCGAAGGATTTGATTTAAATTTGCCGCATCAGCAGTTGGTGCTAAAGTAGCTCTTCTGTGGGATCGGACCACACAGGTTAGCCTCCATTCCCAATGTACATCCCTGACCGGTTCAACGGTTGTTTTTTTTCCTTCAACCGCTTGTTTTTATAGATACTAATTACTCCAGACCAGGAACACCCACGTTCTGCAGTTTCTGAGATGCTAAGACCCAGAAGTCTAGGCATCCATCATAACTTGGTGGTTGTAGAAAGTCTCCCAGAACTTTACAAGTTCCCATTTCAACCTCAAAACCAAATGTTCAACTGCTGCCTTGTTATCGCCGACCCACCGACACGCGTCGGTGTGACAAGATAATCTTAGAATGACTTCACCTGGCAGTGGTTATAATGTTATGGCTAGGACAGTTGTCGTCACAGCTATCATCAAATAAAATCCAAAACGCTGCAAAAGAAAAGCAAAATAAACCTTGAATCTCATCTCTTCTCTAAAAGTATTATTGCAATTCATATTTTTGTTTGTAATTGCCCTTTAAGTGACAGAAATACAATTTTTTTCTGATCAGTAATCGATTATTTTAGTAGTCCCGTATTCTATCGATTATTCTGCCGATCAATCGGGGAATGGAATGAGAAATGTTGCGAGGTCTGTAATGTTTTAAAATCAAATAGCTGTTTCTTTCTTCAGGAGCAAAATTAATGTAGGAAATAGAAAATAAGATCGGACATTTAACTCTTTTTGAAAAAAAATCGTGTAATCAGGCCAGTTTTTTGTTGTTGTTGTGATGCTTTTAATGTCAAGACAGGATTCACAACAAAACCCTGTCGGTACCTCAGAGCGGTTTTACTCTGACTAATGTTAGATCATTACTACCGGGGAAAAGAAAAAGAAAAGAGTACCGGACGCTCTAGGTCACTTCCTCATTGAATGTCGCGCCATTGTAAGTATCCGTTACTGTATTTATAAGACCGCCATTGTTCCAGGTGCATGGCGGCGTGTTGGTGACTCGATGGTGAGGTGAGGTCGCTACAACACAACGCACTTTATAGTTGGATTCAAACGAAGCCTCGAGGCAAACAATTATTCTTCTTGGTAAAGAAATTACTGGAGTTATTCCAGGAATCGTTTCATCCCTACTTCCAAATCCCTCAGCAGCCAGACATCATATTTATAGCTCCGATTAGAGATGTTCCGTAAATAGTTTTGAGCGGAACTGAGACCGATATCTCGAGAAATCAAAGGTGGGCCGAGAACGGAAAACTCGAGGAATATTAAAGGCTCCACCGATTAATAAAGTTAAATGGTTGGAATTTGTGTCAAGGATGAACCGCACCAGAAAAAATACTTCATTATTGGATTTCTTTTCTACGGTAGTGGTTGAAGATGAGTGTTTTTGTTTGTTTGTTGGTTTTAACTCTGTTGTTTACTATGTTTTCGGTCGGTTACCTCTTCCAAGGGAGGAATGTTTGTTTTATGTTTTATGTTTTATGTCTGTCTGTCTGTTTGTTTGTTTGTTTGTTAGCAAGATTATGGAAAAAATAATGGACGGTTTTGCATGAAATTTTACCCAGAGGCAGGTTTTGGTACTACAAATAAAAAAAAGAAAAGAAAGCAGTTTGGAATAGTGACATCACAGTGTGGCGAGGGGCCTCTGTTGAAACTGTGCCCATTATTGCTGCCTTTGTTCATTTGATGCCTTTGATGTTCCTTTTGGGGATGAACATGGGGCTCCCAGGGCTGAACAGAGAGGCTGAAGTGGAGACTCAGAGATTTTGATGGAGTTACCGTAGATTTAGAAGCTGCCGATAACTCGGACACAAATGGAGAAATCTGCATGAACTTTTTCTTTAATCTCTGTTTCTGTTGCGTCTTGTTCCTCTGATGTTTCGTCCTGGAGAGGAATTGGAAAAGACGTAACAAACATCTGTTTAAGAAAATGATCCGATCAAAGTCTAGGAGTGCGGAGCAGAGATTAAAAATTGTGCTGAATTTATTTTGCTTTATGATCCAGTTAAGACTTACCTTTAAAATGCGTTTCATTTTCTGCGGTCAGCGGTTTCTCATGGTCTCGTTACTCGCTGTTTACATCTGTGGTTTTCTGTCCTCTCCGGCAGTTTGTGGATGTCGTCACAGGAACCGGCCGGGTCTCCTTGTTTGTACTTTTGGACTCTTCTGGATGTTTTCACCCTTGCCTGCTCCTCAGACATCTGTCCATTAAATCAAAGAACAGCATCTGCTATACTTCCCGTGTTCTCGTCTGCATGCGGGTCCAGATTCTGGTTCTGCTAAATCTCCTACCCCTAACAGCTCCTGTGTTTGCCACTTCTTATTCTTATTAACCATCCAGGGAAAGAGTCCAAACTCCTCACTTCACTATATAATCTTTATTGAACCGCTATGGAATCCTAGTTGGATAATTCAGAGTTTGAAGATGCTGAAGGTCATAAAACCCGATGAACGGTTAGGGTTGGGCAGAACTTGTGGCTTGGTTTGTAATGACCACTTCATTAAGTCTGAGAGAGCTTCAAGTCCTGTGGTTTTTAATTTGAAGAATTTGGCCTCAGTCCAAGTTTGTAGACACGATTAGAGGTTCGGACGAGGGTTCCTTAAACGCCACGCATATTAGGGAAAATGTTTCGATAAGACGTCGCCTCGATCGCTGCACCGCAGAATCAGCTCAATCTTAGACACCAACGCCGAATGTATTCCCACGATTAATATAATATATGAATATTAGTTTTTGGTATCATGTGCAATGAAGCGACTCTTTATCGGTTTTGGGGCCCAATATTTTTATTATTAATACATCCATTGTGATGTGCAATATTATACTCAGTTGAGGCGGCTGCAGCTCAGCTGGTGTGTGTGTGTGTGTGTGTGTGTGTGTGTGTGTGTGTGTGTGTGTGTGTGTGCGTGTGTGCGTGTGTGTGTGTGTGGGGAGCCATATCAATGCCCCCAATGAGTCACCAGTGGGGCCGACACACACAGAAACACACCACCACCCAAGCTGGACTCACTCACTCCAGTTCTTCCTCGTACTTAGGGTCTATGTGGGAATGAAATTTGAAATGAAGTAGTTTTTGAGTTACGCCGTAAAAACAAAAGATCTGGAATGTCGGTTCCGTAATAAACTAATCACTTATAAAAAATAATATGGATTTTTTTTTCAAATGGCTTCTTTAGGACTACAAATGTAAAAAAGAAAAAAGATATCTTCGTCTTCAATGACCGTTTCTCCTGTCATCTCTTCTTTGGAACCGGTCCTTAGCTTTCCCACTGTGGAAGAACCGGCCCTGGCCCCTAAAGTCCAGAGCCAAAGCTCCACTATCTGACTCTAACTATGAGAAAGCCTCTTTAATTTGCAGATTCCTGGAGGCACATTGACCCACTGGGCAGACCTTTTCTAAAACTTCCTCTATATTCGTTTTCGCCACATCCTCCGATGGAGCCGCTGTGGCAGAGTTACGACCGGCGCCCCCCAAATCCCACCCTCACCCCCTCACCCTCGTGCGCGATATCCTCAGGAGGGCTGTGATGGCTGGGAAATGATGTCTAAGTGCATCATCATGTCGGATGTCAGGAAGTAAACAGCTTATTTTCACATAGAACATGTACAAACATCTATTTGCCGTATTGGTTCTGTTCTGGCCCGGTGATCTCATTGAATTGGTGCCCAGCATCTCTCCTCGGCGAGAGCTCTCACCTCCCTGTAGCGTCTGAGGATTCATCCGGCGTCTGCGGGGTTCAATCCATATCAGCATGCAGCACATGCCTGCAGGTCTGCGAATAACGCAAACTCACACCCTCCCTCCCAGCCCCCCCCCCCCCACACCCTCCCACCCTCCCCCCCTCCTCATGTGTTGGTCGGGGCTTTATTGCTATATTTATGGGTGATGCAGGCTCCAACATAGTCGCTCCAATCAAGACGGCTATTTGCAAATATTCCTCCTCACTAGCCATAAAAGTTAATGAGGAGTTGGAAAAGGTGCTGATGCGGACGGATCGGCGGTCAAGCAGGTGCGTCGGGCTATTTTTGAAATACACGGTGTGACAAATTCATTAGAAGGTTATGAACAAGGGATGATAAAAAAAACTTAGATGAGTTCATAATATATAAAAATGTGTCCAACAAAATAACTGATTCATGCCGTGTAGGAAGATCCTGCATGAGGAAAAATGGACGCAGGTAAATCAACGTACAGCCGGCTATAATGGATGTTTTGCTGTCTGTTTGTAAACTAGGGAAGACGGGTGAGTTACTGAGAAACCAGACAAGAATGACGTTTGTACTGCATTCACCTTTAATAAACTCCACAGTTACATCTCTGACAATCACAAAAGGTTGATTCATTGAATTAATGAAACATTAAAGAGTTTTGGGATTACATAACTCTGTTTACTAAATGTAACATGATTTAGTTCAGTAAATGTAACTTAACTCTGTCTAGTAAATGTAACATGATTGTGTTCAGTAAATGTAACTTAACTTTGTCTAGTAAATTCAACATAATAAATAAATAAATTAAATGTATTATTATTATTATTATTATAATAGTATTCAGTACCTTAAACATAAGTCTGTTTAGTAAATTCAACATGATTGTGTTCATTAAATGTAACTTAACTCTGTCTAGTAAATTCAACATAATTGTGTTCAGTAAATGAAAAATAACTTTTTTTAGTAAATGAAACATGGATACCGTTTGAATTACTTTACTTTTTTAACGGAAACAACTGGGCATTTGATCTTTGAGTTTCATTGTATTAGAGAAATAATAAATGCTGTGGGGAAGAAGGTCCTGGGTTTGAATCAAATTCTGTCTAAAACCGAGGTTTAGTCCGAAAACATGCAGTACAGCTGGATTTGTGATGCTAAATTTGAATGAACTGTAACGTGTAACACTTAATAAAGTACGTACAAGTATTTAGCGATAATAATTTCTTTCCTCCTCTTTCTCCCTTTTGTTCCACCAGGTTTTGTGGGACTTGTGGACATAATTAAATTAATGCGATGCTTTACGTCTTAGACTATATGTGAATCGGTGTTTCAGAATAACCCGTAGGTGAGAATGAGAGCATGAGTGGAAGGATGCGTCTCAATCCCAGACACACCAAACACTGAGTCCTTCGCTTTGACAACCTGGAAACAAACAAAAAAAACATCATTCTCTGAAATCATTAATGCCCAGAAATGTTTCAAATGTGCTAAAACAATAATGAGGAAATATTGTGAAACATTAAAGCAGAGGGATGGTTCTTTATAGATAGCATGTGTGTGTGTGTGTGTGTGTGTGTGTGCGTGTGTGTGTATGTGTGTGTGTCTGTGTGTGTGTGTGTATGTATGGGGGGATTATTGATAGGCTAAAAATTTGTTTTGGGGAAAAACGTGAATAGTACGTCATTTAATCCCCGGTGGATTCCGAGTTCGCCACAGGACAGAGTCAATCCGGGGCATTAGCAAAGGAAGGAACAGTCTCTTCTACTCTGAGTGAGAGTGAAGGTCTCCTGGTTCTGGTTTCTTTCATTTGGACTTCACAGACTGTCCCTCTGGATCTGAAGATTGAAGTGGCTCCAATTGCTTTTGAAGATTTAGACGGGGAAGTCACACTCCAGAGTTCTGCTGCTGTTGTTCTCCTTTGTTCACATAATACCAAACATTTAAGGATATATGATTAACTGATTTTCAGAATAGACGGATATGTACGAGAAAAATATGAAGAATTAGATTTCTAAGTCTTTCTACACATTTTTTTACCGTCCATATTCCATTTTTTCTTTTTCTGTTATTTCTATTGAATTTCACTCAGGGCGCATGAATGCCGGTTGGTGCAGTGGGTTCACCGAGACCGCTGCGAGGTTCTGTCAGAGAAGTTTGAACATTTCCATGGTAACTGAGCAAAGTCAAGCCCCTGCTGTGGAAAATAAGGATTATTTACCAAACGATGAAAGCATCCCCCAAAATGGTGATTTTATTCCAAAAGGCAGAAAAGGGTAATCCTGCATGAACAGAAACTCAGCTTTGTGTCACCTCCAACCACCCTAGACCGGTTCTGACACTGCTGTGGGGGAATTTTGACCCACTCTTCTTTGCAGATCTGCTTTAGTGGAAGATCCCACAATAGAAGCCCTTCAGAATCTTTCAGAGTTGTCCTGGCCTTCAAGGCATAGTAAAAAAAAATCATGTTCAGGACGTGAATAACCAGAAAAACTGACATAAGTAAACGTTTTTCTTATGGTTATATACTTAATTACATAAAATGACAGCAATTTAAGTTCATTTCACATTTCATTAATGTTCTTTTCACCGAGAAATTAACAGTAGTTCACAAATATTTACCGTATTTTCAGCGTCTTTCGTCCGTCAAAATGATGGGATGCTGTTTCTCGATGGTTAAAGTTGGTCCTTTACCTTTTATTGTAAGTAAAATCTTATTATTATATATATTATTATGTTATTTATACAGAATGAGGCTTTTACTTCTGACATTATCGCATTGTTCCTTTAATCTGACCAATAGTTTGTATTTTCACAGTAAAATTCTGTGTTTTTCACATATTCTGAGCAGAAGTAAGAAAATTTACTTTTTTTTTTAATATACCGTTTATTACTGTTTTAATTTGACAGTTTATTACAGTTTACTCTGCTGATCATTTTTACAGTTGAAGTTAAAAACAACCGTTTTTCTCACATTTGAATGTGATCAACTAGGTTACGGTGAACAGGTTGACGTTTTATCTTGTCTTTTAAACGGTTATTTACTCTAAGGTCTTATTCAAGGCGACTGTTTCTTTACGGAAAAATCTGGTATTTTACCGTAAATTTTACAGATTTCTTTTTTTCGAACTATGTACACACATGTGTAATAGTCTGCGTTTGTGTACATTTGTGTAAATGACAGCATTTGCATGTCCTAAATTGCTCTCTGCTACACATCCTCCTCCTCCTCCTCCTCCTCCTCCTCCTCCTCCTCCTCCTCCTCCTCCTCCAGTCATTGTGGATGTTTTATGGTTTACATTAATGTTTTCATTTTTCTCCCCAGCCTGTTTGGCGCCAGAATCCCAGATCAAATTCCTCGTAAATGTGACTTAACTTGGCAGTAAAAACGCTTTTCTGATTCTGATTCCATATCAGGCCGCCTCCTCCAAGGCTTTGACGGTTCAGAGCGACGCTTTGGCGGAACGCCGTGTTCGGTCCAGACAGCAGGAGTAACGGGCCTGCTGTCTTCTAAAAGGGTTGAATCTCGGGCTCATAGAGTTCTCAGAACCCCCCAGAAAGCTCTGAAGGCCCGTTGTGTCCAACATTCTTTTGTCAGCAGAGGCTTCATCCTCGCACCTTCCCATGAAAGCCGTATCTGTCCGGCGTCTCTTGAACAGCGGAGTCACGATACTGACCTTTTATTCGAGCGAGAAAGGCCTACGTTTCCTTTTCTTCTCATCCTTTTACGACTTCCTTAATGAGCCTTCGTCACGCTCATTGGAGGAATTCTGGAAGGTCTGCCTCTCCTAGTGAGGTACTGCCGTCGTTCCTGATTATGTCTGAACATCACAGCGGCCTTTGTTCACCTTCTTATCACCATCTCATCTGGAATTTCCTTTCACCGCATGACATTATGATACTGGCGAGACCCGTGTGTCAACTTCCTGCTTCTCAAAAGGGTCCGTTATGGAGATGATGCCATGGGACGGAGCTGGAAGTGATCAGGCCCGGTTGTGTCTAGCTCCAGCTGAAACCAGTTATTAATAAAGTTTGAATTGGTTTTGGATTGAACTTTAATGAGCGTAAATAGTTTTGTCACACAGTCCAAGTTGGCATTAGATAACCTCTTTCTTCATTTAGTACAGAATCAGAACCCAAAAAGTCCATAGCCCCAAAAGTCGTCACGGCCTTCGTGTGAACGCAATAACGCCAAACCTTTTATGTGGATCATGTTCACATTTTGAACCTTTGTGAACCTCGGCGTGAGGAAGAACTGGAGTGATTCAGGGAAAGTTGGGTTGTATGTTTCGGACACTAGAAGGAGCTCAATCTCCAAAAATTTGCCGGGCCGTAATTTCTCAAGAATGGACCGATTTTGTCCAGGTTTAGTGAGTATGAATCAAGTCAAGGAGATTTATCTTATTTTACTCTACTAGTTCATATTTAACTCAGAAGGGGGAGGTGTTTGTGAAAAACACAGTATAAATGAATCAACTCTACTCTCCTAGATCTATCTTTCATTTTACTGTAATTCTTCATTTCTCTCCCGCTAGGGGATTTAAAACGTCCCAAACTTGAGTCCAACTTTAGCCGGTATGAATTGACCCAAGGAAATCTGTGCGGTTTCATTAGCGGGGACAGAAAAGACGAGTCAAGACGAGTCACTGTGGGATCTGATCCTAGAGCAGACCGCTGACTTCATAGAAATAGTTAGGTCGAGTGAATATGGGATGTTTGAGATCATGAATGATTCATTCTGTTCTGCTGCCCCTCGTCTGTGGAATGCCCTCCCTGACCATCTGAGGGCTCCACAGACGACTGACACATTTATAAAAAATGACTTAAAACTTTCCTTTTTAGCAGAACCTATAACTTTAATTAACATTGCTGCTTTTTGGTCATGTTTTATATAGTTATTATTTTATTTTTTATTGATGCTTTTATCTGCTTTTACTTTGTTGCACTTTGAGATTTGATCCAAATGTAAAGTGCATTATAAATTAAATGTATTATCATTATAATACCCACGATTTTTTAAATAAAATGTTCAAAAATAAGATGGTTAATAAATATAGAACTGTAGAATAGTGTAGTATAGGATGAAAAATTTAGAACCTCTAATAGACCTCCAATTTGTGTGTATATATATTATGTGTGCATGTACGGTATAAATATGTATGTAAATACCTTTACATATCTTTATATACGGTATGTATGTGTATAAATGTATGTATGTATATCTGTACAACAACTACGTATATAATAAAACAAAATTTTACATGTAAAAAAAGGGTGGGCATAATAAACTGTAGTGTCAAAAAAGAAGGGGGAAAAGAAAAGACTATATGAATTTGTCATTCTATGTATTTATATATGTTTATATGAACGCTGGTTTGTCGTACATACGCAGATATTTATATATATATATATCTGTTCGTGTATGAGAATGGGAGAAATGTGAAATACGAGCGAAATAAATCCAATCTGAAAACAACCACAGTCCAATACTTTTCCACCGCACTGCTGATCACCCAGTTGTAAAAAAAAATCACTAATGCTGTTTGAAAGGGGAAAAGAATATCCATCCGTGTGCCTTTAAACTTTAAAGATGCTCTCCTCGCAGCTTGTGGCACTGCAGTAAGAAAAAAAAAAGCAGCTCTCTGGTACTGACTCAACCACTTAATATGCATTTATTTCCACCTGCTGGTCGGGGGCTGACACTGCACTTCATCCCCATCCCTCTTCATTTACTCCACTTTATGATACAAATCTCATGAGGCGAATCTAAATGACTATCTGCAGGAGCAGAGATTTTTTTTTTTGCAGATAGCAGACACGCATGTAAAATTTTAACTATATTTGTGTAAAAGATTGCAGCCGGTGAAGCCCGTCACTGGAAGCCTTAGGGATTTATAGCCGTTATTAAAACAGGCTACTTCAGGCCTGGGAAGATTTGTGTCTCTATGTTTCTGCTGTATCCTTTCATTTATGCCGTTCAGTGGGGGACCCACTAGATCACGGCTGCAGGATTGTTCCTCCTGGACAGGAAGTGGGAGTGCAGAAGAGACTCCTGTGTTAACGGTGACATTAAAGCTGTCATGCAGAAGGGCTCTGATGTTCATCCTCTGGGAATAAAAGAGGGGATGCCTCCCCCTCTTGTGGTTCGATGCAATATTGCATTGATTTATCTTCAGAGCCTTTTTGAGCCTTTTTTTTTTTTTGCTGCAGAATCATCAACCTGTGTGAAGAGAAATGTAATCACACAGGGAGGGTGGGGGGGGAACCACATGTGGACATCTGAGCAGAACCACCAGACCCTCATCTCGGCATAATTTGAGGTTCTGTCTGTGGCGCTGCCCGACCTACTGTGCTCCCAAACACCGGCCGTTTGAGAGGGAAGAGGAGGAAATCGATGTCAGATTGAAGTGGCGGGCTTATCTCCATTGGAGTGCCGAGCATTTCTGATTGAGTGTCCAGACCCACTCAGAACCGCGTCTCCTCTTTACCGGCACCTTCCAGCTCCCATTGACTCCGTCTCATGATGATGGTAAAAATAGCTTTCTTCTCAACTGGCCGGATTCCGTTTAGCAGCCCTGTGTTTCCACGGTGATAGCTGATGGGAAGATGTATTCATAACGGGTCAGACTCTCTGCAGGAATCCGCCTTTTTCTTTTTGATTATCATTTCATTTCTCTGAGTCGCCGGAGCAGGAAGCAACAAACCTGAAGGTGTTGCGTCTGCTGTGCTGCAAAGCCCGGGTGGCCGCGTGACTCACGGCGAGCGAGTCTTTCCGAAGGGGATTGGTAGAACCGGTGAATGAGAGGATCTCAGCGCCCTTATGGCGTTTTCGCATCGCCGCGCAGTCGTCTCTGACGCTCGCCGTGAGTGGCGAAACTATAACAATGGATGGATGATGTCGAGGACGGCGAGGCCTGAGTCTCTGAGGAGGACGGTCCAAAACTATGGGTTGTGTAGGATCTGGAACGATGCCTCTATCCACGTCATGGTTCACTTTTTCTTATGGAAAAATGTGACTGACCCTGTTTATGATCTGACCCAGGGTCAGCAGGTATGTGCTGAAGAGTAAGGGGCCGAGGACGGAGCCCTGAAGGGGCCGCACAGGTGAAAGGGGTCCCTGTGGAGGAGGCTTCAGCCGTGCTGTAGAGAAAGATCTGAAATAATAAACCACTGAACAAAATTATTTTTGATCGATACAACAACAAAAAGTCTGATAAGGGTCAAATTCTAAAATCAGGCTTTCGTAAAAAGTAATAATGTTTAAAATGTTCTATTTTCCATGAAGTTGAATGTTTTGTCATAAATGACAGCGTCTAAGATATTCAATGAATAAATGTATATGTGTGTGTGTGTGTGTGTGTGTGTGTGTGTGTGTGTGTGTGTAGGTGTCTAATGCCTGAGCCACACTGGATTCAGGCTATTCAGACGGAAAATGGTCCAAATCAGTGTCTCATTGTGACGAAAGCTTTGTGAGGGATTTTCGCCCATGACTCCAGCCAGGGTCCGTGCAGACGGGGGGGGAGGGGTTACATTCCCTTTGCCTTTTTTAATGGCTCACAGGGTCTTTATGTAGATCCGACCTTTGCTGTTTAGACACCATAATTGTCCAGTTCCGTCCAAAAGGGTGGGTTTTAGAGAATGAGGATGAGCTGAGAGTGGTTTGGCATGCTGAGAATCCGGGCAGACGTCTGTCTGTCGGCCGCGTCCCCCAGGACAGATTCCTCACATACAATTTGTATTTGGTCCATCAAGCTTCTGTTTAGAAACTGATTGAGTCGCTGATTCTCCAGCCGGCGTGATCGAGAAATAATTCACCCTGTCGTCAAGAGGCAAACGATGGGAAAAGGAAAAGAAAACAGGACAGAACAGGAAAAATCGAATGCCTGACTTGTTTGTCGGGGGACACAACAGGGAAAAAGGACGGAAACTTCTGCCGGCGGGGGTCCTCTGACCCGTTTCCTGTATCTTTCATCTGGAAATCGCAGCTATTTATTCACAATACCCCGCAAAATGGCGCGGCTTAGACCAGCTGGGGCGTCTTCTTTTCCTCGCAGAATCAACACAGTCCATTGGCCGACCGTTCTTTCACAACCTGCAGGTAAGGCGGGTACAATCGGCGTCAACCGACCGGCGCTGTAAATGGACCGCGGTGAACGCGTTCCTGATTGCAGCACGTCAGCGGTCCGTCAGAGCGCGATGGACGATTTGTCGTTAGAACTCCTAGCGGTGATGGATTCCATCCAAATGTTTTTCGTGCGGCGGGTTTGTTGGAGGCGTTGATGTTGAACGGACGGTCAAGCGTCTGTCGGCAGCATTTAGAGCGAGTCCGATGTTTCTCTGATTGCCTTTTTCTGCTCAGAGGACGACATCTTGTCATCCGATCTTCATTTCTAACTGTGAATAGTTGCGACAGTATCCAGGCTGTCGTCCCCGACAGTAAAGGCACATCCCCGAAAAGGCCCCATTCCCCTGTGTTGTACAAGCAACTGATTGAACTCCTCAAATTAAATGTGGTCATAAAAGTTAGTTTTCCTCGTAAAAGGGAAAAAGATCCCTAAATTGAGTAAATGATGAACTATTAGAACTATTATAATATCTTTACATGATAGATCTCAATGACTGGACCCGTATGCACCAGATTTGGACCAAATAGAACCAATGGTTCTATTGGAAAAAAATAGTTTTTCATAAAATCCTTCCCCTAGTGAGTAAAATATGAAGTTTTGGAGTTCTTTTCCTTTTCTTCTGGGGTGGAAAGCAGGAGACGTGTCGATGAGTCACCGATCACCTCATTTATATCACACATTTGAAACGGATCATTTCAATGCGCTACTATAAATACATGCTGCTCCAACACCCTTATCTAACAACACCCCCCCCCCCTCCTACTTCTAACCGGTGTATCTGTATTTGAACTCCGGTTCTGGGCTGCTCAACATTCTTGACCAGTCTGCTGTTGTCAACTTTACATTCCAGTCCAGTATAAGGAGGAAGGTCAGACGAAGAACAAACTGATAGCCTATCACTGAATAACTCGGTGTCAGAAGTTCTTTTTCGCGGCTCCATGCCGTCCTGTTGGGCAGCTGGGATGCAGTTTTTTGTTTTTGGGAGAAATTATAAAATGCAAAACACTTGAAATGACAAAAAACTTCAAACGTCACTTTGACAGCTCGCCGTTTCAAACTGCAAACCGGGCATGATGGGCCTGCAGACGGCGGCACACGGACGCCACGTTCACCCTTGAGCTTTTCGCACATGTATGCATTTCAAAAATCAAAAAGGGAGACACTCAGAACTAGAAAACAAGAAAGGTAAAATCAATTTCAATCAGCTGGATCCTCACCCAACGCCGACTATGAGGTGCTGAGTCACTGGCAGCCGCTGCGTAACGCTGATTCATAGCGCATTAGTCCGCTGGCAGACGGAGACACGCTCTAAACAAAGAAAACATCTTCATCAGTTTGACAACACAGGAGCGCCGCAGACGGCACAACACGTCGGAAGCGTTCGCGGAGGACGCGTAAAAGTGATGCAACCCCCCGGACGCGTTTCTTCAAAGCTTCACTTGGTGAATAAAACAGATTTAATACACAAACATTCATTCATGATATTTGGATTAGCCGCGGTAGCTTCCGGGTCATGTGATGTTACGGAATTGTCATCACTGCCGCCGCTGCCGCCGCCAATGATAACTGATGCTAACTTTTACGCCCCCATCGACCTCAGTGCAAGGAAGAACTGGAAGAACTTTGAGAGAGGTCACTTACATATATCCGCCACTAGAGGGACATTTATCTCCAAAGTTTTCGGGCCATCGTTTCTTAACTGTTGGGAAGTTCTTTTTCAAAGTGAGAGAGAGGTATATGGTTTGTGCAGCTAAGCTAAATGTTCCACAGCAAGTGTGTGTGGAGTGTGACATAAGGGGAATAATTTGGTACACTTACAGCCAAAGGCATTACAACAAAAATTGGATTTTTCAGGCCCGAATGTCACCCGGGGCGGCCGTTTCTCTAAATGGCCACCAGTAACAACTTTTCTCACATCAAATTTCCTATCAGCAAAAAGGCTCAGCGTGACATCCTGCACAAAGGTTTCCTGTAAGCGTTTAGCCTCTTCGGGGTCAGAAGGGGGCCGGAGCCCGGTTGGATTTATCTGCCGTGAATAGTTCTGAGGCTGTGGAGGTCGGCCTGATAGGGAGGATGTCGGTTTTTTTCCGTAACGGCGGAACTTTTTGTAGATGCTTAAGAGCACAGAAGATGAATGTTTTCTCCATGTGGAAGTTTGAAGCGTGTAAAATAGACAATCGGCCATAACATTATAACCACTGATAGGGGAAGTCGGAATCACACGGGTTATCTCGTTACAATCACACCTGTCAGAATATAAGAGAGTAGATTAAATACTAGTTGATGTGATGAGAAACATGTGAGTGACGTCGTCAAGGGGCCAAGCATCCCCCAGAACTGCAGGTCCAACTGGATGTTCCTGGTCTGACGGTTCACCAGGACGGAAAACTGGTGAACAGGGGACAGGGTCATGATGCACGGGGTTTTAATTGACTTCATTACAGTCTATATTTAATTATATAGGTCAAAGGAGCAGAGGAGATCTAGCAGGAGAGATTCTGTATGTTTCTGATTAAAAAAAAACCACATGCGTTACAAAAGTATTAATACAAAAGTATTAATACAAAAGTATTAATACAAAAGCATTAATACAAAAGTATTAATACAAAAGCATTAATACAAAAGTATTAATACAAAAGCATTAATACAAAAGCATTAATACAAAAGTATTAATACAAAAGCATTAATACAAAAGCATTAATACAAAAGCATTAATACAAAAGTATTAATACAAAAGCATTAATACAAAAGCATTAATACAAAAGCATTAATACAAAAGCATTAATACAAAAGTATTAATACAAAAGCATTAATACAAAAGTATTAATACAAAAGCATTAATACAAAAGTATTAATACAAAAGCATTAATACAAAAGCATTAATACAAAAGTATTAATACAAAAGCATTAATACAAAAGCATTAATACAAAAGCATTAATACAAAAGTATTAATACAAAAGCATTGATACAAAAGTATTAATACAAAAGCATTAATACAAAAGCATTAATACAAAAGTATTAATACAAAAGTATTAATACAAAAGCATTAATACAAAAGCATTAATACAAAAGTATTAATACAAAAGCATTAATACAAAAGCATTAATACAAAAGGATTAACACAAAAGGATTAACACAATGTGAGACCGGCGGTTTTAATGTTATGGCTGATTGGGGTGTATGTTGTTTTATATAACATGCAGATGGAAACTATACACATGTTTGAAACCAGAGGGACTCATGCATCAATGGAAACCGTCCCTTTAAGCTATGTTCACACTGGATGCCGACCAGAACCCGCCGACATGGACTGATGAGCCCTGTCTTTAACGTGAGGTGGAATCGGACCTGCTGGAAATAATCTTTTACTTGCAGAGGAGACTTCCAGGAGTTTGTACATTTTGAACTTGACGCAGAACTTGCAGACTTAAATCCTTCCCCGTGTGCGATGACTACAATGAGAAGAATTATCACCGCTCGACTGTGGTTCTGAAGGCAGCCTCCGTTCCGCTGAAAAGTGTGGAAGGTGTGGAAAGATAGAAATGGTGCCATAATTAAAGGGCGCTGGAATCTGTCAAGATGTTAATTGTCTTCATCCGTTTTTCATTAAGAGATGAGGAAGAGGCTAATCTGTCCACAAACAATGGCAACGTGAAGGAGACCAAAAGTGTTCATTCACTCCACGAGTTCAAGAGACACACACACACGTATATACACACACACACACACACACAAACACACACACACACACACGTATACACACACACACACACACACGTATACACACACATACACACACACACACACGTACACACGTATACACACACACACACACACACGTATACACACACACACACACACACGTATACACACACATACGCGTATACACACACACACACACACACGCAAACACACACACAAATGCAGGGAAACACACACAAACACTCAAATGCACATTCAGGGACACACAGACACAAGCAAACACATTCAGGGACATACACACACATACAGGGACACACACACACAAACACATGCCAGGAGACACACGCACACACGCACATACAGACACACATTCAGGGACACACACGCACAGACACACAAACACACACACACACACACACGAACACTCAAATGCACATTCAGACACACACACATGCACATAAATGCAGGGACACAAACACATTCTCACACGTACAGGGACACACACACACACACACGAAAACATGCAGGGACACAAACACACACACACACATATTCACACATGCAGGGACACGCAAATAAACACATACATGCAGGGACACACACACACGTACACACACACACACACATGCAGGGACACACACACACACATATACACACATGCAGGGACACACACTCACAAACCCTATTACAGGAATCATGATTAAAGCCGGTCGTCCTCATTAAACAAAAAGGGATATGTTTATTTTCTATATATATATTCTATACATGGACAGTTATGGTAAACAAACCCGGATTTAAATAAACGTCCTTATACGTCAATGTCACAAATCCTTTTATGCTTATTTTTGCCAGCTAAAGGAAGATAATGCCACACAAACACTATCATAACATGTAATGCATTCATTTTAGATAAAAGAACAATTAAATATGATACATTAAAGGGGCTGTTTGTAAGATTTAGGGGCATTTAGATTTTAAGTTCCAGGCTGAAACCTAGAATAAAGAAAAGTAATATTATTCTTATACATCCGATTGTCAGGGATATCATGAAATCTTCATCGCCACCACAGATCCTTCGTCATAACGTGATAACTCAAAAAAGACTTTCATGCCCCCATAGCCGGAATGAACTAAACCGATTTTGTGAAGAATCAGCCGCCTATTACATTTCCCCTTTATTCTTTGATACGTCAACTTTTTTCTCGACATTTCTCCTTTTTTCTCGACATTTTGACATTTTTCCCAAAATGAAATATTAAAAAAAAATCTTCCTCTTCTCATTTTTCTTTTGTTTTTTCTTCTTCCTGCCCCTCAGACTCTAATATTTATCAGCATGTCAACGATTGAGCGTCTTTTAGCACTTGTCACTTTCAGATCTGAGCGAGTCGGAGACCAGCGCTTTGAGAAACCCTCTAACTTGTTGTTTAAAGTCAATGAGTGAAAACAGAATCAAGGAAAGACAGAAAGCGAGTTCAGCCAGTCTCTCCTCGTTTCTCCGCCAGCGTTCCAAAAACACACTCTGTCACAAAAACACCACCATCTGGAATAAAAAAAATCCTGAACACCATTTGACAAACTCTGAAAAAGGTGTTGGTGAAATCCTCCGTATCGTACTGATGGGTTTTGTGTCCACAGTCTCAGTGGGCAGGAGAGTTAGTTCCTCCCATATATTAAGTCATCAGTTTGACCCAATTCCGCAACCCGATTCTTTCTTTGATTGGAAATTAATGAGATTTAACCAGAAATATGTCAATGCTGTTTTTTTAAAATGCAACTCAACGCGATGTGGCATTTGAAGAATTTGTTTTCGCGGAGGCTATAAATAGCGTTGTAATGAGTTTCCTGTTGGCTCCGCTGAGTGTTACATGCAGAGGAGGCAGACACCGACATCTGTCAGGATGCATTTTTTATAAGAAAGCCCACTTTGTGGGCAAACCCCTCCAATAGTGTTATGAAACATTTACCACAATCAGTGCAATGAAGATGAGCAATTACAAGAAACGAGTTGAATGGGAGGACTCCGGTCCATCGTGTGAGAAAATGGCCAACCAAAGCTCTTTGGGATGCATGCGATGGGAGGCCTGAAGCTCCGGCAGCGCCTCCGACTGAACGCTCTTTTTTTTTTTCCTCTAAAAACCCATTTTCCTCCACTTGATTCTGTGAAAAGACATTTGGGTCAGTTTTCTCATTCCACTTTGTTTTTTTCCCCCCGTATCTTTTCACGCTTCACGCTTAATGGTTTCGTTATGTTTAAGAGAAGGCCCGTTTTTTGGGTTTTTTTGTGGATGAGCTGCATTATTCGTCACAGAGTTTGTTGTACTATTTCACGCCTGTGTCCCGTCGCCATGGAACTGTGAGATGTTCCAACAAGAATATATATATATATATATATATATATATGTATATATATATATATATATATATAAGCTGGGACACATCGGGTGAACTGATCATTGACATGCTCCCGTATTTGTACTGTGATGTAATAGTGTGTTGGTTTACCTGCCCTTAGAGGGCCCCAATATTCCGTTTCCTGTCCAACAGGAAGTAATATTGGATATAATTACTAATCGTCATGATAGCTTGTGTAGCCTGCATCGAAATTATTACAACTCTTAACACAACGTAGGTTAAAAGTTTTCTCTATTGACCAGATCTTGAGCACAGCGCAGGGGCGGGCCCAAGAATCTTTTAATCGGGTGGCCGGGGCCCAGAGGGGTTAAAGCTTTAAGCAGCGGTGAGCACAACATACCGTTTATATTTGAGCTGGGGGTGTTGACAGGGAGGTATAAAAACAAAAGACAGGTTCTTGTGTTGGGCTTCTGTCTCCTGTCGTCACTTTTTCTCGCCCTTGCTTGTCTGAAAAGACGAGCTGCTGTCAGTCATCTTTATTTTAGGATTTCAGGTCCGTCCGACTAAACGCGCCCCGACAGACGAGTTGCGATGATTGTGGCTCTGGAAATACGTCCTTGTCTTCCAGTTTAGGTCATTTGTTGGGATCCAAATGTAATTAGAGAGCTTGTCAATAAAAGGTCACTGAATGAATTTTCACTTTGCTACACCCCTCATTACAGGAGGAATAATGACGCTTTATCACCGTTAGCAGGTTGGCATTTAAGCCGCGGCAGACGTCTTATTTACGCTCATATTTTCAAACCGGGGACAATATTTGAGATGTGACACATACAAATGTACTTCTCTGGTTTTGAATGCTATTGAAAATGAGATTTTATGGTGTGTTACGGATGAAAATGATGGTTGGATGGATGGATGATAGATGGATGGATATATAGATGGATGGATATATAGATGGATGGATGGATGGATGGATGTATAGATGGATGGATGGATGGATATATAGATGGATGGATGGATGGATGGATGGATGTATAGATGGATGGATGGATGGATATATAGATGGATGGATGGATGGATATATAGATGGATGGATGGATGGATGGATATATAGATGGATGGATGGATGGATATATAGATGGATGGATATATAGATGGATGGATGGATATATAGATGGATGGATGGATGGATGGATATATAGATGGATGGATATATAAATCGATGGATGGATATATAGATGAATAGACATGCTATACAATTACACATCTTATGAACACTATATATATATATATATATATATATATATATATATATATATATATGTATATATATATATATATATATACATATATATACATATATATATATATATATATATATATATATATGTATATATATATATATATATATATACATATATATATATATATATATATATATATATATATAGTATAAAGCCAACAGCTCAATATCAGCTGTGAAGGAATATTAAAGTAAATGTTGTCATGTTTCTGGCTATGAATCCTCCATTCCCTCTTTGTCAGCTCTGATTTTGGCCTCTGCTGTTTCCAGAGGGAAATATATGGCTTTGCATTTGTTAAAAATGTTCAGTGATTTCCATGAGCTGCTGTCTCGCTGTGTCTCTCTGCGGTTTAGGACAAAGCGAGCAGCTAACACTGGATTTTGAGTGTTTTGTTGCTGCCTGCTGACACGATGAGAGCGGTGAGATTAGACCAAAACAGTAACCTTGAGGCTCCAGCTGCTTTAGAATGAGCTTAAAGTGATCATAAGTGCCGCAAAGCCGAGGGGATCCAGATTCAGGTGAGAGTTTTCTGTAGGTTTTGTGTAAACAAATATTTGATCTACAGCTGGTGCGATTCTGGCTAGAATGGGGATTGGAGATTTCTTGCATAGAATTGAGATTGCGATCATTTACTATACGTCATATTTCACTTTGTTATTTACATGAAAAGTCAATAAGCGCCATGCGACAGATAGATGTGTGCGGGCACCAAAGGGTAAACTCCCACCGCTCTACTGCGCACTAGAGCGCGACCCGATTGCATATTTATGTCCATGCCCGACCGAGTCCGGGAGTTTTTTGTTTTACGTCGTCTCACAGTTGTTGTTACCGTGGTTACCGCCTGTCAGTTTACCCTGATTACTCACGTCGGCAGAGTAAGCGACTGTAAAAGTGTCTGTTTTTGGCTCAGTGCCCTTACAGCTGGTGTTTTTAATACATCAAACACAAACATGAAAAACTGTCATCAGCATCTATAAATGCACGTAAACTGGGTCTTACAACTGACAAACTGCTTCCTTAGACTCGACATCCAGAACTAAACCAGAATCCCTTGGGACTTTGGTTTCCCTGTGTGGTTTTCAGAAGTTAACTTAACTGAATACATGTTTTTTACTTAAGTCCTTCGTGGTTTAAGCTAGGCTACATCAGAATTTACATCTAGTAAAGTAACAGATAGGGTGAACAGGTGCTCGATGCAATGTCAGGTAAAAAAAACCACCACCTAGGAGGAGGCATCACACCATCATTTTGGACCAGATCACCCCTGAAGCGTCTGGAATGGATCGGACCAGGTGTCTGCAGATGATTCCTGAGGTACCGGATCCTACAAATAGGCAGCTGAGCGAAATTAATTAGTTGTTTGGCAAAAGATTGTTTCTTTGATGTTTAATTAATCAATTCTGTATTTTGAAGCAAATCCCCAACTAATAACCTAACAAATTAATTTGTTCCTGCGTCGGTCGGGCAGAACAAGAGTTCTTAGTCTCCATCTCACTCCCTCGGAACTTCTGACGGGATTTTGTTTTTTTTTGAAGCTCATTTGCCCAAAATAAGCGGATTAATCAATAAATAATCAATTATCAGTGGGAAGACTCGTAGCGGCCAAATGGAATGAGCGCAAATTCCCTCATGTGATGCTTTAATCTGGATAAATGAAACACGTTTAGTCTCGGAAATCCACACATTGATTTCACGCCGTTGACAGATTTATCTCCTCCGATGAAATGTGGTGAACATTTCATGACGGACACTTGGGACCCCCCCCCCCCCCCCCCCCTGCTGTGATTGGCAATATTGACGTGTCAAAAAAATAGGAATCCATAAAGCTCCCATGACAGAGCTCTAAAATGTTCACGTCCTGATGACTGATTGGACCTCCGGCTGACAGATACCCGGCGATTGTTTACTGTGGTTGACCCTAGCAACGACCAGCCGTTTATAGCTGTCCGGTCCAGCAGTATTTCAAAACTACATCCCACTCTTCAGCGCCATCAGCCAGCAGAACCAGGAGCCACCAAGAAGAAAGACAAACTGGGTTTTTTTTCTCTTTCCTAAATGGCGGCACGGCCGTGTTGCCCTCGGCTGACACCCTTTCAGAATTGATGTTTTCCCCCGCAGGTATTAAACATTTACAGAGAAAAAGATTTATGGGTAATTATCCGTGGGAATAAACATTTTCGCTGGATTCCCTGAGGTTTGTGGGTTCTTTCAGAGGATCAAAACCGTCTGTTTGCCATGTTGGTGCTGGGCAAACGGATAATCGGTTCAGAGGCGTTTGTAGTCAGGATTTGTTCTGTTTCACACGAGAATTTTTCTTTTCATTTTTTCCAAACACAGCAATTTCTGTTATTCAAGAAACGCTTCTTGGATTTTAAAGCCCTGAAGGGGCGAGATTTCGCTTTTTATTACATGTAAAAAATTAAATGAACTAAGAATATTTAATTGAATGAAATACTCAATATAAGTTTGGCTGCACCATCTCTCTGGGCAGTCCTGATCCAGAACGTGACCCGATAGAAGACTGTCAGCTGGAAAACGACCAGATATCAAAACATCAATCTTCTTTTTTCACCGGTTCTCCATTTGGGGTCCCCACATCTGAGTCCCTCCACGGTTACCGCCGGCACCCCGCTGATGAACAGAACCAAGAAAGAAATCAAGAAATCACTAAGGAGGTATGAAAGCTTAAATATTCAGAGACTTTTTCAATCACATCTCCAAAAAGAAATTACCTTGTTTTTCTGAATTAACGACTTATTATCTCGTTAATTCCGGAAAAAACTGAGAGCTGAATTCTGGGTACATTAAATCTCAAACATGACCCAATGGTCGGTTGGTTTTAAGTTAAGACCTGTTACTATGTGTGAGTAATCTGTGATTAGACACAAATATTTCCTCGCCTTATATTTAAGCGATGAAAAATCAACATCGTCATATTACAGTGAAGGAATTTTTTCGGAAACATCACAAAGTTCTGGTGGGAGCGGACCAAGAGGGTTCTCCATTTGGCACAGTTTAATAGCCGATGTACTGAAAATGTCCACAAAATGACCCCATAGAGGGATTTTTGGCTTCAAAATACCACCTATGTCCACCGGGGGGCGCTGTGGGCACGTACTACAACCTCTGGCTGTGACAAAAACCGAGTGTTTCATCAGAATTCAGCATTATCCACTGGAGGGAAAAAAAGAAAAGAATTTTGAACCTGTCCATGCCCCCCCTTTTTTTTTTTTACAGCGTGGTCCTGGAAAGGCCGATTGAATGAATCCTGTTAAATTTAGAGAAAAACCAGAGTTTCTATTGTGTGTCACTCGTAGCAGCTCAAAGGACCGTTCTTGTCGTTATCAGTCCCGCTTCAGGAAGATGCGAGAAGAGTGTTTCGGAAAACCGGCGTCAGCTGTGTGCAGAGAGCGGGGGTGTGCTCACTGAAGTACTGCACTTCTGCTGCATTCAATAAAGAGTAAGTCAAGCTTAGAAGGTGGCGCTCGGTTTGATAAATTCTTATCAGAGCAAATATGGCATGAACGGGGGAACGGGGGCGAGCCGGTGTTTCTCGCCCAGTCTCGCTTCCTTATAGATCACATGAACCCAAACAGGTCCTGATGATGTCATGGCTCTTTGCGTCATTAACATTGAAAGGTCATTCCCCCTTTCTCGGAAGTCTTGTATATCTCATGCTGGGTTCAATTTCCAATTTGCCAGCAGACTGCCTGGGTCATTCTTCGCATTTATCTGGGAAGAGACTACTAAGAGTGTTCCTCTGGAATTAGCTGACTGCTTCTTTTATCGCTTCCACCGGAGCCCTTGACTCAGCTGGACAGATAATAGAACACCTACTGTTCGCCCACTACACTGTAAAACAAAACATTTGTCCACTGGTAACACTCCATGAAATTAAGTTTTACTGCGTCTGAAATTTAAATAGGAAATACTTAGTTCTCAGTGAGATTTGAAGATTCTCCCAATGTGGAATTTTACTTGTTTTTCGGCTTTATTGGTCTAAGATTGCACTGTAAAAATATATATTTGTTGATGAACTTAAAGAAATTACATCAACTATTGACCTCAACTAAATTATTCATTTCTACGTAAGTCTAACCCGTTCATGTAAGTTGAACATTAATTGTCTGTGCAACAGGTGAACTACAAAGGACCTGTGTGCGCATAAAACTGAAGACGCTCACGCGCAAGTAGGACGTCTCATGCGGTAAATTTGTGCGTGTTTGTTTGTTTTTCGTTTCGTGCCGTCGTAGGATAGATTTTCTTGTACTTGTAAGTCATGCTACAGATTTCTGTGGCACGTTTTGTGTTTGCGAAACACAAAAATTTTGTTTGTGAATCATGTTTTTTCTTTGCAACTCAGCTCCTGTTTGCACATGAGTCACGATGTCTTTGCGCGTGAATCGTGTTGCGTTTGTGTGCAGACTTTCGGCAGGACTTTAACTCCGTAGAAAACCATCCGATTGTTCGCACGGCGGTCCGGGAGCTGCTAATCGGCCGTCGTGGCCCCCCCTTGACAAACGACACAGGACTGCCACCGTCAGACGGCCCGACAATATCCTGAGGCTCATTTGCGATTGAGATCGGGCTCAAATGATACCGTTATCGCCCCGCTTCATACGGACCACAGGAGAGGGACACCCTTGACGTGTCACCAACTCATCACAGCGCCGACAACCCTTCTCACCCAGAGTCCCACCTACAGGAAACCCAGAGCGAGGGGTTCACCTGTCCTGCATGTTTTTTAATGAGTGCAGACATGAATATTTTATATAGGCTACATAGTCCGGTTCAGCTATTCCGGCACGTTAGAATGTTCCATGCAATGAAGTACTCTGAAAACTTCTCACGAATCCAGAACTAACTCCAAAATGCTATTTTTTTATTCGCCTCCTAAAACTGCCTCGTAATGCTCTAATTAGGACCCTCAGGCCACGGGGGTACTTTTGAAGGCATAATTAGTTTTGAAACCACAAAGAAGTCATACTCTCCATCATTCCAAAATCCTTCTATGCATTCTATTTCATTCTGTTCCCACAGCAGCTCCTCCAATCTCCGCTCTGCTGACGTCTGAGGACTTATGATGGTGAGAAAGGATTTTTTTTTTCAAATGCAACGAATGAACAAGAGCTCAACAAACGTGAAACATGTCAACATGTCAACAAACAGCATGTGCACTTTTAAGATGTACAGCTAATATGTCCTCAGAGAATTATTCATCCCTTCAATGCTGACAACATTGTGTCCTTGTACATGTTTACTGTAAAAACTAGACCTAGTCCATTATCCCAGACAGCGAGGCTAAATCCCCGAAAAGTCCCTAAGCCCCTACGTTATATAAGCAATCCACTGATTGAAGTCCTCAAATTAAATGTGACATTATGTCGGATAAAGCAGTGTTTTCTTAAAGAAAGCCTTAATGCTGCGTAAAATATGAACTTTAATAAGTGAAATACCACAACAGTGTTGTTCATTAAAAAGAAGCTCCAATTGTGAGTAAAATATGATCTTATAGAGTAAATCACAACATACACAAGATAAATCTGCTCCATTTGATTCATGTGCAACAAATCTAGACTAAATCGGACCAACGGTTGAGAGATTATGGGCCAAAGACTTTCAGAGATATAGCTCCCCCTGGTGTCAGAACTATACAACCGACCGTTCCCAAAATTGATGCAGTTCTTAGTTCCATTAGAGTCGACATGGTTACAAAATTTGAAAACGATCCATGGAACATTTTTTTAGTTATGTCCGGAAAAACAGTGTTTTTCGTTTAAAAAAAGAGAAAAAATCCCCCTAGTGAGTAAAATATGAATTTCTAGAGTAAAATACGATATTTACGAGATAGAACTCCTTGAGACGCTTCAAATGCACCAGAAAAGGATAAAAAAACGGACAAACAATTAGGAAGTTGTGGCTGGAGAAAACGGTGTTATTCGTAATAAAAAGAAAAATAAACTCCCCCTTGTGAGTAAAATATGAACTTATAGAGTAAATCAAAATGTGTACAAGATAAAACGCCACGATTTTATTCATATGCACCGAATCTTGTACACAGTTAAACAAAAAAAGAAAAAAAAAAGGAAGTTCTGTTCTGTTTTTTATTTCCAATTTGGATTATTCAGTAAATCTGCTGAGGCGAGCCTCTATTTTGGATTTTATAGTATAATGTTGCTATTCGACCATTTTTACTGTCATGGCAGTCTTTCTGGTTATGATGATATATTTGTGAAGAACGCTGGCATCATCAGCGGGTGAAAAGAGTTTGGAGGTTGTCTGGCCGCGCGACCGATTCGATCCATTATGTTTCATTTCCCTGCTTTGTCCACATTCTTCACTTGCCTTTTATCCTGAATCCCACTTGGAAATCAAAACAAAATTGGGGCAGTTGCACCCAGGAGAATAACGTAATAATAATAAAAAAGAAAAAGGGTTGTGGAGAAGAGTGTGTTCTGCCGCTGACAGTGTGAGTTTGCAGTTAGAGGACTGCTCGTAATTCCATTCCAGGCCGTGTTCATTGATAGTGTTGAGGCGATAATAAACTATTGTCTACTATCTATTGTCTCCCCATCTGTCACATAGATGCAATAACAGATGTAATAAAACAAGGAAAATAGAGTTTCAGGTAAAGCAGAAAAAGCCAAATCATGCCCGCTTGTTTTAATATCGGCAACATCGCCTTTCAAGATCTGCAGGAGTAAATATAGGAGATGAGACTCTCAGGGAAATGAGACGTGCTCAGAGGTTACGCAGCGGTCCGGCGGCGGGCGCAGAAGCACACGCCCTACCCGCCGGTCGTGAAAATGATGGGGATATGGTCATCGGGATGTTCATCTGTCTGTCTGTGGTCATATCTGTCCGATGCATATCTTCAAACTATACGTTCTATCTCCTACATATCTAACATTTACACATAAATCATATATAAAAATAGGGTTTTTTCTTCTTTACCACTAAGAACCAGGTCCAAATTCTCCTTAAAATGTGCTTTAAAATGACAAATTATCTAGTCAAGCGTGTTTTCAAGCAGTAAAACCAAAAATATTTATGCTAAAATTTTGCTTTTGTCTCTACTTGTACTTTTGTCGGTTGAATCCAGTTACATAATTCTGTTTATTAAGTCCTCACATGTTTTAATATGCCAATAAACAAAAAGAAAAAACCCTATTTATCGAATAGAACTTTCTCAATAGTCACGGTTAATGCCTCCTCCTTGCCTTGTGGCTGCTTTGACCTGTGGTGTCCCCCAGGGCTCCATCCTTGGTCCCTTACTGTTTAGTGCAGTGCAGCCTCTGGGTCACATAACAAACAGGTCCAGTCACATATTCAGATAATAATGACTTAAAATGTGCTCAACTAAACAGTTGAGCAGGACATGAAAGGGTTAAAGGGAAAAATGATGTGGGATATAAAATAGACTGAAGAGAACGCATGGAGTTTCAGTGAATAAATGCAACATTGGGGGTTTTATGGTCATTTCTTTCTCGTTTGAAAATAAACTGGCGTGACAGATTGTTTCTTGCTCAGGAACACAGATTTCCCTTTCATTTTCTTTTCTTTTTTTTTAAAATTTGCATATAAATTGTTTCTTTGCTGATTAGGTTTCCAAATACAACAATATTATTTTACCAACATGCTTTCAACTGACTTCAGATGTCAGGTCAGAACAGATGAAATGTGACACAGAGCATGTTTTTGACGCAGGAGGATCATTACTTACATTAAGGAACAGAAACACGCCGAACATGAGAATTTCCCGAGATTAAAACAAATAAAATAAAATACATAAATGAAGAATCGAGCTGTAGAAGAAACTTTACGCGGCACTCAAACCGTGTGTGACGCTCGGGCCCATCGTGGGATCTCATGGGCCGATCATTAGATTTCTCTTCACATTTTATACGTCCATTTCAAATGATTACAAGGTGACCTTCTTCTTCAAACACAAACGTCTCGCCAAATGAATGGAGGTTGCGTCGCGTCCTAATGCACATGCCGTAGATGTCAGGAGAATATGTCATCCCCAGATGGCTCCGGAGAAAGGGCGACCAAACGGGGAGTAATTTCCACAAAGCAGAGGACAACAGTCTGAAGTCGTCCTCTGAAGCCAGGAGGCGGAGCCTAACAGACCACCTACATGGGGCCGACGACGCTTGAGTCATGAGAGCTGCGACCTTCTTCAAGCATCTAATCAGATGGCGAGACATGACGGCAATGTTCCAACACATACATGTCTGATATGTCCTCCCACCTTTTTCTTTTTTGTTAATTCACACTGTTAATGCATGAGTCTCTTTTCACCTCTGCATGACAGTCACAGCTAATGAGGTCAATCCTCCCTGTCTCCCCCTCCACAGATATTACCGTAGACTAGTGACGCCTCCGCTCATTTTTTATGATGAAGGTACGCGAGGTCTTACTGGGAGAGGGAGGACCTGCAGGTGACATCATGCAGCTCCATGGACAGCTGTCAGGATGAGTCAGATGAATGTGGAGCGACTGAAAGTCACTGTGATCCTTATGTCAGGGAACAAGATCCTCCTGCAGTGACGACGCTTCCAATTGGGTCACCGTCAAAGTGTGAGCAACCGCTGTTTTGACATGAACTTATGAGCGAGCAGCAACCTCCAGGTCAGCAGAGGAAGAGCTGATACTACGACGGCCAGAGAAACTCACCTGTGGTTGTGGTCTGTGTGTGAGGAGTGGGAGGGCAAGAAAAAAAAAAGACACATTAAATCACCTTAACGCTCTTCTACAGCAGCGAACTTGATCAGAAATGCTAATAATGCTAGAAATTCACCAACCCCTCTTGAGCCGCCGCGGTGCACTCCACCGCTCGTTGACGATTCCGCACGCACTTCCTCATAATGAGAAGGAATTATTTATAGCATGCTGTGCCCTTATCGTTCCATGGCCCAACAGGTACAAAGAAAATACTGAAGGTCACCAACACTCAAACTTTGTCCTTCCAGCAGGCTGTTACTTGGGACAAAGACTATTCCTCGTTCTCCAGCACACATCCGATCCCAGTCTAGCGCCGGTTTTATTTAAATACGTCTGATCTCTGCTACAGTATGTACGAGGGACGCCCTGGTGTTCTTCGGTCCTCGCGTATCTGCATTTTGGGGGAATTTATTCTCCGCATTTTAATGCGTCGCCCTTCAATTTCAGCCGAGTCAAATGACAAACAAAACAAACAAAACAAAAACTTAGGAGGAAACAATTATTTTACAAATTGATAGCTGCAAAAAAAGAAGAATATTCAGGAGGTCAGGACTATAATCATAGTATAAAGCCTTCATTTAATAACATTTGGACGCTCATTCTGTTCCAACTGTAATTTGCGCTGTTATGAAAGGCGCCTCCTCATTAACGGAGATCCTCCATTCTCCTCATGCAGATTTTCCGCGTCTGCATTCAAGGCAACACGCCATCATTGTTGCGTGAGAAGTTCTCCGTTCATACGCATTAGATGTATATATTATGGATAATGCGTATGATAACATGGTGTCTTCTTCTTCATTGACTTTCAGTCAGACGCACACAGACTAATGGGAAATGCACTCGGTACTAAAGTAATTAAATGTTAGATCTGTTCCAGTTACTTTATAGGACCATTGGGAAAAAACCTGTAAGCATGATTCATCCATTATGTGTGTTTGTGTGTGTGTGTGTGTGTGTGTGTGTGGTCTGTCAGATAGAAAACTCAGGCGGAAGGGGGTGGCACCTGGCCTCTTCAGATAATCTATTTATGGCGTTCACACTTCATTGGGCCCATAGCAAAATACTTGGCTCGCGAAGATGTTTATTAAATGTCTCATTGTTATCAGTCACAGCTGCAACAAGCCACAGAAGTGTGACCGCCGCGTACCGATCCAGCAACATCTTCCTAACCTTGAGATGTATTCTTTTTTTTTAGGGCTTTTGACGACATCTCCGGCTACACCTGAACAAAAACACCTTTATCTGAATGTCAGCGCTGTACTATGATGATGTTCATCGATTGTTGATGGAATGTGAGACGCTGAAGCTACAACCTGCTCTTTTTTATGTGTGTGTGTGTGTGCGTGTGTGTCATCCGACGCTACACTCGTCAGTCTGTTGAGTCTGCCGTTGAATTTGTTCATCCGACATTAAAAACTATTCACTAAGAAGATTTGAACGTCGTAAAGATGTATGAATTTAATTTAAATCATTTCTGAAACTGATTTAAAACTGCTATAAATTGTATTAACAAATAAAAAGAGAAATATCCCAGCTTATATCTTTAATGGCTGAACAACTGAGCGCACATCTGACTCTTTGTTTTGAGGTCAGACTTAAAAAACTGACCAACAAGAAACTGAAGCGACTTCAAAAATATCAAATATATTCTTTTGAATGGAAACATTTCTAGAATGGCATATAATTGATAAATATTGTGTTATAAGTGGTCAATTACTTCATTTTAAAAGTAATGAGGCAACTATCTCAACATGGAGTTCTTGCTCATCGATATTCTACGATATGAAGTCACTACTTTGAGATAGGAAGTTATTATTTTCAGATGCTTAGCCACTAATGTGAAATATGGAAGTAATTAATTTGAGATAGTAAATCGTTATTGTGAGATACAAAGTCTTCTAGATACTTGGTCGTTATCTTGAGATAATAAGTCATTATTTTAAACTACTAGGTCATTGTTTTGAGATAATAAATCGTTGAGATAGTAAGTCATTATTTTAAATTACTATGTCGTTATTTTGAGAAACTAAGTTAATTATTTTAAAATGCTACTGTATTTTTTTGAGATACTAAATTGTTATTCTGACATATAAAGTCATTACTTGATATAGTAAGTCATTATTTTTGAGGTATTAGTCGTCAGCTTGATATAGTAAGTCATCATCTTGATATACTAAGTCATTATTTTGAAATAAATAGTAATTAATTTCCAATACTAAGCCAATATGATTTGACTATTTTAGAGATTTGTTTTTAATCTTTATTTTTCTTGCCATTATCTTTGAGATTTTTCTTCATTATTATTATTATAATTTCCCCCCCCCCCATTATCTTTGAGTGATTAAGTCATTATTCGGAGTCATGACGTCATTATTATGAGACAGGAACTCATTGTGATGAATTTCAGGACTTTTTTTTCCAACTCACATTTGCGGAAATGGGCTTCCATTGAATTCAAATAAGTACGCAAATAAACAAATACGGATAAAAAGTCGTTTTCCATAGATTGCCCAAGCATTTCACTTAGTTTGTGGAAGCAATAATTAGTCCATATATGGTCACAGGGAAGGAGTGTGACGCCCAGAACACCTCCCTGTTTGTGGGCTTGCTGCGTCCTGTGGTCGGCCTGCTCCACCGCCAGGAAGTTCAGGAACTCGGTCACCGCCCCAGCCCCCCTCCGCCATTGTTGCGAAACAGTCTGCGACATCGAAACAACCTTAACCGAAACTGTCCGGGTTGTTAACTACTGCTGAGTAACTTTGTAAGTCGAATCGGCTTTCTTCCGTCTAGTTTTGGAAAGGAACCACCGTAGACGCTCGCCACTTTGAACAGGGAGGAAAACTTTTCAGGCAAGTACCGCAGAAATTCATTCCACCATTTTGAACTTTTAACTAGCTTTCGACTAGGTTGTTTTCGGTAGGTTTACAAGGACTTTCTACCTTACTGAAGGCAAGTACACCAACCAGTATTACATTAAATGGTTAGTTTGAGTCCATATTAACATTGTAGTTTTACTTTTTCGGTGTTTGTGCTGGTAAAGGGAGAAAGACTGTTTGTATCAGTTAGCTTTAGCGTTAGCTTTAGCTGTTTGGCTTACTGTAACGTTAACAGGTAAGTTACAGTGGCTACAGCTAACTAGGCTTCAGTGCTAACAGTCACCTGCAAATACTCCATAACCTGCTGAAAATAGGCTGAACTCCATTAAAACTTATTCTGAAGCACATTTAATGTAATGGTTTCATTGTAAGAAAAAAGTTACTGGGTTAGTTTACGTTGTATTAAAGGTACAACAGGTGCACGTTTAAGCTACTTAGTTAGCATCTAGAGCTCACCAGGTGTTTCACCAAACATGTTTAATACCAAAGATTCAAAGTTATCCCACAGAACTTTTTCATTAAGTGGTAGCTGGCCTATGATAGAATGTTGGCTTCATCCCACAGGATTTGTTAATATCTGTGTGTGAGCCTTGCTCTGCCACACCCAATCAGGGTAGGTGAATGTAATGTCACGTCTGCTCGTTCAGGTGCAGGGACCGATCCATGAATCATTTTCAAATGCACTCATTCCCCAGATCAATGTAGGTTCATCAGAAACGGTCCCCATTTGTGTGGGGAGGAGCATTTACTCCCAAGCTCTTCAGATGTAACTTATCAATGCATTGCACGCCCCAAACGGTTTCAGTAATTTGAATTGTATCGGCGTGGCCCCAGGTATTTGAGCAGTGAAGATCTAATAAACCTAGGCAAATGAAACAAAATCTCTGTGCAGGATTGGATAGCTCAAGGCAAAGTCGCTATTGGTGGTTTGTATGAATTAAACTTTTTATATCATAGTGGATGAGAAACCTTGTCATGGATGAAAAGAAATTGCATATTAAACCTCTGACTATTATCGAGTGACTTAGCATTGAAAAGGATTTTCCAAGGCAAAATTGAAAGCAAGCACAACTCATAAGTAGAAAGTATACCAGTAGGTAGCTGCTGTCACTCAAATTCAAAGGCTTGTCAACATTATTAAAAAGTCATCAGATTACAATTATTAAAATCAACTACTATTGTTTTGCACAATTGTCATCACCTTCATTAATTTATATGAAATGGGATGAAATGTATATGTACTATTTGATTTTGGTGCATATTAAGAACATCATTTGGTTGCTCTGGTTCTGCTAAGAGTAGAGAATTAGATTATCCTGCAGAGCTTCGGACTATTTATGTCTTGAGGAGCTAAAACCTTTCAGTGTGCGTCCATTGATGGAGACATTAGCTGGGTTTATGTGGACTTTTTTTCTTCATTCTGACTGAAATCATTCCGAAACAATATTTTTGGTGCATCATTTCAAATAAGATCAATGATCTTATTTGAAATGATGCATTTAATCAAAACAGCTGTTTGACAAGAGCAAATGCGACCAGCAGAATTATGCCGTGTTTTATCAGGAGATGGGAGTCGGTTCTGTCACAGAGCAGGTTTTACCGTTATTGTGATATCAACAGTTTGATAACTACAAAAAGCACTCAGAGCGTAAATCTCTGCCAAGGGCCAAGACTTACCTCTAAAAACCCTGTTTTTCCTATGTATGAGTTATTGCCAGCCTCTAAATCTACCAAAACTTGGGCTGTGCCTTGTTCCTTTGATGTTTTATACTGGAGAGGAACAGGAAATAGTTCAACAATATCGGTTTAACATAATGCCCCACACAAAGTCGAGGAATGTGGAGCAGAGAATTAAACAATGTGCTGAACACAGAAAGAGACTGATACAAAGTTGACTCCGAGGATGGTTTATTCTTTATGATGTGTGATGTGTCATTTCCTCTAACTCTCCCAGAACCCATACCCCCCTCTCCTGTTTCACAGATACTGTGACTGTCAACAATACAAATAATAACAAATAAACAAACAATAGCTTTCATCTAAGCTCTAACATATAAGTTTACAGAATAAATAACTACATTTCAAATTTTGAATATCTACCTAAAGGAACCTCATCACAGGGTACTCGATGATGTCATAGATGATGACATCTACACTTTTTACATTCCAATTGAGATTCTTGGACTGGAGTTTCACTGTACAATGGCACTAGATTTTACACAATGCATCTTTAAATAAAGCTCACAACAGAGTCTAGATATAAAAGTTACCGAGCAGATTAATGGCTTGTCCTCTCTACAGGATGCATATTTGTATTATCAGGCTGTGTTACACTTAAACTGCAATAATAAGATAAAATTGGAAGAAGAAATTTAAATTGCTAAAACACAGTAATTTGTATGACAATTAATCATCACCTAAAATTTCATGATCTTAACAGCCGATGTCAAATATTCTTCAGCTCCTTTTCATAAGTTCCTCTGTTGATGATGTGGACCCCTGCTATACATGGATCTCAGTACAGCTGACCAACTTTCTAGTTGTCAGCCCTCAGGGTTTACTGATTGTCCACGGCCTTCCATGTTAGATAGCTAAACAATAGAGTTGCAGTCGCTGCTTTAAAAGAGGAATTGGAAATAGGCCACGGTGTTACTGTGCCATTCCGTAGACCTTCATTCTGTCAGGGATGCTCCACTGAATGCTCAAAAATGGACATTATGACTGTTTCACTGCTTTTAAAGCTGAACTGTTTTTAAAAATGACAAATGAAACTATCATAAATTCCCCTACTTTTTTACATCTACTTCATAATTAACTCCGCCCAAAGAGTAGATGGTTTTCATTCGCGTTTGTTTGTCTGTTAGCAAGATTACTTGCTGGCAGACGCTGGCAGTGACTCGTATTTTAATGGAGAAATGTGCATGGATCTTTCCTAAACCTTGGGTATTGTTGTGCCTTGCTCCTTTGATGATTTATACTGGAGAGGAAAGGGAAATATTGAAACGATGTGGTGGAGGTTTGTACTCTCCGTGCTTTTTTATAGTTCTGTTTTTTTATAATCTTGGCAGAGCAAAGGGCCGCCCACTACAATATGACCCCCACACCTAACATTTAACAACATATGTTCATTTTAGATGTTATTGTCAGATTAATTCCAAATTACCACTCATCGTAGAATTTGAATATGAATGAAAATGTTCTCCCTTGTCTTTTTCAATGTTTTTCCTACAGAAATCCAGACACCATGACAACCATCAACACAGCCAACATCAACTTTAAATGGGACCCAAAGAGTCTGGAGATCCGCACTCTGGCAGTTGAGAGGCTGCTGGAGCCCTTGGTCACCCAGGTAGTGTAAACACATTGAGCATTTTCAGACAATTAGGATACGGTCAGACAGCCAAAACCTGGATTATATGGGAACAAAAATCCTTGAAAATACAATCATTTCTTTTCAATATTGTGCTTAAATTAGTATTCATAGCCTGAAAAAGGAACCCCCAGCCACAAGCTAATAGCATATTATGTCAAGTATATTAAATGCTTTCAAATGGTTTCACAAATGCACACATTAGACCGCCCAACACTAGTCTGCCCATTACATAATGCACTCCTGAGTATTTACCTTAATGTAATCTTTTAGGTCAGACGGTAAATGAGAGCAGAGATATCTTGACAGGGACCTGTACCAACTGTTGACCTGACGGGTGTTATGAGCACAAAAATTAATAATGTATAAAATGAAATGCATTAAATCCTAATGCACATACAATCAATAAGAATACTCTGACTATAAATCACATTGGATGTGTTTTCGTACCACCTAATTACATCATAACAAATTCATCAGAAAGACTTGCTCCCGAAATGTAATGAATGTTCATGGGAGCATCATCTTTTATTCATGTATTTTGTATTTAAGTATTTCTCAAGTATATTAAACGAAGATTTCCTTTGTCTCTTCTATTCAGGATTTTTTTCTGGTGTCGATATATACTTCATTTAAACTTTATAGGTGCATTTCAGTTGAATGGATGAAAGAAATTAAGATCATTCTTGACAGTGAAGCCTTCACTGTCGTACGTTTCGCATGCCACAAGAGCAATCCACCTAACTTAAGCTTACCGATTATATTAAAGATCCTAAATGAGCTATCATCTTTAGTAAAGAAATGATCTATTCCTGCCATAGGTCACCACTTTGGTTAACTCCAGCAACAAAGGCCCATCGAACAAGAAGAAAGGACGCTCCAAGAAGGCTCATGTGTTGGCCGCGTCTGTGGAGACTGCCACCCAGAACTTCCTGGAGAAGGGAGAAAAGATTGCAAAGGAGAGCCAGTTCCTTAAGGATGAGCTGACTGCTGCTGTGGAAGACGTCCGCAAGCAAGGTATATTGAATATTGCATATTGCAACAGTGTGCGGTTCCAGGCCGGCACAGAGTGCTTCTCAAGATGGGAAAGATGATAAATAAATCATAAGCCATGTACATATCATCTGCCCCAGTGTAAGACCTTGAAACGGGAATATGATTTGAGCTTGACGGATTTTCTTTAGCTTTTGGGTTTTTCATGATCGTCCATGAATAGACATTTGTTTAAATATGCAGATGGTTCTAATTCATGTGAATCTACACTCTACACTCGCATGAGTTTTCTGTCTTCCACGTTTCTTCTCACAGTATCGGATCGCTCGGGTGTTTTTTTTTGACTTCATCATTACATGCACTTATTGTTTTATTTTCATGTAGGACACACTATGGTGTCTTTCAGGTTTGTATTTTGAATATACACACCATACTGGTGTTGCTGCAGAACTTTATACACCCTCCGTCTGAAATACTTCAATTTAGCTCAGTCACCTTGAGTCCCCATTCCTGGAAGCTCCATCTGCTCTGCTGGGTCAGCCACACAGGCGTTAGTCAGCACCCCTCACAGAGTTTCCAGTCAGCTCTGCTGGTGTTCTGAGCTTGCACTTGGCTCTACTCCTACCATGAACATCATCACCACAAGAAATGCTTCTTAACTAAAAACTTCACCGACCGTAATGTTAGAGAAGGAATAGAATCCATGTCAGCCTTGGTCTCGCTGGCCAGCAGGCTCCTAAATTTAAATCCATGTCATGATTGATGCATGCTGTTTGCGAGCTGCCTTTGAAATGTGGCGAGATGCTGACAAGATGTTTAATCAGCGTGTTTACAGGCTGATGTTTTGCAGATGTCTGCAGACTCATTTGTTTTTTGTTATCAATATTTTTACGCATTTTTCCAACATCTGCTAACATTTAGCATATTCTCTGCTACATATGTAACCACAATGGTGAACTCATGAAATGACACGAGTCTAATGCTCCGTTCATAGTTGTTGCTTGTGCCCGACAGCTTTGGTTGAATATTCTATGCACTGATCAGTCAGAAGTTGACCCTTAAGGAAGTAGGAGGCCCTGTTACAGCTCTCTTATATCAAACACAGAACAAAAAATTGACATTAGATGTACGGTCAGTGTAATGTGGGGATGCTTTGCTTCTTAAGGGCTAGAATGACTTGCCATAATTGAGGGAAATATGAATACAGCTCTAGACTAGAAGATTGTGAAGGAGAGCGCAAGGTCATCAGTTTTAGATTTGAAGTTGACGTGGTAATCCTAAACAAAAGATTATGTCCACCTGTAAATGGCTGAAGAGGAATGAAATTCAAGTTTTTGAGTTGCCTAGTGTCTGAACTCCCATTTGGATGTGAAGTCCATACTCAGAAATCGTCCGGTGACTGCACAAATGTATTTCCAGAGTCAGGCAAGATTCAACCACATCAACGTCTGAGACTGAGCCTCAGTCATCGGACGTATTTGGTTGCAGTTGTCGCTGCTAAATGTGGCAGAACTTGGTAATAAGTTTACAGGGAGAAAACATTTTCACACTGTCAATGGAGATATTGGATGAATATTTTAGTTACATTAACTAAATTATTACTTAAACCTTTCGGTCAGTCTTTACTCGGGTTTTTTTCTAAACGTCCAATCGATCTGAAATATATCCATAAAAACATACAATCAGAAAAACAGTTTTTAAACACACTACAGCTGTGATTTTTTTTGTTTTTTGGAGCGTCTGTTGTCACCTTGTGGATCAGCATATACGTCCCTCAGTCTCTGTTCCCGGGACGTTTCAGTAGCTTTGATGTTCCCCGCTTGAGTTTGGCTCTATGTCGTTGGGAGCTAAATGACATGTCGCTGCAGAGCCCAGGAATGTTACTGTAATTGTGGTAAGCTGTCACTGCACTGGAATTCACTAACTGTTAGCTGGTAGCGAGACCTGGCTGTCAGCTCTGCCATGCTGCTCAGTGAAGCGTGCTTAGACTGATAATACAGCTATTGAGAAGAGTAACACCCACGCACACACACACATACACACACACATTCATACTCCCACCTCCCTGGACTCGCATAACATTTTCAAACCAGTCGTGGCTATATCTGTATCAAACAGGAAAAAACTCACAAACATCAGGGTCTAGTTTGCGCGTCAAGCGTCTGCTGGTTTTTTTTTCCAGTGATGTGAAATTTATCGGATGCTTTTCTCTCATCAACACCGCCTCTGAATATTTTACACCACATTTTTATTTAACATAGGGTTGACTGAAATCAAGACATCTCTTACTTTTCGAAAGACTGCCTTTTCCGTCTGCTCTTTTCCTTTTTCAATCCTTCTCATCCTCGGCTCCCCGTCGATGTCTTTGTGTCCTGCTTGGCGGGGGCTTATTGTGTGAAATACATTTTAATCATTTCATCATGCCCTCTGCGAACCGCAGGTTTAGGTTAGCGTCAGAAGGATGGAAGTTTATTAAAGGAGCACTGATCACTATCTGCCCCCTGAATGTAGCCTTATTGATTTTGTTTACGGGGGGGTGAGTAACCGCCTGAAGACGAGGACTATGTTTTAGATCAGTGTTGTCGATCAATCGCACAAACGGCTTAGGCTCGCTGTCCGTTTGGTTAAAACAGTCTGAATCTGTGTGAGATGTCCCTTCGAGGACTTTAATGGTATAACTTTTGCCACAGTTACAATTTTCAAGTTTCAATTCTTGGCCAGGTCGTTCTTGGAAAAGAGATTGTAATCTCAATAAGGAGTTTTCATGGTATAATAAAGGGATATAATAATAATAAAAAAAGGCAAATCTGGAAATGCATTAGTTACTGTTGAATAGAGATCGCAGAAATGTTAATAAAAAAAGTGGTAATTGAAGTCGTTGATGAATGTATTTAACGTACATTTCAGTTTGTATATAACAAAGTGAATAGTTGGTGGTATAATTCTTATTAATTCACTTGTTTGTGTTTTTGGCTTTTAATTTGTCGGCCTTTAAAAGGGAAATAAGTGAATGAATTGATGTTTTAAATTGCTAATTGTAAGAAGTAGATGGATCAGAATGAGCTGCAGTCTGTGGGGGACAGCGTTTCCCACAGGTTAAGAATTTACTTGCAGGGTTTTATCATTAATTGAAAATGAATAATCATCTTCTATCTTAGGTCAACATAAATAACTACTTACAAATTAAAATAAATTACCATTTGCGAACGACCACACACACACATAGATGAATAAAAACACATAAATAAATATTCATTCTTCATTTAGCATATTTATTTCTTTTCTTGTGTCTGCCTGGAAAAAGAAAATCCTATGGTTGAATGAATCGTTCAAACGCGCTAGATTAATAACAAATTGAATAAATACTTAAATTAGAATCTCGCTGCCATACTGTGAGGTCTTACTATTATCCTACACATTAATAACGTATGCTAATAGGGCTGCAGCGACGTCATCCACACAAAGCCACATGGGTGGACTGAATTCCACTTCACCAAAATAGTATTTTGTTTGGTTCAACAGTCTGTTCTAAAAGCAGTAAGGTTCATTAAAAGACTTATTTTGGAAAGAAATCTTTGTCTTTTTTGTAGTTGCCATGTACCTAAATTAACGTAAAGCTAAAATTCAAAGGCTTATAGCAAAAAAGAAAGAAAGAAGAGCTATTTAGTAATTAGTAATTATTAGTGTAACTCTTTATTTATTTGTATTTTTAACCAGTAGGAAAAAAATTCATAATCTCATTAGACGTTGATCTTTTTAAATAAGGGATAGATTAGTTTACTATCAAAATAGTCGTTTGTTGAAACCCTATAGGTTGATATATATTTAAATGTTAAAAAAGAAAATAGAAAATACAGTGTTTACCAGGTAATGGCTGAGTTTTAATTGTCCCCTGAGCTTCCTGCGACTTTCCGAAGCCTGCCACCCTGCCACGTTAATATCCTCTCAGTGGTAGCTGCGCTCGCACAAATCCAAACCTCTAATTACCGAGTAAGTGATTGCACCGTCAGTAATTGCTGAAGTGTGCATATATTGAACTGAATGTAGGAGCAGGCGTTGATAGTGCTGGTGTTTTGGGGGAGGTGTAGACAGCAGGGAATGGGGAATGTGTGATGTCAGTTTGTCAACCCTGAGAAGGCTGAGGGCTTCATGCTAGCTCTCTGATCCATTAACAAAACGATTAGCTAAACCAATTAATTTTGATTTCCAAGGCAAATGTTACAAATGATAAGGATTTAGTGTCAGCACATGGCAATGGGATGCTAACAGGACGGAGATTGGCCGATTCATCACAGAACTGTTGGTAGCGATCTGCCCTCCTTAGCTTTTGTGGAAGGAAGAGGATTGTTTGAGCTCACAAAATCCTCAAATACAAGCTACCATGGAAAACAACACCATCACAAGGGAGGATAAAATGCGAGGAGCGTGTTCATAAATTGAGGGATGATCTCAGAATAGTCAAGAGGTAGCCTGGAATTACTGCTAACATTTGTGATTAACCGGTTTAGTTTGCTCGTAACATTAGTCCACGTCTAGCTTGTCTGCTCATTTTAGACTGTATTCCTTTGTTAGGTGATCCGAAGGAAATTCAGAGTGCAAGTAGGGTCAGAGACAAATTTGGAAACGGGTCTGACTCATCTGTCGTTCATTCAGTTGCTCTTTGTTCACATCGGTTGGATAAGTCCTAAATGGACTGACCAGAATGCATACAAATCATTCCAGCGGTGAAAGCCAACAAGTCTTTGTATCCAAACAAAACTTGAATGATAAATGCGTCTTTCTCGTACGTCATTTGAGCTTGGGTCTATGGATTTACATAGCTTTAATAAAGTAGCTGTTAGAGTTTGGATCCAGTGAAGTAAACTGACAGATTTATTGTCTCAGCCTCCAGTGTCCAGTTGTGTGCCCAGTCATCTGTGCAGGCCCATCCAAGTGTGGGACAATGCTCGGTGCTAGACAAACCAAAAAATGAGCCCTTTTGTCACAGCTTTGACCTCTTTTTCTCTTTGGAAAGAGGCCTGCGTACGCATGTCTGTGTGCCAACAGACACTATTACCAGACACTGAAGCAGTGTGTGTCTCTTTGTCACGCTGTGTGACATGCACTACAGATGCGTCAGGCTTTATTCTTTCTCCTACATGCTTCTCCTGACTGCTCTCTGACATTACCTGTCGGCTCCTGGAGATCACTAATGTTGATACCACATACTACAGACACCGCACCGAATAAGTCTGTTCGGTTTAATGAATAACAGACAGATGTAATTGCTTGCATTGAAAAGAAAATTGCTGTAATTTTGCAATACGTGGATATATAGTTCTTTGTGGACTTATACCAAGAAAATAAAAACTGACTGCCTGATGGCATGATGTTTGTTTTGGGTGCAAAAATGGTTCCCTGGTCCCAGATAACGGGTGAAAAATCTGTATTCATTAGCTCTGTAAAATTAATTTCACAGTACCTTAACACAAATCCGTTGTTCTTGTTTTAATTTCAGCCGATCCCTTGCAATTGCTTAGAATGCATTTCTTTTGTCACGTATTCTCAGGTGATGCCATGCGGCAGGCTTCTGGAGAGTTTGCGGAGGATCCCTGCTCATCAGTGAAGAGAGGGAACATGGTCCGTGCTGCCAGAGCCCTCCTGTCGGCGGTCACACATCTGTTGGTGCTGGCAGACATGTCTGATGTCTACAAACTCCTACTGCAGCTGAAACTGGTGAGATGGTTACATCCCACCACATACTATACATCAAAAGCCTCATTGGAATTTCATAAAAACGTTGAGTTTGAAGGATTTAGGACAATTAGCAGTGAGGTTTTAAGATCGCAAACAACTGGATACCCTCGGACCGGCATTCCTTCTGAAAGATTGCATTGAAAGACTGCAGGGAGGAAGTGCTTGTTTTGGACTTTCAAAGGGTGTGGCTACTTCTCCTTACTACTTCCAACTTCTTCTTACTCAAAACCACGTCATCAACTCAGATTTTGAATACCTGGTAAAATATAATGTGTCTGTGGTTTCAATTCTATCTAAAGGATAGAATTTCACCTACGGCAATTCATACACGTCTATATGGGTCTAGAATTTTCACGAGTGTTGTGTATTCAAATCCCTATTGGTTTAAATAGGATAACCTGCAGTAAAGTATGATTATATTGTACTTTGTATCCTCTAACTTTTTCCACCTGCCTCGCTCAGGTGGAGGACAACCTGGTGAAAGTGCGTAATGCCGGAACAGAGCAGGACCTTGGGATCCAGTATAAGGCCTTGAAACCAGAAGTGGACAAGTTGAATTTAATGGCTGCCAAGCGACAACAGGTAATGTACAATTGTGGGGAGGGGAGGAGACACAGGGACTGATGAGGGTCCAGGAGGGTCGTAGGCTGGGAAGTTTTCGGGTGCCTTATCTGGGGTTAGTTGTCTTGTTGCCTGTAACAAAACGATGCTGTCCAACTCAAATAGCTACTAGTTAGGGCTGGCTGATTAATTGTGATAAAAATAATTCCGTGGCCTTGAACCCGGGGAGCTAATATTACAGCAGAAGCACAAACCCTGATTTCTGATTGTTTATTTTGTTGTTTTTAATGAAGGCTGACATTTCTCTCCAGTAGTTACATGGTTGACATGTGCATAAGGAGCATATTTTATAGAAATAAGCAGTGATTTTTTATCAACAAGGGTCTTAGTTGTTGTTAAACAAAGGCAGTATAGAATGGGGAAGCAAAATTGCCCGGGACCCTGCTTGCCTTTGTTATGTGTATGCAAGCAGTCTTCTGTGCCATAAATCTCTGCCAGTGATCACTATCTCCACTCCTCCCTCCGATGAAGATGTTATTGCAATATAATTATAAGGTCTGAATAGCAACACTTTAAATTGCAAAGGCTTACTATAATGGCATGATAATGACTGTATTGTATTACCACAGGGGCCAGAAATAAATCTGGGTCATCTCCAACCAACTCTTTCTATTTGAGCATATAGCAAATTAAAATCCGTCCATCCCTCCCCTAGGTATTCCATCTCCTTGTTTAGCCTTCTATTTTTTAAACCTATTCTATGCTCCTTTTTATCTCATTCTGCCAGGAGCTTAAGGACGTCCACCACAAGGACCAAATGGCTGCTGCTCGGGGGATGCTACAGAGGAACATCCCCATGCTATACACAGCTTCCCGTGCCTGCCTGCAGCACCCTGACGTGGCGGCCTACAAGGCTAACCGTGACCTGATCTACAAGCAGCTGCAGAATGCCGTTTCTGGCATCTCCAATGCTGCGCAGGCCACTGCCACTGAAGACTCAGCACTCACACATCCAGCAGGGGGCGGAGAGCTCGCCTACGCCCTTAACAATTTTGATGTAAGTCACAGACCGTTTCCCTTTTTCTTTGTCCAGTCGTACGTCCAGGTAGCTACCAGACACAAAAACATAAAGACAAGGCTCAGTTCCAAAGGTAGTATCCAAAGATACTCAATAACAGAGTTGGTGAGGCCTTTTTCAGAAAGGTTACAGTCATTTCAGATATTTAGCCTTTAGAAATAACCCAAATTGAATTATAAAATGACCAATGCTCCAAAGGAACATTGCTTTGGAGTATTGAATATGTTCTTTCGGGAAAGTTATTCTGTTTGCCTTTATCCAAGTCAAATGAAGGAGATTTAAACGATGAGGGTTTTTATAAAAATTTAGATTATGCTGTCCTTTTAAATACATTTTGTAAATGACTCAAATCTATACACAATAAAACTCACCCCTGGTTCACTGCTGGTAGCTACAGACCTTGACCGTCGCTCCTCAGTTACAGCTGAAGTAGTAACTGTTATTGGAAAAACCTGGCTGGAGTAAGACCTCAATATCTTCCTGGTGGGAACGGGAGGAACATGCCGACATCCCCTCATCCTACAAATGCAACACTTATTGGAAGGAAGCCTAAGCTAGAAAGAAGAGATGCATCTTTCATTTGGTCATGTGATTACTTAAGTCATATCAAGTCAGTCCTATAATTTCTCAGCTGACAATAAACTAGTTCATTTTTCATTGTGCAGGTTTTTTGTTTCTGGAATATTCCTGCTTTAAAAAGGAGCCTCCTTCATCTTCGGTGTCAAAGCACTTTTTTTTACCTTATGCAGTGCAGAATCTCTGATTATAAATTATGCGATGCAACCACAAATGTATATCGTATACACACATTACATAATATGCCCGTCATCATATTATTGACATGAAAATACACCGAGATAACTGCTGGCTAAAATATTGACCCAATCAGCCTAATGCTGCCTGGGGAGATAAATTACTATTATTTTTCTTGCTGCTCTGACTTAGGTTGCAAACGGCCCCTATTACTCCCATGTGTGCTCACATTCAGACAGCTTCAGCGACATTCAGTAGATCCACAGTGGCAAATTAAATCTCATTCAATGACCTACACAGAAGTAAAGGTTTCTCTCCTGCTTCTCTCCTGTATGTTCATCCTTCATCGTGTGTTGATTTATTCTAAACACGCAAGCAGCAGCAGCAGCAGTCTGTCATGATGTCATGTGATGCACTGCTCCCGCAGTGACACGCACTCCCATGATTCCTGCAATCTTCATGTTTACGTCTTTTTCGGCAACGCTAAAGGTTGCTCCAAACACATGTTCCCTACTATAGTCTTTACTCCGAACACATGTTCCCTACTATAGTCTTTGTTCCCTACTATAGTCTTTACTCCAAACACATGTTCCCTACTAAAGTCTTTACTCCAAACACATGTTCCCTACTATAGTCTTTGCTCCAAACACATGTTCCCTACTATAGTCTTTACTCCAAACACATGTTCCCTACTAAAGTCTTTACTCCAAACACATGTTCCCTACTATAGTCTTTGCTCCAAACACATGTTCCCTACTATAGTCTTTACTCCAAACACATGTTCCCTACTAAAGTCTTTACTCCAAACACATGTTCCCTACTATAGTCTTTGCTCCAAACACATGTTCCCTACTATAGTCTTTGCTCCAAACACATGTTCCCTACTATAGTCTTCACTCCAAACACATGTTCCCTACTATAGTCTTTACTCCAAACACATGTTCCCTACTATAGTCTTTACTCCAAAAACATGTTCCCTACTATAGTCTTTACTCCAAACACATGTTCCCTACTATAGTCTTTGCTCCAAACACGTGTTCCCTACTATAGTCTTTGCTCCAAACACATGTTCCCTACTATAGTCTTTGCTCCAAACACGTGTTCCCTACTATAGTCTTTGCTCCAAACACGTGTTCCCTACTATAGTCTTTGCTCCAAACACATGTTCCCTACTATAGTCTTTGCTCCAAACACGTGTTCCCTACTATAGTCTTTGCTCCAAACACATGTTCCCTACTAAAGTCTTTACTCCAAACACATGTTCCCTACTATAGTCTTTACTCCAAACACATGTTCCCTACTATAGTCTTTGGTTATACTCCACTAGCTACCATTAGCTGGTTAGCTCAGGTGCATATCGTTCCACTCACCTATTAATCCACCATAGGCTGACTGGACTGCGACCTCGCCTGATCACAGGGCCTGTCGGCGTTTATAGTCGGTTTCAGCAGCAGCTTCTCTCTGAGAACCGCAAGATTCCCGGCCTCTGCTAGTCTGATGACAGGAACCGCAGTTCAGAGCTCTGAGAGGAGTTTGACTCGGGGCGAATGGCAGCATGGTCTGCCATTAGAATCATAAAGTGGCGAGGAGAACACGACAAAAAGCAATCATCACCAGCGTGGGGAAGCAGTCGAGCCAGAATATCTAATAAGTTGAATGGAGGATCTATTTTCACAAAGCCAGAGATGACTGCTGAGACAGTGGAGGAACAAACTAAGTCCATTTGGTGAATTTGCTCTCTGCCAATTCAAATGAAATGTGCGACAAGGCAGAGAAGCGTGTCTAGGTTTGGTAACTGAGCTCGCAGGATGTTATCAGACTGTCTGCAACAGCCTACCGACGACCACATGTGGGGTTATTACATTAGAGCTAGAGTGCACAAACCCTTCATGAACTCCACAAATCCACATTTGAGGGCTCACTGTTGCAGGAACTAAAGGTGCTGGTTTACAGATAAGTGGAAGAAGGTGATCTGGTCTGATGAGTCATCCTCCCTCATATTCTTTATCAGTCAGCGAGTATGTGTGGCGTAAACCGAGAGCATAGTTCAGGCTTCAATGCTTAACCACTTTGCTGAGGTGATCCAGTGGCTCTGTTTTGCTCTGGGGGGCATTTTACTGCCATGGTTAGCAAGATTTTAGACCTGATACCACTGTTACCGTCACACTAGATTCTCCTGTTTCAACTCTTCAACAAATACATCAAAGTTTTCTTTTCGTGCTCAGGAATGGACTGAAAACTGGGAGGTTGAGTGAACGCAGTCGGGGGAAATGTTTGATAAATTGTTTCAAAGTAAAAGCCCATCTCTGTTGATGAACAGCATGCCAAGTTATTAATCTTCATAAAACCAGCTTGTACAATGAAGTCTCACAGATGTCCTCCATCCGCTATAATTATACAGGTAGCCATGCAGAAAGCCACTCCCCAGAAAACAGGAATGCCAGCTTCTTTCCAATGCAAGGGAATGAAATTGGCAAATGAGTCAATTCTTTTCCTCTTTCTCTCTCTCGCTCTCTCCTTTTCTCGCTGTTTCCTCCTCATGTCTCTCTTGTGCACCTGTTGCCATGGTGATATGACACGCAAGCAGAGGAGGTCAGATGAGACGGGATGGAGGGGGCCGGAGGTGGTTGCGTTCAGGACGGGCCACGTAATAGACAAAAAAATTCCACCAATGAGTTGTTGAATATTTTTTTCAGCAATAAGTGAATGAAGGAGTGAGACGTTCTTTTGGCTTTAGGGAGGTTCAATTGTGTTGGCCGTAGCGTATCACTCTGCTATGCCTCTGCAGAAAGTCTAGCAGTTGATGCTCTCACCAAGATTCCCACTGTCATTAAAGTATTGTCTTCCATCCTTGAGACGCAAGCAAGCAGTTGACTAAAGCGTTTGTGTGACTCCATTGATTGTAGAAAATCAAAATCAAATCCTTCACAGAAAAGGAATGAAAAATAAAATATCATCTGTTGTCTGAAACCAACGTTGTTTACCTTGCTCAGAGTACTGCGGGCGGATTTTACGTCACTAAATCCTTTTTTTTCCCTACAGTGACCCCCATTATATTTCATTTTTCTAAAATTTTAATTCCGTTTTTTATAAAGTCTGACCTGCCAATGGAGACTTGATCATAATAAATGCACCAGAGTACAGAACTCCTTGACCTTTTTCTTCTTATCTACATATCACAAAGTAGAAGTGCAGCAGGTTTCAGGTCAAACTAGAAAAAGCACTCGGAGCACAAACCTCCGCCGAGGCACAACAGTAACCACCGTAAACATTATTGTGACCACTAACATTTAGATTATCTTTACGTTGGAGACTTTCATGCAGATTCGTCCTTTCATTTGAATATTTTCGACCTCTAAACTGACCAAAAACTCCAAACTCTTTGTTTCTCTCAAATTCTTTTCTCCTCATTCTCCAGCACCTTCCACTTCCGTGTCTCCTCAGAACCCCCCCAGCTCCGCCCCATCACCTGCCTGACCCCCCATCTTGTTTCTCACATGATGAATAATAACAAGATATAAAGATCCCAGCTGTTCGAAGAGGATCTATGATATGTTATTTAAACGCTGCGACACAAGAAACGTCAACAACGTGTTATCATCTCTAGGAGATGCCAAAACATACCTCTGGGTAAAATTTCATTTAGATCTGTCGATTAGTTTTTCAATGAAGTTGCTAACAAAGAAACAAACTGACAAACAAACAGATAAAAACATTAACTCCTCAGTGGAGGTAATATAATGTACTAAATCATTATCGACATAAAAATGTGGTCATTTATGGAGCCCTATTCAACATGTGACTCAAATGCTACCCCAGACAACGAGACACTTCCTCTTCATTACGATAATGCGGCCACTGCGTCGCTGAAACTGTAGAGCCGGTTCCTTTCGTTTAGCCTATTATCAGCTAAATACAACTGGGGTAGCGCTTCCTTCCCCCGAGGTTTCCCAGCCAGCCTGTTACTCTGTCAAATCAAGCCTCCACCTGCCAGCTGGGTTTCTCCATTGGGCCCAGAAGAGCAGGAGATCAGCTTAATATGATAACTTTGTGTGTTTTTTTTCTGCTTCCGCTCTAATTTCCCACCTGACCCCTTTTCTTACAGAAACAAATCATCGTGGACCCCCTGGCGTTTAGCGAGGAGCGCTTCCGTCCCTCCTTGGAGGAACGTCTTGAGAGCATTATCAGCGGCGCTGCCCTCATGGCTGATTCTTCCTGCACACGTGACGACCGCAGGGAGCGCATTGTGGCCGAATGCAATTCTGTGCGCCAGGCTCTTCAGGACCTTCTCTCTGAGTACATGGGCAACGTAAGTCTCTTACCTTCCTACTCCATCCCATCCTCCCCACACAGACAACAGGTCTCCTCATTCAAACCATTTGTTTTCTTACCGATCAGAAGTCAAAAGTTCAGTATTGAAGATTTGAAAGATGTCATCGGTTTCCTGTCCTGCTATTCTAATAACTACTAATGCAACAATAAATTATAACAAAAGTCAAAATGAACATATATATGAATATTTTCCGTTTGCTAATTGCAGAATGGATTGTTTTTTTGTTTTCTTTGTTTTTTCATTGCACAGATTCTGATGTATCAGTGATCAGTAACAACACTGATTTGGATGCATTTATGATTGATTGATTTTTGGGGGGCAGCAGTATTAAAGATAAACTCCCCATGATTGATTTCTCTTTTGCTTTACACGTTGTGGTCATATTCATTATTTGGGTGTGGGAATAATCTGAAATGTTCATTTTGAACCAGAACCACATTAATTGGGTAAATTCTCTTCCCTCAACGGACGGATCGGGAACAGAATTATTCAATGTTGCATGTGAGAGAAGGAGACGGAGACATAAATACCCCTTCATTTCTGGTGAAGGAGGAGCTGCAGAGGGATGACATCTGATCCTCGCAGATATTATTGCCTAGTTTGACGCAAATGGTGACATTTCTCTCCATTTGGCTTGTCACCACTGTCATCACCTCCTCCACTCCGTGTTTGGGTGAGGGGCTGGATCTTGGTGCTGCTGACCCGCCCCCATGGCGTCAGAGGTGGTTGTGAATAGGAAGTGCTGTCGCTGTGCTGCAAAGATGACTTCTTCTTTGGTGTAAATCAGAGTTATTGCAGCCAGCACTCGCATAGAGTCACAGATGGGTTTGGAATCAGTGCCAGATCTAGTTTGGTATTTCCCCTCAGCTGCGTCTTTGCGGCGCTGCAAGATGGCCCCGTCTCTTTAAAACTTGAAGGAGGACTTACTTGGGTGTGTAGGGGCCTTTGCGTAGGAGAAATGATGCGGAGACTTTGAACTACTGTGTGGAGTCACACTGACATTTTCTCTTCTCTGTATCAGCCACATCAAATGGAGTGAAAAGAAGAAGAAGAAAAAAAAACATGCTCACTTATGGAAATTCACTGCACCTATGAGGTTTTGTTTACTGCGTTTCATTTCTTGTGTGTGTGTGTGTGTGTGTGCCAGATAACGACGCAGAGAGAGGAATTATAGCTGCTGCATAATACATTTGAGATCTGTGTACTGTAAAGGCCAGACATGTACTGTATACACGCAAACGTACACATAAACATACAATTACACTTTCACTTTTTCTTCCCACACATCTCCCTGACAAGCATATGAACACACACGCCTCACTCCAGTCGCAACCCTCGGTTCCCTGGTTCTCAATACAGAAATAACGCCTGTTGCAAGAAAAAAAAAAACATGTATATTCCCTCTAGGCCAGACAAACATGGAACTTCAGAGAGAACATTTTAAACACAACAGTTTTGATGCTAAGATGCTAGAGACAAAGTCAAACTATCTATTTATTTTTCTTATGCCAATGCCATTAAACATTGCAGTGGACATTAGACAAATAGCTACACAGCTAATAATTATACTGTGTATAATAACTAGTGACTCACGATGCAGTCAGTTTGTTTATGAATCAATTTGGTAACTCTATTATAGTCACTTTACTTACGTACTATAGACACTTTTTTTATCTGCATCTTGTCACATTCTGCCTGCCTGCATCAGGCATCCATCCCAATACTGTCATCCCCTCTTTGCTACTGACGTCTTGTTGTATGTGTGAGTCATTCTGCAGGGTTAGATGTTGCATGTCGGTCTGTGCACCGTTAGAACGCTGGATATCTGAGTCGTCTGTTGCTGCATTGTTAGATGGCCCGCGAGAAACATCATTCCGTCCATCTATTTACACTGAATGCGGTTGAATGACAGTAAAGATTGAGTCGCAGTCTTTATTTTTTATGATATAACTTGCTGAAACTCATAGATTGTGTTTGAGTTATAGAAAATATTAAGGAATCTGTCGTTGAAATGACAAAATCCTCCTCAAAATACACAACTTTTCCCAAATTGTTGCTGAATCATTCTCAAAAGATAGAAGACGTGGCTCCTTTGTAAGATAAGGTATTATTTGATGCCTACTAATAACAATACAAAGAACATAAACATATGTAGTTATTTAAGAGAGAACCTTGTCTTTTGGAATGGATTGTTGTTATGTCTTCCAAAACTGTTGAATTTCATGTCTGGAGATCGACATCTATGACATTGCTGTGGTGGAATCTTGGCCCACTGCTCTTTTCAGAACTATTTTGGAGCAGCCACCTTTGTTTGTGAGCAATAACTGCTCATCCAATGTCCTGCCACATCATTTAAACGGGGTTCAGGTCAGGTGGTTTACTAGGTCACTCCAAAACCTCTGTGATATTGAACCATTCAGAAGTGAAAATGACTTGACAAACTGATGAGTCGACATTCTCCTTCACACACTACAAACAGGGTACCATGAATAGATGAAAGTTGTAGTTGGTCGTATAATGTACTCACGCCCCGGCCGATCAGTCATACGCTGCCATAATGATATTGGGTCAACGGGATGTGACACAAATGTTGATGATGTACGCGGCAGCCAATGATCAATACTGTTTCAGATCGCTTTAAATTATTGAAGCTGCCAGCATTATTATTTTTTACAAAACTGTCTGTAAGGATTAATATTCGCCCACTACTCCAGCTTTATTGACACGAACATTCATCCGTCCGTCTGCGGTCTGAAATAACCATGGCCTTAAATGCGTCGCAGGCACACATCGCATGCTCTCTCAATGCACGGACTCAAACTTGTGCTTCCTGGTTTGCATAGTGAGCGTCCTAATATCACTGCAGATGGTACGTAACATCCGCACTGCAATGTCACTGAAGTACGGAGGGTACTTCTAATTATGGAGGGGAAAACACTAATTATAACGCAAATCAAATTATTAATTTGTATGTCCTGTGATTGGATTTTAGGGGGAAACATTCCGGACAGGAAACAGATGAATGTATTTTTTCGAGTGCTCCTCCTTAGCACAATGCTCCATTAATGGTTGTGGAGGATTATTACATAATCCATCTTGGAAATGCAGTTTTAAGCCTTTTAGGATCTGGTGGATATCACATTGCTAACATGATAATTATAACAAAGTCAATGTTGACAACAATGTTGTGCTTCACTAAGAATGCCTTTTGGTTTTGTACTTAAAAATCATTTCACTCAACATTAACAAATACAATAGCAATGGCCGCCACGTTTGTGTGTATATATTTCAGATGTCCGGACATTACAACTCTAGTTTTCTGTCATTACTCATCAATAACGCGGTCAGGCCGTTCATGAAGCATTTCTAGTTTAATTTAAAACATCTTTTCTAATTCGACGGACTCTTCCAGGCCACTCATGTAGCCCTTTATGCCTTGAGAACTAATGTTTGTCAAAGGAAGCATCTCCTTTATCTTTGTATTTTACCTGGTGGAAGGAATCAATGACGAGGACAATCTCATGTTGTTCTTGTGCATTTAATGACCTGGTGCTTCTCCTGAGACTCGTGGCAGACGTGTAATTAGCATATTGAGCGAGCTGGTGTGTCAATCCCTTGCATTATACTAGTAGACCGTGTGACAGGTCGCCTGCCGGTCCTTGTGATTATGTTTGACGGACTAAACAAACACCGTGTTGGCATGGTGAGGATCTTCGAGCTCTGAAGCAGAGGTGAGAAGAAATATAATTAATGCTGGAAATAAATACCTTCCCTGGGTAGATTTTCCTTCATGCACTACCTAAGCTGAAGAGTGTACTGCATGTCACGCCACGGCCATGATTTTGTCTGCATATAACTCAGATTTTACATGAGGAAAGGCAAGTAGTCGTACGGTATTTTGCCGTTAGAGCATATGGCTTTACACTCACAGCTGAGTCAGTTGGATGGATTCCTAACTCATCCTCCTCTCTCTCATCCCTTCTGCTTCTTCATTCCCTCTGGCTACAAGTTGTGTTTATCTCCCTTCTCAACGTTGCTGCCTTTCCTTCAAAAAAAAAATTCAGTTGAATAACGGCACATGGTCAACTTTGTAGTAAGTAGTTTCAAGGCTTGAAACAAAAGCATTTGGTCAGGAGAATAAGAACGCTACAGTCTCAAATCAGAAGTGAAATGAGAAGGAGGAAGGAGGAGTGCAAATGTATGCGGGTTTCCTTTACTCCTGATGTCGATCAACCGATGGTGACATGTGAAGTCAGAGTGAGAGACAGAATAACTTTCTGTCCTTGGGAGAGAGAAACAAATAAAAATGACAGAATCCAAATCCAGAAGAAATCCCTGTTGATGGCAGATGTGATAAAGACAAATCCAACAAACTCCCCTCTGCGAGAAAAATGTTCACATCCTGAGGATCGGAAGTTCTTTACAATTGAGAGAAGACGGAAGTCAAAAACATGTGTTTTACTAGCAATGTTTTGCTAATAAATATACATATCCAGTGTTCCAGACTCATCGATCCTTGATCTGTGGTCTCGGCAGTGAGAATCTATGGCAGGGACCATGACCCTGAATACAAAAACAGCATAAAAGCTGCGTATTGACAAATACAAGGAAAAGTCCTTCTTTCTCAAACGGCAGACAAATATTTAATTCCTAGAATTCATTCACTGATACAAAGCCACACATTTTTTTTTTCCATGTGCAAGACCTACATTCAGACAATGTATTGGAAGACGGGTGCTTTTATCTGCTCAGCACACTAGAACCCATTTATGTGACCATGACGGGACGCGACACATCCTCACCCGAGTGCTAAAGGAGTGTAGAGTAGGTATCAGGAGAGTGAGATTAGAGCAGAAAGGGTTAATTCTCAGCCCACGGACGTCACCGCTGGATTCCTACAGCATGTGACAGTAACAGCTCATTATCTCACCATTTCACGCTCTAAACTACAGCGTTGCCTTCGTGTTTCCAAGAACCTGCCAGGGCTGCAGAACTTTATATACAAATAGAATTGTTCACAATAATTGTAATAGTTCAGTAGGACACAGATGTTTACGGTACAAAAGCAGTTCTGTTTGTCAGATGGTAGCAACATTAATGCCTAGGAGGTTTTTATGACACGCAGACTGTCTGACTGGTTGATGGTCCTGTTCAACCCAATACATTTGAGAGGTGATGAAAAAGCTCAGACCTTAATCTCATTCGCTAAAACGGATGTTGATAATATTTTCCTGTGGGGACATAATTCGCAGTGGAACAAAAGAAGAGATGTTGTAGCGTACCCCCGCATGTTTCAGCGCAATACACAGCACATGTCCAAATGATAATATCATATATATTGGGACTGGTGCCGGTTCCCAAAGCAATCCACATCAGTATGAACTGGGTTATTCTAGGTAGCTGGGGCATCTGTGTCCTTGGACACACATTTTTTATTTTGATCCTTCAGTCTCTGTAATGTTGAATATCTGCTTTCAGTTGGAGAAAGAGGCATAGATTTAATGATGAAAGGCGTTCAGAAACTTTGGAGAACCTGTTATTCTGCACACGTTGCTCAAACTGATGGAATATTAGCACAGTATTGAGATAAATAAGAAACAAGCTGTCATAAGAAGCATTAATAAATAAGAGTAGAAGGCGGCAGCCGTGCGTGGAGACTGCTGCCTCCAAAGATGAACAAACAAGCGCTGCCGTGTTCTGTTGCTGTCATCACTGCATCGTTACGATTGTGTACAATTTAAGTCTTTTTTGTTACACGAAGGCGTGTGACTTACTCAAACATCTTGTATGCTCTTTTAACATACTCTGTGGTGGATTTGAATGCTGGTTGAGGAAGTTCAGACGAGGCAGGGAGCTTCAGCTAAACCGCTTACAGTTTCAGAGTTCTGCACCGACTTCAGGGGTGTGTGTGTGTGTGTGTGTGTGTGTGTGTGTGTGTGTGTGTGTGTGTGGAAAAAATGAATGATATATTGACTTTTATTTCATTTTTTAAACACTGGGGTGATTCAGTGGCTTCAATCCTAATGCAAAACCAATGTGGAACCAGTTCCATTTTTTTTCGTGGTAATCTGATTTAAATGCAAAATTAGAACAAATTACAATCCATACAATCTGAGTTGGAGGAGATTTAGTGTCTGGCAGGCTTTTCCAATATTTACAACTGCCATAAACCACTAGCCTGTCAGTAAGAGCCTCTCAGGCGATGTTTCCCAGACATGACCCCTGATCTGAACTCAGGACTCCATATGATGGCTGCTCGATGGGCAGTTTGGATGCAACAAGTGTTCAACCAACACCTCCTCTTTTCTTTACCAGCAGTTTCTATTGGTGATAAGCATTTCTCAAAATTAGGATTGAATTGTTTTGCCATATTAGATGTGATTGATCACATTTATTTTTTTTCCTCTGGAGTTATTAAGAATGGATACAAGAAAAATGTCAAAAGAAGAAAAATAACTTGAAAAGTCTGACGCTTGTCAGAAAGGTATAAACGTGAACTACACCACTGCATCCCAGAAAGGAATCCACTTTTGCCAAAGTTCTTTTCAGTGCAAAAACCTTATTTATGATTATCTGCGCTCGGTTCCACCTTAAAAGCGTGAAGAACACATGTCTGTACATCACCATAATATATTAATATTCTAGCAAATTAGTTTCACCCAAAGCTAGTTTCTTCTTTTTTTTTCCATTTTAGAGCTGTGGAATCAGCTGTAAAAAAAAGACCACCATCATTATCACCTTTTACTTGATGTTTTCAACAAACACCCTGAAGTGTCCAACATGTTTGAGACAATGTGTTGAAGACACTGTTGGATTCTTTGCAGCCACTTCAGATTTCTGTTCCGGTAGAATAATGGAGCAGTATTTAAGTTGTGCGTTGGGATGTATTAAGAATGGATGCTGCACAAACAGATGCCTTGAAAAATCCTACTCCCCTGATTTATCACGTCTGCGCCCCAGAGCTCACAGAATGGACTAAATTGGGTTTTATCTCACCTCCTTCTCACTTTTGCAACATTAACTAAGATGGTCCGATGAGGAAAGTTGAAATTGATCGTTTTTCTAGACTTGAAGAAGTTGGGAAATATTTAACATTAATAGTGTGAGCCTAATATTATGTATTTTGTAAGAACGCTCGCTTGACTAAAATGTTAACAAGCTGGCAAAAATGATGTTATCCCTCAAAAGTATGTACTACACAAACTAATGCCTGTAGTCAGTGTTGAACATTCTTTGTTCTCCTCTGTATTTTCACTGGAATCTTCCAGTATCTGTGTTATGGGATGGCTTTCAGTGTGTTAAGTAGTAAATGTTTGGTAACGGTGTAATACGGTGATGACTTCTGACCACCATGTCCTCCCTTTTGAGTGATTCCTAGATTAATTGAAGGCCACATAAAGATGTTCAGGTTAAATGGTCCGCAGGCTCATTTTTCCATGCGGCCCCATCTTAGAATGTTTAGTGGCTCCTCCCCCGCGGGTCGTCTGTACGGCTCTTTATAAGGAACATCTAATGTTGAAGTGGTTGCATTTCTCACCAAATGACTCTGATCTGCATGACATTCAGTAACTTGCCTTCAGATCATGCAGACGCCGGTTACAAGGAGATAGTTTTGTTAAAGTCTTTCCTTTCATGGTTATTTGTAGGGATTCAAAAATGATGCAGGACAATGATTGCATTTCTGGACTGCCAGATGGGAAGAAATTAATTTGCATAAGCCATTTTTGCACAGAGATCACTATAGCACCACAGCATGTTCCCGTCTCAACGCCACGCTTTTTTTTTGTTGTTTAGACTGAACAAATCTACGTCATATTGTCACTCCAGGGAAATTGTAAAACAGCCAGCTGGTGTTCTGCAAGCAGAAGACACGTGTTGTGTATCACAGCAAATGCAGAAACATGGTGTTGAGCTTTTGATGTCAATATGGATTTCTATGAGACTATTATTTAAAACAAGTATTTAAATATAACGGTCTGTGGTTTAAAGGGCCGTCTGATTCGCTCAGTGAACACCCATCTGTGATCATTCATCCAAACATTGTTTTTCATCTACAAGTCCAGGGGGAGCTCCAAAAAGACATTGTTTGATAGGCTTAAAATACTTCGAAAGAAATAAGTTTTGCTGATGTTTTTCAACAATTGGACCTAATATCCTTTAAGAATTTTCAATTTTTTACTTTTCTATTCATTTCTAGCAGTGCCGCAAAAAGTGTCAACCATTCCACCGAACGAGCAGTTCCTATTCTAAGACAGAATTATGCAACGTTTCCTGTACAAACATTATTTAATTTATAATATTAGTTTTATTCAACGATGACTGTACCTCTAAAAACACAAACGCACTGGGAAAAATCCCACACCAATATCGCCAATGTAGCTCTGTATTGCCAACAAAGCATATTATCTAGAGCAAGTTATTATAAATTTGAAAAGACTTACTTCATTGGCTGACTTGAGAAACGGCTCTTCTTCATCAAAGGCGCAGTTCCTTTAAATGTCAGGAGAATCTTCAAAAAACATCCGTTTATGTGTATTTGGTCTTTTTCTTCATAAATGGTTAGAATGAAACTGCACTGCTACACAAACACTGGATAGCGGTGTTAGCACAGTTAAACATTGGAAAAGCTAATTATATTAGCTCTACACTGGATTTGACATACTGGGTCTTAACCATTTATCTACTAAGACCCTTTAATGTTCGGCTCCTTGCTTCTTACTGGAAAATTTGACCGGACATGTTTGAAAATGTAACCCAGCGGCAGCATGTATAAGCTAAAGAGTAAGGGGTCGAGGATGGAGCCCTGAGGGACACCAGAGCTCAAAAGGCCCACTGAGGTGGAGGCATTAACCATGGCTACTGAGAAACTGCTATTCTATATTACATATTTGCTAAATAAAGCATGTGAGGAGTTATTAAACCAAATTCTTTAACTTAATTCAACCAAAAAGGTCTAATAATAGTTGAATAGTTTTGTGAAAACACGCTTTCCCAAAAGGTTGATCCAATTCAGTTCAAGTACTTTCCATGAAATACAGAATCGCATTGCAAAATAATTTTCTACGCCGGATTCTTTTTTAACTGTTTAAAAACATGCTTGACCAAATGGTTTTTCATATTAGGGTAAATTTAGGGTGTCTAAGGTATGAAATCCATAAATGGCCCAAAATTTTTTTTTCCATCTTCGCGAGGACATTAAAGAGTTAAAAATGAAATATTATTTTTCTAACCTTTGCTCAGCATCTGTCCATCTAAATGTTACGAGTCCTTATTCTTTGTAACCAAACAGAGTTCTGACTCTTTTTTTTGACTCTTTGACTGATGTTTAGTTTGTTTGAAAACCTGCTCTCTTTAAAATCACACTCTCTCTTTGAGACGTTGTTTCCCTGAGGGCAAATAAACAAATGCATCCGAGCGAAAGTTCTTCTTCCTGGAACTTTAGTGGGGACTCTGTAAAAAACCTGAGCGTCTTTACTGTCGGATGAGAACATCCCTAAAGGCTTGAAAAAAGTTAAAGGGTGACTTTTTAAATGTGACCCCCCCCCCCCCCACACACACACACACACACACTCACACTCACATTTATCAGTGTCATTTAGTGAACTTGCAGACTGCATGTTTCAAACCTCAGAGTCTGTGATCGACAGCGACTGGACTTAAAGTTTAATGTTGGAAGACTGCAGTTGCTTCCTGTTCAACCTCGGGGGATTAGCATCACCTGGACCAATAAAAAATCTACACTAATCTATAGTTAATCCAATAATTGTGTTAAGATGCATCAATGGAAGGAGAATTGAAAATTAATGAATCGTTCAACACTTTTATGCTTAAAACTGGGAGGGGCAAAAATAGTTGTGAGTGACTCCTTTTTTTCCCATTTTGTTCAGATATAGTGACACATAGCAACTCTGTCAAGGGTTTGACCTGAAGATTTTCTCCCAGAACCAGAAAGAGGGAACCAGTCTGTCAGAATCCATCAGTTAGCAAACACTATAAATCATAACCATTTTATTTAAAAATATATGTTTTGTGGGTATGTTTTTTTTTTTTTTTTCAGCCTTGCACGTCTTTTCCACTATACAGATATGAAAGTGTACATATTACAATACAAAAGGAGAACTGGAAGAAAAAAAGCATTCATTTTGGACAAAGAGGTTGGGTAGAGAGCTGGAATTGGTTCATTTGTTTTTTTTTGTTCTTTTCCTTTTTTTATTTTTGTAGGCAGGGTAGGGTCCAGGGCTAAAGGGTAACGAGAGGAAACAAAAACAGTTTTACAAAGAGCCAGAGTGCAAAGGGATGCATATTTTAACAAACTGTGTGGATTTTTAGTCATTTAGTACAAGTCATAGTCTTCAACAGTGAAATGACGAGTGACAGAATTTTATAGAAAATTCCACATACATCCCCATTCTTGGTGTTTTCCAAAATGAGGTCTCTCCATACTGTTTGCTGAATGACAAAGAATATTCAACTCAATTTTGACCTTTGAACATGCAAGACAGATTAGAAATGACATCGTAAAAGCAGAGCCAAGCAGGAAGAAAATGAATTTAAAGAAAGTGAATGTGTTTGGCTTTGAACATCCGGATGATCGCTGTCTGCAAATAGTTTGGTGTTCAGATGTCAGGTGTAAGAATTTTTGGTTTACACAAACACTCGCTCGGAAGTAGTTGAAGGTATCCTGTAAGCACGCAAAGAGACATTGACGCAAGCATCCATTAAGAAGTCTGAAGACAGAGTTTCGACAGGCTAGGTGGAGAGACAAAATCACACAAATGGAACCTCCTGGCTACCTCTAGGGCTCTGGGCAACTAGCTGCGTCCCAATCGTTTAAAACCACATATGTCCTTGCATTGTGCCGTCAGATGTGTCTTGGCATCTTTGATGCTAATTTTGTCAAATGGTGTCTGAAGTCGACTGTTTATAAAAATACCATATTCTAATTTCCAGTGCTAAGAATTTTACAATAGTTATTCTTGATAACTGATTAGTGGGCATGTAATGGAAATCACAATCTCTCTCTCTCCGTAGATTTCTTTACCCCCTTAACTTGGCCTGAATGGTTGGTTGTTTTTTAATAAACTGAGACATTACTTCATAGTTGCCCCTCAACATCGTCTCATCAGTTCGTCTCAATCCCCCTCTTTCACCCTGCCCCCATTACCAAACTGAACACAAAGAAGTGCAGAGCTGCGGCAGCAGCTTTAGTCTGATGCTAATGCACTTCCTCTCCCTGCTGCATACAAATGTGTCCTGACCCAGGCTTGCTGTTTGCCTATGATTGGATCACCATTTGCTTTCAGAGTATTGACCGCAGTTAAACTTGACACTTGTTACTGCTTTTATTTAAGGAGCTGTTTTAATATTGAATATTCACCATCACAGGGTTTTTTTTTAATAGTTTTTTTTAAGACTGTGGTCACTTTGTGTCTTACAAGAACAATGACTTAAATATCTAAAAGGTTCAATTATGCATCTGTGTGGACTGGACACTGGTTTATCGGAACTACTTTTGAGTAGCCAAACAGGCCAAGTGCTGCTAGTTCAGCGACTTGGTGATAGAATATGAGTTGTTTTTTTTCGCCTTGCCTTAATTGGTGCAATCTTGAGCCTGTCAGTACTGATTAGTGTGTTCGCTGTAAAGAGCCTGGGCTGCCGGGGAAAGGCCCTTTTTTCAAATGAAATGCTCTCCTGTCTGGCATTTGCACTGTTCATTACCCTTTATTTCCCACCCTCACACCTCTCACTGGCTCATCTGCGTATTGACCCTCTTAGATAATAGCAAATCGGCAAACTGTACTTACAAGGTTGAGCTATTGGAAATATAATGGTCACAGTGTATATGGAATTTGGGAGAATCCATGTACTTGTCATTGTGCATTAAATGTCTCAACAATTTTTGTTCACGATGTCAAAGTTCAGGAAGACATCAGTGCATTTTGGTCGGTGGAGCAGTTGGAGGTTCTTCTGCATACTGAATATTAACCACAGGTGAAAAATGCTTGGCGTTTCCCATTGGTTGAGAATTTATTAGTGGCAGTCGGCCCCCGTGAGCTCCAACATACAACTCCAGATTTCCAGATTCCACTCCCCTCAAGTGGAGGACTCACTTTTGCTACCATACCATAATAACAGTATTTCTATTTAATGACAATTCATAGATTTTGGTCTCAGTGGCCTTTGAATGTATCATAGTTCTCCCAAAAGTAAAAAAATATTGAACAAAAAACGCTGCCTGTGGTGCAGTTAGAAACATTATTTAAAATATTTACTTTTCAAAAGAAAAAAGATATAAATTACATTTCTCCACTTAATGTGTTCCATAAGCAGAGGGCCATTTGGCGAAGTATTTTCTCTGTGCTGCAGAATATAGAGACAACATGGAGACAAATCTCACAGTTTACAATTTTCTTGTTTAAAATGATTGCCCCTGCCTGATATGAACAACCTTGCATTCATAGAAAAATAAATTTGTGACTATCTCTATATCATCCATAAACTGTCTTGTCCAACCGTAGTCATTGTAGCAATCGTCATTTCTCGCATTTTCTTAAATCTCTCTTGTAGAAATTAAGCTTCTTTTCTTGCTCCTTTTTTTTTTTTTACATAAACTGGAAAAAAAATCAAAAAAAACAAACCCTGTATCATCTGAAATGATCAAATGGTCAAAAATCAAACCATATACTCTAGGAATAAATAAGAGTTCATACTTCACACTCTTTGTAAGGCAGCTGCTGACACTTACACTGCCCGTAACCATTGATGATCACGAGCGCCCCTTCCTCATGGCTGGGCTCGTACTCATTATAGGGTACCTGTGTAGCGAGATCTGCCATTGGCTGCCGCTGCTGGGTCCTCAGCTGTCTGCGGTTCTGAATAGCCGTACAGTGGCGTATCCGGTGCAGGGTGGGAGGGCAGCACTTCCGTGATATATACACAATGAAAATGATGAAAAAAAATGAAAAAAGAAGTGCCATAGTTCCAATGATGACCCTGTGAGTCATAACGGTGGTGTCCATTGCCGTGAAATCATCTGTTACAGCTGCCTCTTCCGGTGTCGGGGTCGTTGCTTGAGCAGTGTGTGGTGGTTGTGTTGTGGATGCTGTGGTACTGACTATGGTAAAGCTCACAAAATCCTCTGCATAGTCCTGTGTGGGGGTTGGCTGCATAATTCCAAACATGGAGCTCGTCATCTCTGCAGCTAGAGTAGCGTCCGTGGTTGTACTAATGGTCTGAGCAACGGGTGCCGAAAAATTCTGGCAAAGCTGGAACCCATAGACGGCATCAAGTATCTCCTCGCCTTGGGCATACTCGGGGCTATGACAGAGAATGGAATGTTCCCACCTTCCCTTGAAGGTGCTTAGCCACGTGGCCAGAGAGCAAATGCGTTTGGTACATTCCCAAGAGTTGCTAGATAACCCAACAGTACCCAGAGACTGCCACATATCCATGACTTCGGCATCCAGACTGCTTAATTTGTTGTTATCCAGCAGCAGGATCTTTAAATTTGGCAGCGTTTGAAACACATCTGGTGTCAGCGTACGGATCTCATTTCCTGTGAGGTCCAGTTTCTCTAGAGTGGTCCAGGTCCACTCCATTCCACATGATAGGTTGCTGATTTTATTCCATTGCAGATACAGAAACTGGAGGGCAACAAGGCGAGGGAAATGGGCCAAGTTGATCTTGGTTAGCTGATTGTGCTCCAAGTGGAGCTCTTTAAGCTTAATTAACCCGGCAAACCCATTACGGGCCAGGCTCCGCAGGCGGTTGCTGCTCAGGCCCAGGTACTCCAGGCTGCGACAGTCCCAGAATGCCCGAACAGGTGTGGTGCGAAGTAAATTTGATCGGAGGTGGAGTATCTGGAGCTTCCTCAGTCCATGAAACAGCTCAGGTTCCAACGCTGTCATCTGATTGAAGGACAGGTCCAGTATTTGGAGGTTGATGAGGTGGATGAAGGTTGTGTTGGGCAACTTGGTGATACGATTGGAACTCAGGTTCAGGTCCTTCAGCTTGTAAAGCCCTTGAAAGGCGTCCTCTTGTACTGTGGTGATCTGGTTGTGGTCGAGATGGAGCCAAGTGAGCTGGGTGAAGCCAAAGAATTGATTGGGGCTGAGCTCATTGATATTATTGTGGCGTAGCGATAAACCCAGGGACCCCTTGTCCACGCCATCTGGGGGTGCCTGAAGCCCCTGGGTGTCGCAGTAGAATTGCAGGTCTTCACAGCGGCATTTCTGAGGGCAAGTTGTGCATGATGCAAAAGGCAGCAGGCACACAAGGAGCATGCCGATCACACACAGACCCCGAGCCTTTGGTGCAGGTCCCACCAATGGCCACCTTGAATGGAAACCTGGGTGGGTTCACAGATAAGAATATTAACTGTGGGGCAGTGAAGCTTCTCTCAACACAGCACTTACTCGATTTAATCGTGACAACTGTGCGTTTCATCTGTGCTCCTGTACCGTCCCACCGACGACACCGATTTAGATGTTTGAACATGCCATGTCATTTTCTTAAGCAGCTGATCATGAGTTTCATGCATGAGCTGGACTTCATTTACATCCCATTGCTATTTGTTTTGTCATCTCTAGTGAGCGTGACATTTTCTGCTCATCATTTTCATTAATTTATCTATTATATATGATTATTTTTTTTCATTTGCAGGGCTCAAACATGCTTTTTTCTTAATTGTTAGTACATTTTCAACTGAGTTACTTGAAAAATGAAAGGTTTGCCCTGACACACAGATGGAGGACAATCACATTAAAGAGAGAGGGCTGCAGAGCTTTTCAGTCCGAAGCCCCTCTCGCTCTCACTTGTGATCCTTATTCATGTGCAGACCTGCCATAGAAAGGCGCTAACTTACCCATTCTTTTGTGAACATCGGAGGCTGCATTCAACTGTCCTTTTCCGCAGACTCCTGGAGCAACCAGATGGAAGAAAAATCCAAAGGGAAAAAGCCCTTTTGAGTAAGCACAAAAGGAATCAGCCTCTTTGGAAATAAAGCAATTCGGAGCCCACCCAACTGAAACAAAATGAGAAATTCCATGTCACAAGATGATGTTTATTCCTGTTATTTTACTACAAGTCCTTTTAAAATCCAAGCTTAAAGAAAGTGTTGAATCTTCTCCTTTATGCCAAGAATCCTTGGAATGACCACGTATATTTTTTTTTAAGTTGATCAGTTCCAGAAGGACTCCAGTGGTCAGACCACCCCTTCTCCCCCCTTTTTCTTTTACCCTTTAGTTTCCTTTCCTCTGCAATAATGTTGGCTCAGTCGGTCAATCGGAGATCAAGCATTCCTCCTTCATGGTTGTGGTCTTTCAGCCCAAACTTGTTGATGGTAGCCTGGGATCCTGCCTCTGATGCCGACTCAGTCTCGGTTTAGCCTCTGCAGAGCTGTGAGTGGAGCCGTTGTCTGCTAGCCGAGACGCAGGGAGAGAGGAAAAAAGCAGAGCAGGCAGTCGGGGTTGTTATTCTGTGCTTTTTGTTGCAACCACTCACTGCTACAGAATGGTGGCAGCCTGGCGTCGATCATCACCACTGTTTTTCTCTCTCTTTCTCTCTCCCACACACTGAAACGCTCTCTCTCTCTCGCTCTTGCTCTCTCGCTCTCTGCATAATACACATTGCCTGTGCACCTCTCCGCCCTCCTCCTGCATCTCCTACCTTCCCAGTTGCTCGTCACCATCAGAATATTGATATCTGGAATGTGTTGCAGCAATTTGCTGTTGAAATTAACCCCAGCTGTAAATCATGCAGGCACTCTGTATGAATGTCTACAAAAGACAAAAGAAAGCTAAACATAGTTTGTAACGTGCCTCTGTGCGACATAAACATCAGGATGATTTAGTTGTGGTCTGCAGCTCTGGCTCTGTACAGGAGCCAGTTTGCTGCAGCAGAGTTAACATAGGCTGCCTGGCATATATTTATAATTTACGTATTCCGAACGGACTGCTTTCATTTTTGAGCATTTCTACATGATGAATGGCCAACTACTCTGAAATTACATCATGCTAGCTCAACATGTAACAACATTGAATGCTTGCCTTATTGTCGGAACCACAATTTGATATGAATATAATCAAAGTGCTGTTGCGTTTCAATTAAGTTTGGTTTTCCTACTTATGTAATGTGAGAGGAAGTTAAATGCGGAATAATCTGGGGATTAATTAACAATATTCAGGGCACAGTATACAGTACGAAGCACATACACTGTTTTCTGACTCTCTACCTCCATGCCTCCATATGATTTCATTTCCTTTATCTCTATTTACAGCGCTGTGAAATGTCTGATAGTAGACCTGTCCGGATTTTTAAAGTTTTTTATGGTTTATCTCAAGCTGGAATTTCAGATCTACAAACACTATTTAACAACCGATAACTTGAAGTTGAACGAATCAAACGTTAGTGGAAGCTCACGATTGCTGTGCTCGTACCATACCTCGTGCCATTATTACTTATTATTTGAATATTAACAATTCGCCGTGTCGCCATGGAAACACGGACGCTTCGCCACTTCTCACAGGCGCAGTGAGAAAAGAGAAAAGAAGGCGCTGACATCAGCTGATCGAGTCGAGATCCTTCCAAAATTTGGGGTCTGAGTTGTCAGGGACAGAGGGGTCTTGATTGTCTGCTGGGGTTGTGGCTGTAAGCACGTAAATACAATATCATTATACGTAAAATGAGATCTGATTGCATTTTGCATTCTTCATCTGAAAATTGTATTCCCTCAGGAAAATATTGTCAACATCTGTTTAATCCATGGAAGCTGAGAATCTTTTTCGTGTCACTTCAGTAAAATTCATTGTCTCCAAACTGGATCTTCAAACAGACAGGGCATAAATGATGCAGCTGAAATGTTTGTATACACTTAAATTGATCTAGAATGTAATACAAGCACACAAGAAATACTTTTCTATTCATAGTCGAAGCGTTTATAGTCTTAGTCAAAGTTAAAACTATTTTCTCTGTACAATTAAATTCTTCTTTTGCCTTCCACTCTGAATGCTTTGCAGCAATAAACACATTTAAAACTGAAGAAAAGAAAAATGTATACACACGTGTATAGACATAAACATATTTATAAAAGTACAAGGTACCTATAAAGGTATCACAAGAAATAAAGATAAATGCTAGGTCAGTAACGAAGGCGATATTTTCAACAGTACCACTTGTATATTAAAAAAATGTTACACAACCCTTCAGCAACTGGAAAATATGAAAGCAAGGCGCTTGTTTGAAGAACGTGACACACTACCCGTCCGTCCTCTGAGATGAGATGTTACGCTCACATATGAATCGGCTCACCATGACGTCCACGCCTCGCTTGTTAATCCTTTCTGCTGTACTCAAGTGATCCTGAACTTAGTGCCTCAGTTCTACATAGAGGTCTGGTTCGTCTGTGTCCATAAAAACCTAGTGGAAGAGTTGCATACCGGGGTTCCGGGGTATTGAGCATATTACAAAAGCTATCCATTTTTCCATTTCCATTTCCGATGTATCGTTATCCAAAAGTACTGCGGCAGAACAAAATCCCCTTGAGTCCGCTGCAGACTGAGAGTTTGAGTGGGGTAAAACGCTGGATTTCAGGAAATATCCTTCATGTCCCCTATCGTTGATGCGTGCTAGCTTTCCATCTGAACCCAAGTTGTTAAATTAATTTATAAAGTCTAAAAGGGCATCCAGTGAAGTGAATTTGCTTAAAATAATTGAATGACAATCGGACGCCAGAAGCATTTTTTTTATTTCCACAAGATTTTTCCGTAATCCGGGAGACTAGTGATTTTGTGGAAAGGGGATGTTACTAAATCTGTCCTAAAGGAGATGGATTGAGACTCACTTGAGTATCATAAAAGATGCCGCAAAGAAACTGCCTCCATAATAAGCACCTGAAGACGTGCTTTAGAACCCTCTGGACTGGAAATGAAATATAGGTTAGGCACGGATGAAATAGGATTGAGAGAGTAGGAGCAGAGCAGACTAAACTCTTACCACAGCAATGCATCAACCACCACAACATCACAGGGGATTACTGCCTTTTCAAGCTCTACGGCCCCTAACTATGCACCCAACCCCCCCATGGGCAAAGGGCAGTGGGGGATGGGAGAGAGGTAAATGCCACCACCGTCCATGATGTTATTCTTCAGTTGATTTGAGCATAATGAGGCAGCTCAGAATCCAGTTGGACTCCTGCCTTTTCTGTCGCCCCTTGGTGTTCCATTTAAACTTCCTATAAAAGTATTTCATTCTTCAGTAATTATCTGTGTTCCATTTGCACATTTTCCTCCTCTTCATCCTTTTAGCAATATCTACACGTGCCACGGTTGCTTGGTTTCAGTTTTAGCTTCTCCAAAGCGCTTAGCCATAAAACTTCGGCTATTGGTGCTGCAATAGTACTCAACACAACAGCGAGTCACGCTGTGTTATAACCGCGGACAGTCGAGGATATAATGGAGTTGTCACTGCCTTAGTGATTGTGCCAAGTCCAATACACGGAACAAGACGATACGCTGTGGCGAACCCTAAAAGGGGAAGGAGCGGAAAGAACTTGCTTGCTTTCTTGCCGAGTCCCCAGATCTTTCGTTCTAACACGATAACTCAAACATGATTTCATGGCTAGGAGGAGCAGAAGGCTACAAGCCTGTCCATCAAAGCTGTTGGCAATGAAAGTTTAAAAAAAAACGCCATTGATGTGATTCTCATATTCCACGCAAAGACGTAATGTTTGTCGGACTTGCGTTGTAGAACTTTTGACAACAAGTACATCCCCATTCAACACATTCAATGTTGGCGATTAACGTGAAAATGACAGACACATCAGCAGGAAACCAGAAAAGAGTCTTACTCTGAACTGTCCAGTACTTTCTGTCGGGTGTAAGATGGATCCCTTAGAATCTACCAATACCATGTTCAGTTCCCTCATTTTACATGTTTGACAGCTGAGTAGCTGTCCAACCACAAGCCATGGCCCATTTCCTGTCTTTACGGGGTTTGTTTTAATGTTTCATACGTCCAATATCCAGGAGAAGTGTGTTGCCAGGAATGCTTGGATGGGATTCAGATGGCTTCTCTAGATTCTTGCCTGAATAGAATTTTGTATTTAGAGTGGCACAGCAGTCTCTAAGAGTCTGTGTAGATTGTCATGATAATCCATGTGGGTTGAATAGAAAGCAACTGGACTTTTGTTTTGGCTTGACGACGTTTCACCTCTCAGCCAAGTGGCTCCTTCAGTTTCTCTGAAGAAGCGAGTGCTAAAGATGAAAAACGTGACGAATACACAACTCGAGACTTAAGAGGCCATTCCTGAACATTCTTGTCAAGCCTCATTATGCATCTCCTGAGGTTCAAAAAGTGTGTTTTATGAGCCGTCACAACAATTATAGAGAAAAGAAATTGACAAAACCAAACTAATCACCAAATCCTGCCGTATGTTCTTGTTTCAGGCTGGACGGAAGGACAGAAGTGATGCTCTGAACACCGCCATTGACAGGATGACCAAGAAGACCAGAGACCTTCGCAGACAGGTATGCTTCTTTCTCCACCTGGAATTTTGTGTCTTTATCTCGCACATCCTTTTAGTCTGAAAGAGAATTCTATCTCTTTTGACCACGGAGGGTAAACAAGCCGTCCCCGCTCTTTCCGTCCAGAGCATAATACGTTATTTCACCTGTGCCTCCTTCCTTTCATTCTTCCCTCGCAGCTACGTAAAGCGGTGATGGACCACGTCTCTGATTCTTTCCTGGAGACCAACGTTCCTCTCCTGGTCCTGATCGAAGCTGCAAAAAATGGCAATGAGAAAGAGGTCAAGGAATACGCACAGGTGTTCCGCGAGCACGCCAACAAGCTGATTGAGGTAATGAAGGATTTTCACTACTTTCACTGTCAAAACCTGATGTGAACCATATGCATGTATTTTTGTCCTGGACACACTTGATTATGGACATTTTAGCGCTGGTCTTTATTCATTTTCTCTGTTCAGTATCTTTGGCTCTCGCATCAAAGATTCCCTCCTGATAAAACCTCTGGGTTTTTCCCCATTTTAACAAAACAGGAAACGGGTATTTTCTCTGTTAACAGCCTCTGTCTTTCACAATTATAACAGAGAGTGTGTTTGTTTGTGTGGGCTGATGCAGTGATGCTGGGGTGAGCTAACAGAGTGTTGCCAATCGTTTGTTTTTTTATAACAAAAGATATTTTTACTCTGACGTGTAACAACCACAACTCAAGGTCAAACTCAAGGAAATATTGTCCTTGCCACAACGTATTGAAGTACAACTTCTCATCGGCCAAATCCCTGTTATCCTTTGTCTGCGGCTGGCCTCTTATTCAAGAGGCAACCGCTGTGAGAATTACTGAGAGTTCAGTTGTGTGATATCTACTTTCTTTGCCTGTCTTCCATCCGACGCTCAAGGGCTTCCGGAGAATCCAAACTTTTGCTGGTCACTTGAGCATGAATAGTTCATAAACCGTAGGCCGGTGGGAGATTTCATTATGAACATGTAATGTGTGTGGGCTCCAATACTTCTGGCATCTACAGATGTCATTCAGTTGAATATGTAAACACAACAAGCATAAGATGGGGTTTGAATTACCAGCTTGTAAACACGTGATGATGTCCAGAGAGGACATGGAAACTGCACAGAAGAAAGACCCTGAGGTGAATGTGAACAGTTGGTTTTAGTCAATTGACATTTCGCATCACATTCTTCTCCGTGTCTGCGAGAGAAAAGTCCTTCTACACAACCTCCAAAAACCTTTGGATAGCATTCAGCGAAATTAAATACTTTAAGGGTCTATAAGGGTATCCATCCCATTATTCATCATTTAGCTTATTTTTCACATCGTTAGGCACATGTTCGTGTCAGACAGAAGTCAGAGACATTAGGCACATACATCTAAGGGTCTTGAGGTGTGCATCTCGTAATTGGATTGGTCACATTGCTTTTCTTTTTTACACATATTTGAAGTTAGATAATGTTAATGGCAGTGTTTTCGCATTAATATTCAAAGGTTCAAAGTCTCAACAGTCAAAGGTTCGACTGTTGAGACTTCCTTATGTGCCCTCAGCACTGAAAACATAGCAACCACATGCAGATGCAGCAAACTAACAGTAACCTCAGCTCTCCTTATGACCCGCCTTTCTTTCCAATGCATGAATGCCTGTGTCAGAGCATCCTATCCTGACATTTGAGTGGGACTTCTCCTCATGGTCAAATGACCATGGGTGTAGCTAGATCGGTATTTCCAGGCCAGCACAAGCGTTAACTGAAGAACTCGCTGAAGCGTCTGAGGGAAAGGGGACCGGGCGAAGGACTAGGCTCTAAATTGGCTCCTGAAGGCCTTTACTGTCAGAAGTAGCATGACAGCTTTATAATGTTGGACCTTCTAAAGCTCCAGTACCACTTTTGTTGTTAAAAAGAAGCCGGATTATCTTATTGATGTCACACTGCTACTACGTCAGTATTGATCTTCAAAAACCTAAATCCACATAAAGCAAAGGCAACCAAAGTAAAAACAATGTGTAGTTTCAATAATAATGTTATGAAATCAAATTAGAGGTTACTTAATACCAGCCGGGCCGGTACCCAGAAACTAAATCAAAGAATCTACCAAGCGGCCTGAATAACTGGTTGCAGCTGGATGAGACGCATCCAGACCCGATTATTACGGTCCCAGTTCAGTCACATCATCACTTAAATAGAGCATTTTCAGAATCAAGGAGTTGATCAGTTCTTCTCACCAGTGACATTACATGCCAAAAAGATTTCTTTTTTTTAAAATAGAAGGAAATTCAAACTTTTGTCTAGCAATTAATGTTCTGCTGCCTCAGGGCAGGGACAACTCGCTCCCATTAAGGGAGACATGATGTTGAAGGTTCTGAACAATGACAGGTAATCAATCTGTGAGGTGAAGCTCGGGCCTGGAGAGAGCACAGAATCTTCACAACCTCTCCAATCTTTGGGTTTGTGGATGAAGAGGAATCTACACAAACAAGCCCTCCAATGTAGGCCAAAGTCCATCACAGCGATTTGGGACATTATGGTGCAGGATTCTTGTACATGCCTGACTTATGCCTTATGCCTACGCTGTGCATGCGCGCTGCACAGCGGGCAGCACATCAGCCTCACAGCAAATAAGTTCCGGGTACAAATTCCCCTCTGGCCTTGGCAGCATTTTGTTTGAAGATTCCATGTTCCCTTCATGTTTGAGCGAGTTTCTCTCTGGGCCCTCCAGCTCCCTCCACAGTCCCAAAAAAAAGAAACACGGACGAATTGGTGACTGCCTGAACCGGCCCCTGGTCTGGGGTCTTCCCTGCGTCTCATCTGCCGTGGGCTAGGATAGGCTTTAGCGCCCTTCATGACCCAGTCAGGATAGGTTCTAAGAACAGAAAGGAATGAATAATCAGTTTTTGCCTTAAAGTTCGAAATTTAGAATTAGCGTTTTATGTTTATCCAAGTTGTTCTATTTTTAGAAACTGTTATGTTAAAGGGATCTACACAGTGGACAAATGTTGAGTGAAGTTAAGGACCTCATGCTAAATAATTACATTTTTTCATTATCCGTACATCGTGAAAGTAACTTGACTGTCTGATTGAAAAATAAAAAAAAACTCACTATGAAAAAATGTGACCACTAACTGAAAAAGTGCAGTTGCCCCTGAAAATGTTGAGTATATTAATGGCGCTACATTTTGTGCATGACTCGCTCGCCCACTCTCTCTCTCTCAAGGAAATTTTGAAACGCTGGAAGAAAACCTTGAAAAAGAAAAAAAATTGGATAGCCAAACGTTTCTGCCTCACGTTTATACATGATTTCAATACCATTTTCAAGATTCTCTGTGTGTCTGAGATGACGGTGTACTTATAATCCCTGATCAGGTCACTCCACTAACATCTCAGTTGATCCATTACACAGACAACAGAGTCCTGCACAAAAATAAATACTGTACCTGTGAAGATTGTCCCTCTTCTCGTTAGGTGAAACATTGAGGAGAAACAGCAGTACAGTCTATATTCCTGTTAGCGTGGTCTATAGTACAGACCAAAGGAGAGATGATGGATGGATGAATGAATGAATGGGGAATCAATAATCACTATAGGTCACTAAATGATCCTTATCACATAAGGAATGAACTTGTTCCCCCTACATTCCCTAACTCCAGCAGCAAAGGCACACATTTACAGTCCCTGTTGGAGTCGAGGCTGCCTTTAGGCAAAACTTCCATCAGCTCACACACATGTATTTGAAAGAAATTGAATGACTGACCCACATACATTTCCAGCTCTTTCTAAGCTGCTTCTTTACACTTGTTCTTCAGGCCAGCAGGCCACGAAAGCTCGTATTCATATGATTAAATAAACCGAGCTGATAGCGCCCACCTTATGGGTTTAATTTTCCCTTTTAAGGTTTCAAATCCTTCTGGTGGACCGTGAGCAAGTTATCAAACAGCGTGTTCTTATTGGAGCACTTTAGTTTTAGGAATAATATGGTTGATAATGCCTTTAATGTCTTTAAGCTGTGTTCGTATGAGGTTCAGAGGTTATTGGAGACCGTAAAAATAAATTCATATGAATGTGTTTCCAGACCCGGATCGGCCCCGAGGCTATGTTAAGAGCTCAGAACAGAACATGGCATGGATTGTGAGATGGCAGAGGAATGCAGCTTTAAACAGATTAGTTTAACTGGATTAATAAACCGCGTTAGTAATGCCCAATCAGATGCTCTGTATTCGTTTGACTAGCGACTAAATGGTGAAGGAAGCTTGGATCCTCCGCTTAGAGGCTGAATTAACCCTAATGCTTCATGTTACTGTTGAGTTTTAAAAAAGGTTCATTATTCAGATGTCAATCTTACTTCAGATCCGTGTGAACACGGAGGGTTTCAAAAACAACTGAAAACGCTGTAATGTGACGGAAGAGGAACCCTAAGAAAACTGAATATTACCTTCAGGTTTTAAGGCAGGCCAGTGGATAAAAGTGCATCAGTTATATGATTCATTTGCAATATTTACCAAAGTTGAAATGAGTAGAGGTGTGGCGAACGATCGATCGATGCCTTGCCCGTCCACTGTAATCCTTCAAAATAAGAGCACTTAAAATACGTTACTCATTATGATATGAAGAGTTTAAAGCACATCACTTTTAATTGGCACATTATCACGTTTGAAATCATTGTACGTTGTACAAATCAGATGACTTCAACTTTCTTCTAGGTAAAGTATTTTATAATGGTTATTTTTGACAGATACACAATAATAAAAAGTAGTAGTAGTCTTAATACTGTCATCATTCTCATTATTTAACATAAAAAGCCCGATGAAACGGTAACTCTCTTGTTTTGTATTTTTATTTGGTGAAATCAAATGAAGAGTTCAACCGTTGTATTTTGTCCTCTTTGCATAAACCCCCCTGACGCCTCCTGTCGTTTAGAGCAGCCTGACAAGTGGAGTGGGGTTAGCCGGGTTTATAATATCCTTGTTTTGCTTCCTCCAGTCTCTTTATGCTGAAATTGCTGTTTCCCCAGTAGTTTCATGAGAGCAAGCTGATATGAAAGATCATGAAAACACGGGTCTCTCCCAGAGGTGCCAGCTTCATTTTATGTACCCGCGTTCACCCCTCCTCTCGGGTTGCCTGATGCTCCCCCTGTGGTCCCTGCATGTGTTTGCATAGTGATGTAGGATGTGTTTATGTTAGTGTTTCACCAGCACACAGGAATAAGTGCTTCTCATCAGCAAGCTGCTCCAGAAATGTATTTTTTATAGAGACGGGCTGCTTCATGTAAAAATCCATCTTGTGTGCATATTTTTACGTAGCTCTGTCTTTGTTCCTGTCTGTATGAGATGATTCAACTGAGATCCTGTCTATGGCTTGTGTTCCGTTCAGGTGGCCAACCTGGCTTGCTCCATCTCCAATAATGAAGAGGGCGTAAAGCTGGTCCGCATGGCCGCATCTCAACTGGAGAGTCTCTGTCCCCAGGTAGGTGGTTTCACCACAATCCTCTTCTGGGCCGTTTGTTCTTCAGACAATATAGTTATTTTAATGGCAGTCACTCAAACACACAAAATACAACGAACCTGCTGTGAAATGTGATGAAGACGAGGAGAGCGAACAAAGTGAGAGCTTGTTTCTAGGGCAGAGGTGCTTGGCTCTTAAGGCAGCACTCGGATCAGTACAAGTTGTTAAAGATGTGAAAAAAAGTAGAGAAGGATGAGTGCTAACTGGGCTGGCATTTACATCAACCAGCCATAACATTAAAACCACCTGCCATATGTATTGAAGTTTGTCTTTTGTCACCAAAACAGGGATGTTCCAGAACGTTTCTATCAGAACCAACATGAAAGCAATTTGAGCTGGGGTTAAGGAGATGCTCTGACCCAGTTTAAACTCACTGAGAACATAAGTTTTATGATTTAGAACAACAGGTTGCTGTTAAAGAGACCCCACCCACCGACGGTCAGACCATCAATGTTATTCTGATCTCAGCTTTCAGTGGTTCTAATATTATTGCTAATCTGTGTTTTTAGTGCCTTTCTAGTCCACTCAGTCCTAAAAACCCTTTAAAAACCTTAAGAAGTTAAACAGATGTTCACCAGTCGATGGCAGATGCTGCCACACGGAGCGTCCTGCTCATCAGCGCTTTACAGGACTTCCTGGCCAAAGTACCCAACAATATATGCTGAGTCGTACAAACACCGATGGAACGGCCATTCAGGTTCAGTTTCTTGCCAAAGGACACTTTGGACATTCAACTAGAGTCGTCTGGGATCGATCTTCTATTCGGAACAACCTTGCAGCTCCTTCCACTTTGCTGCCACCCCCCCCTTTTAATCTCCTCTAACGACTCCCATTCATCCTGACTATTAATATTCACGGGTGTTTGTCTCTCAAAACAAACAGCGATTAGTTTTATTTCATCCACGCCTTCAACATTCCCGCCGTCTGAAATCACTCTTAGGAATGAATTGCTTCATGTTGCAGTTCCCAAGCTGGGGTGGGCAAACGGGGGGCTTTTGAGTCATTACCTGTGGTAATGTTGTGGCTGGGGGCTGTAATGTAATGGAGCTTTAATGGCTGTAATTGGGTGATTACAGGTGATTAATGCAGCATTAGCCCTTGCTGCCAAGCCCAACAGTAAGGTGGCCCAGGACAATATGGATTTGTTCAAGGAGCAGTGGGAGAAGCAGGTTCGCGTCCTCACTGATGCCGTTGACGACATAACGTCCATTGACGACTTCCTCTGTGTGTCTGGTGAGTAGAAATCATTTGCGTTTCATAAGCATACAGACACAAACTCATTTATCAATCTTGTCTATTTTCTCTAACAACACTAGACCTATTTTTCTGTTTTAAAGAAGTGATTATTTCCACAGTAGATGTGAGAACAGAAGGACCGGTGACTGGTATCCAGCTCTTTTGGTACCTACCAAGATAGATCTGTACAAAGCACCTGAGGCCCTTCTTCTATACGGTATTAGCCGGTTCTGAGGAAAGCTACACACACCAGGACTGACGGGCCTATACAGAGAAAGATATACGGAATTATCAGCATCACTCTGTGGGAGATTGACATCCTGTCACATGTGTCAAAGCGCATAAATGGTTTGGCAGACAAACCATCGTTCTTGTTAGGCATTAAACAGAGTGACTTCTCTCACCTCCAGCTAAAACGAGACTATGATTTACACACTGCACCTTTTTATGTGCTCCTCATTAATAAGCTGTTGGAGAATTTGTCGCTAGCCTTCTTTTAGCTTCCCCACTGGTCCTCATAATTTAGGACCTTCCTAAATATCCTAGATAAATTTTCTTATTTTTTTATTGTCCATAATCCTCCATCTTTGATCAAAACACGCTGTGAATAAAGGTGTTTGCATGTTTTACTTGTTTATTATGTTGTGGTAGTAGACAGAATGCCCCACTAACTGCATCGTTGTTTCGTGTCTCCAGAGAATCACATCCTGGAGGACGTGAATAAGTGCGTCATCGCCCTGCAGGAGAAAGACGTTGATGGTCTAGATCGCACTGCTGGCGCCATCCGCGGCCGCGCTGCCAGAGTCGTCCATGTCGTCACTTCTGAAATGGATAACTATGAACCCGGAATCTACACGGAGAAGGTTCTGGAGGCCACCAAGCTCCTCACAGACACAGGTACCACCGCACCATGTTTAGATAAGGAGCTGAAGGAGAGTTAAGTTCACGCAGCGACGGCAATCGAAGCGCACAAATGAATGCTCCGTGTGTTCTGCAGGAATCTACGATCTCACCACTGTAACCACCACTGAAAGATAATAGAACAATCAATGTCAAGATCAGAACACCACCTCTCTCGCCAGCCACTTCAGTAGACATCCTTGTAGGATGCAGAATGTCCTGCCCTGGAGATGATGGTTAGACTGGAATAGGTGAATGTTGGTCAGAGGATCCGTTCCCCCTAAAACAGTTCCACAAACAAACGTGTTTCACCACCTCCAAACAAAACGCTGCTCTGAGTATGACTTCCTGTAGGAGGTCTATATCTGTTATGGTGACATCACATAAAATGAAGGCTGAATGATTCGTCAGAAGGTAGTTCATGGCTGGAAAAGCGATGGATGGCATTAAAAGAATGTTTCATAATGTGTCGTAAAACGTTTCTTGTAAGTACATAGATGCTACATGTGTTTCTCAGAAAAACATTTTTGTTGATATTGGAGACAACTAGATCTAGGAGATTGATTATCGTCACAAATTGAAAGCATGACCGTCTGACACGACATGTTTGAAACTTAAAAACAGAATCTTGCCCACAACAGGGCCGAAGGCTCTGAATCTGATCTGATAACAAAAACCTGCCTACGCATCAGTTTGGAAGTGGTTATGCATATTAAGGGATTAATGGAGTCTGATAGAAGCGTTGTTGTCCTGGAAATATCGGTTGTATCATAAAGGTTCATTAGTTGGACATTAAATTGTGTCCCAACAACAACCTGATCAACATGGATTAAAGTTAATCGTTGCTCCTTTTATCCCGGAGAAGTAAACGTATTTGAAAGACTCAGATGGGTTGAAGGAAGTGATTGATTAATTCTAACACAACCAGATTTTAATCATCATCTTCATGCTAAAGGCGCTTCTACGTAGTTTGACATCACAAAACCAGATCATCCGTTTGTTCTTCTAGCCGCTCCTGCTTTCTGCCTCCTCAGAAAATCAGCTGATTCCTGAGTATTTAAATGACAAACCTGAAACACACCTAAGCCCTCTGGTGTTGTTATTAAATTGTCAGAATGACACAGTCTCATGCTGCCTGCTGGGGCAGCTTTTCTACCGGAGAACTCTCCTGCCAAATCCATTCTCCTCGGCATCTCCTTCTGTTTCTCACCTAAACATAGAAAGCAGTGAAAAAGGTCGTCTGCCGGCGCCGCTGAAACCTGACCGCGGGGTAAAGTTTTAATCATTCAAATCATTAATCAGACATAACCGTCCTGAGGGGCTGGAACAGAAATGGACTTTAATAGAATCTTTGATGGGCATGTGTAATATTTATACGCCTAATAAAATTGGGAGGTTTAGATTTTTAGCTTCATATTGGCTCTGAGTTATTTATAGTTTGATATATAATGAAACTATAGGTGGCAAGTAGATTACAAATCCAGGTTAGAGAGGAATAAAGGTAAGACAGAGGAGAGCTGGAATCAGCTGGTATGTCAAAGCCCAGACTGAGAAGAACACGGCGATGATCAATAACTGTGAAACAAACACATTGTGACGTCCTCCTCTTTGAGTGGATCCGTTTTTATATCTTCAATCATAATTAATAATCCTCTTTTCCTCAAGTCGCAACAGAATGCCGCTAAAATCTCGTCCTCGTAAAACCACTGGCTCTGATTCAGTTGCGGGTCGGAGAAAGTCGTCGTTCTTCCTTCTTTTTAAAACCTTCATTTGACACAAATCATTCCATCAGAACCATCCATCACCCACAGAACATGCCGTTTCCTTTTTATGTGTGTTTTAACGTCAATCTTTGTCACCATTCATTTTAATTAATTTCTCTTTTCTGTTTTTTTTTTCTTTCCCCTTTCCCCCCTTCTTCCTCCCACCCTCCATCTCGCCTGCTGCAGTCATGCCACGGTTCACAGAACAAGTGGAGTCTGCCGTGGAGGCCTTGAGTGCAAACCCCTCCATGCCCGTGGATGAGAACGAGTTCATTGACGCGTCCCGGCTGGTCTATGATGGCATTCGTGACATTCGTAAGGCCGTCCTCATGATCCGAGTGAGTGGAACAATTCTCCTTCCTTTTTCTACAACAACAGAAATCTCCGCCCATCACACACTTCTGAAGATTTCTTTCTCCAGAGCACGGTTGGAACTGAGATTTGTCAGAGTCATCTGAAGATATGTATTCTTAGATGGGTCTGTTAGACTCTATAAGCCAACCAGAACCAACCAGAACCACACAGAATTGTGTGAACGATTCATAAACCAAATGAATCGTTCATTTGGTTTATTGCAAATTAACTCTCCACGTTATCTCCTAGGAGGTTGTGGAAATCCTTTGCTATGGCTGCGGAACATTCTGGTACAGATATGGCCACTGGTCTCAGCACCAGATGTTGTTGTCAGGAACCGCATGTGAGGAAGTGTGTGTGGCTGGATAAGCCAATGATTAACTTGTCTCATGCAAGAGCCGACCTAATTGAGCAGATATGCAATCTAGTGTAACAGAGGCTGTGGTTGTCTGTGGGTTAATGGCCTTTTGCCTGAGTGGAAGTATAACTGAGACAGATGGTAGTTGGCCACCTAATTGACCCACAACAGAAGCTGCTGCAGCTGAACAGAGAAAAGCGTCTGAGAGACGAACTTTGCAATTTAGCCTTTGTTTCAATTTTTCCACTTCGGCATGGAAACAGACAAACACAGTGATGTCAAGGCATTACAGGAAACAAATCACAGTAACGCCATATATAATCACAGTAACGCCATATATAATCACAGTAACGCCAGATATAATCACAGTAACGCCATATATAATCACAGTAACGCCATATATAATCACAGTAACGCCAGATATAATCACAGTAACGCCAGATATGATCACAGTAACGCCATATATGATCACAGTAACGCCAGATATAAACACAGTAACGCCATATATAATCACAGTAACGGCATATATAATCACAGTAACGCCATATATAATCACAGTAACGCCATATATAATCACAGTAACGCCAGATATAATCACAGTAACGCCATATATGATCACAGTAACGCCATATATGATCACAGTAACGCCATATATGATCACAGTAACGCCATATATGATCACAGTAACGCCATATATAATCACAGTAACGCCATATATAATCACAGTAACGCCATATATAATCACAGTAACGCCAGATATGATCACAGTAACGCCATATATGATCACAGTAACGCCAGATATGATCACAGTAACGCCAGATATGATCACAGTAACGCCATATATAATCACAGTAACGCCATATATAATCACAGTAACGCCATATATAATCACAGTAACGCCAGATATAATCACAGTAACGCCAGATATAATCACAGTAACGCCAGATATAAACAGCCCAACAGTTAAACACACTGATCAAAGTCACGGATCATTTCAGTTCAAACACCAGACAAACACACGGAAATAATAATAATAATAATACAACGGTGCTGCGTGTGTTCGGGTCGGTCCTTACTTGCCCGTCAGATTGTGGCCGGCAGATAAATCCACTCTCTTGCAGCCGCTGCATACTGACGAAGGTGATACTTGATATATATTTAGCATCTGGATATGTTTTAAACAAAAAGTAATGCTTTGTTTGTATTTTTGCGCTCTATTATTATTGTGACACCTGAACAGTTTGCATATCAGTGGGTTGACTGATGCTCCAGAACCCCCCCAATTCCTGTAAAAATGCCCCTCAAAGACGCTAGCAAACCAGATAAGGAAGGAAGAAAGGAAGGGCATCTTGCATTATTAAGATTATTACAAGAAAGTGATTTAAGATGGAAGTTTTTTTTAATTAGAATTCTTTCATTGGACCACATTCAATTACCAGCGCCCCCCGCCCCCTATCCAGATTGATTAAGCCGGTATTGTTGGGCCTGTGGGGCAGCTGAACATTATCTGCCGGCGCGGTGTGTAGCTGTGCACCGCTGTTTGAAAAATAACAAAGGATTCCCACGAAATCTGGCTCGCTCCTAATCTTCCTCACACTCATTCCATTATTTTCCACTGTGAGCAGGAAACGGCAACGAGTCTCTGCTCCCGCCGTGTCCATTATCTTAAAAGGAAAATGAGGCCGTTCTCTGTTGGGTTGCCGTGATTTCTTCATCAGGTGTGTGAGGTCATCATCGCAGCTTTCGCGGTGCGATGAGTCAGCGGGAAATTGCTCGAGGTCCTTGGAAAGCGATGGAAGAGGCGCATGCTACAGCGAGCTCCTTTAGACGACTGTGACTGGCTGTGGTTTGTAACGAGATGAGACAAGTGTGTGAAAAACACGCCAAAGCCCGTATCTAGGAGATACATGTCAACCCAGGCACGTCCAGCTCAGCCCACAGAAAGAGGAAAAGTTGCAAATCAGTTGAGGGGCGAGGAGAGCAGTGTGAGACAACTTCTCCAGAGGGCACATGCACGCACACACACGCACACACACACACACACTCACTCTCCAGTCATCTTCACATGCACTCGCTGCACAGTGACCCACTCTTAAATCAGAACAGACAAGTGTGTGGTTGGGTCTCCCAGAGACAGACAAGTCTTTAACCTCCGTAAGTGGTGCACAGTCAGCGTATGTTGGGCAACCCTTGGATCTCTGACAGGTGGACAGAACCCTCTCCCCACCTACCATGACATTAGACTCTACGTCTCCAGGATATCAAACTGTCTGTAAGTCAGGCGGCTGCTGACAGGGGCCAGAAGACGTTGGCTTATGATTTGTGCTGTGCGCCGGAGCCCAAGGTGATTCTGCTGGTCCTGTCATTAAAAAAGAAAAACCCTGGTTTGCTGGAAGAGGCTGTGAGCAGAATATCAGAGAAAATAACACGGGGTGAGTTTACTGTTGGGCCCCAGGCGTCACTCAAAGGCGACAGAATGGGAACATTTCAGCGTTCAAACACGCAGAGCAGATCATGGGTTTTTGAAAATTAGACATTGACTAATGGATTTTGTCACGGCACTTAAAAACTGGGTTAAATTCATAGACCGTGACACCAGGATGACCTTCTTAATTTAATGGCAGACACAGATGTTGTCACATCTCTACACTCGCGTCCCAACCGTCATTTCTGAGCCTCCCACATTCTCAGGTTATCTGCCACTCGGGCCACAGCAGGTAATATCTCTGCCCCGCCGCGCAACACTGTCTGGGATGAAAGAGGCCCGTGAGTCACTACAGCTTTGTATCTGAAGCCATACCCTTATTCCCACGAGAACAAGAGCGCCTCCACATTCCACAAAGCAGTGTAAGGTTATCCAGAGACCTTTAGCTATTTTTAGAGGCGAGGGCTCCGAATCCATTACAGGCGGGAGGTACTGAGACAGCCGGATAAGCAGGAGCAGCGGCACAGGAATGATAACGCACCTCTATCTGGCCACATCATCTTCACTTTGCACAAATCGCCACCAAATACCTTTTTCTGTCGTTCTGCGTTGTATTTTGCCTCAAGCGCGACCCGGCAAGTTAGGAAACCGTTTGAACAGTAATGTCCGAGGAAAAGTACTTGTTGCTGGTTTTACAGGCTAGAACTAGGATAGAGGTGAAGTAGGGACACCCCTTCTTCACCAGTCTTTTCTACAAACAGCAATGATGGAGCTGAAGTGTTTCATACTAGCTGGTTCTTTCATCCTGAGAACTCGCGCGCGCACACACACACACACACACACACCTGTAGTAGCTGTGTTTATTACCTGCTGTTATTTTCTACTCTTTCTTGTTTCCTTTGCCCCACCCACCCGGTTCCTTCGGCTGTTCTTCGTATGCCCTCTCCTTGCCTCTGTAACCCTGTCGGATGTTCCGTTACAGACTCCGGAGGAGTTGGATGACTCTGACTTTGAGACGGAGGACTTTGATGTTCGCAGCAGGACCAGCGTGCAGACAGAAGATGACCAGCTCATTGCGGGCCAGAGCGCACGGGTGAGTTGACCTTTCAGTTCAGACTCGGCAGGGAAAGTTTACAAGAAGGTAAAATAAAAATATCTTGATTTAAGTTTTTGAGGGTTTGTGTTGTTGAGGATTGTGGTTAATCCTGAAAAAATAAAAATGTAATGGAGTGGCTGAGGGATCCCAAAATGTCACGTTTTCACTTTATTCTAGAACTAAGATGTAAAACAGGATATTTTCTTATATTTGTTCTGCCTTTAACGGCTTTGTTCCAGCCCAGACGTCTCTGGACAGTTTATTTTTACTACCACAAATACTATATACACTTTTTAATGATCCTACGTTCCTACCCCCCAGTGTTCATTCATTGAGTGTGTTTGTCTTTTGGGAAGCTGCCCTTTACCCGTAAGACTAAGTTGATGAATATACATTATGTCAAACATATTTGCACACATTATTAAGTAACGCTAAACGACATTCCCTGATGTTGATCGTCTTCATTGGCCAGAGGCACAGAATGTATAGTTTCCCATTAGATGTACTAAAATGGGAGAAGCTGTGCTCTGTTCCTCTTACTTAATCGGGTTCATGTAGAAGTTTCCTCGGCTTAAGTGATTTGGACATGCTAGTCAGTATCAGTATATTTTTATAAAGCGTTTCGAAGGTGTCTAAAACGTCACGATCGGAATTTCCAGGCCTTAAAAAAAAAAGAAGGCACTCTATTGTGTAGATTGTGTCTTTTATTTGATATCTGGCATATATTTGTTCTAGTGCGGACATGAAATGGGTTTAAACACACTTCAACTTAACTCACATAAATGCTCCCATACGAGATATATATAAACACACGAGTCATATATTCTACTGATCAAGTCATTGTTTTTCATTGACATGGTAAGATATATTTTGATTTAACCAGATTTTGAGTTTTAACAGGACTGGAACACATCAACAGTAATATCTGATGTTTTTACCTACCTCATTTAATAACACGATTACACAGGAATACTAATATATTCATTCCTTTTTTGATATATCTTCACCTTATTTCTGCCTGTTCTACATATAATATGTATTATTATTATTTATACTCGTATGTAATGCAGTTAAGTGCAGCCCCACCACTAACCTCACTGATAAAGATAAATTGCCTCCACACGTAACGTTTAAAAAACAAAAAGATCATTCTACATTTTGTAAAGAAGGAATCTGTGGTAAAGCTGTTCCACTGAATTGCGTGAGATTGTGTAGGTGTACCTCATTAAGTTGCCCAGAAGTATAGCTTTGACATCAGGAGGCTGTATGAGCACATTATTCTAGATAATCATGGCGCCATGCTGATTCTCCGCTTTGATCTCAGATCGGCACAATGCTGTAGCCTGGCATGAGAAGTCTCCTGCATCCATGGCAACCATAGGGGCTGCTGCCCTGGAGGGGAGACATGGCCTCGCTAACTGTATGTTGACGTCTCCTGTGCTAACCGGCTAAACTCTTCTTCCTTCCTCCTCCAGGCGATCATGGCCCAGTTGCCCCAAGAGCAGAAGGCCAAAATTGCGGAACAGGTGGCGAGCTTTCAGGAGGAGAAGAGCAAGCTCGATGCCGAGGTATCGAAGTGGGACGACAGCGGCAATGACATCATCGTGCTGGCCAAGCAGATGTGCATGATCATGATGGAGATGACGGACTTCACCAGGTGAGTTTGGACTCTGGCCTTTGGCTTGTATCCGCAGTCGTGGTTCTCCCACAGGAAATGGTGCCTCTGTTTGGAAGTGTGGATTTAGTTTGAGATCTGAAGAGACGCTGGAACGAGATGTTTTAGTGTGTTTTACTTTTATAGTCTGTGTGTGAATGTGAGTATTTTAGTGGCTTTCTTTTCTGCATATATTATGGTACCATCCAGACATTAATAATTTAGTACTTGTCGAATTCAAGCAAACAGCCTCCAAATTAGAATGCATGTTTAAGTTGAGGCAAACGCAGTAACCCGAGGAGTTTGAATCCCAGCACTGCTTCATTTCTGCTCAGTATTCACCATTCCGACACCACTCTTCACGCATGAACGCCCTTCATTTCCCTTAAGTAGCTCTGTTGGTAGGATTCCCTTCATAGCTATTCCATTCTCCACTAATCTTAATTCACACATAAATAAGCAGTAAATCTAATCTCTCTTTCTCTGTCACACAAATGCAACCCCGTAAATCTTAAACGGACAGGCTTGCTCAGCAAAGCCGCGACGGAGCGACCATCTTCTCCCTGGTTATCGCTTTACCGAGACGATAGACGAGGTGGAGATGTGAACGCGGAAAACATCCCAGGAATCATGGAGGATGAAATATCCTCATATGAAGGCGTGAGACTAAGTCCTGGGGGTTATAAGGCGGGGGTTTTCTTAATTAGACGTATTAAGCACAAACATTTCATAGAAACGGTGAACATTATTCGAGACTTAGAGTTGTTCTCCGTAGAGCATCTTTGAGTGATTCTGTTCATTTTCATTGTTTTCCTATGTGCAGCTCATAAGCCGTTCAAACACAGCCGGTGGGACGTGACATAATTAGGAAGATGTAGATTTAAATCATTTACATTTTTAAACCCACTGTCAACGATTTTTTTTCTCCATCTTCGTCCGTTCTTTATTTTTTTGTGCTGAGCGTGTCTGCTAAACAATTCATCTTAGCTTCACCAAACTTTAAATTACCACAGATTTCTGCGTTCGGACTCGTCTCTAAATGTTTCTTGGACTGACGACTTTAAGATGAATGACACTAATGTGTGGTCCTCTTTTTATACACTGCCCAAAAAATGTATCCTTTTAGCAGCTTATCCAAAACCATAAACCCTACTCTAGACCGGGTTATGACCATATCTGCATCATAGCCGTCATCGGTACCACGGTCATGTGACCACCACCGCTCATCGCCGTCAGCACGCTTGTATCCGACCACCTCTGCTTTCGTCACGTCCCACTCTAAGTCAGAGGTAGGAGGTAGACGTCAGTGAGAGACGTGACACAAACGCGGGCGACTCTCGACGCATAAAAGCTGTTTGCCAAACACGGACCCAAAGAATCCGATGTTCAATGAAACGCTCCCACTTTTTGAGATACATGCGTCAGAAAAGTATTTGTAGCCGACTAAACCGTTAAAACCAGTTAACATTCCACGACCTTGTTTCAATGACGCCACGTTTGACTTGATTTCATCAGAGGTATGTTTAGCTTCTTCTCCCCCACTGCCACATTTCAAATGAGCGAACAAAAGTCAGGTGTTGTCATCAATCACAATCACTCAGAAGAAGCGACGAGGCCAAGCCTCGGAGCAAACTCCACTGACAATTATTTACATCACCGAAACGGCTCATTCGGGTTGTGTTTGCATATTTTTGACCCGACAGATCGCATTTCAGAAGAGCCATAATTAATGCATTATTGAACCAATCTTACTAAGTAGTTTGTGTTCCACTCATCCCATCACCGAAAAAAGAAAAAAGTAGTTATAGAAATCAATGGAAGTCCATCTGCCATGATATACATTTCATTACAAGTGCACTTCTGACCCCGACCATAAGTATGTCAACTTGTTGTTTTCAACGCTGCCTTTGTGCCCCGTTGACGGGCAGATGGAGGTGACGGAGAAGAAGAAGTCTAAATGATGTTTCCTAGTGTACTTTTCTCCAGGATAAACTTTACTTTAGTTCTACCATTTCAAGGTTAAGTATAGTTTTAGTGTCTTTCTCTGGGGTTCGGTGGTCCAGCAGTAACACCCCCGCCCTGCTACCAGGCCGCCCAGAGGTGCTACAGATAAACCCTCGTACTAATACTATCCACTCGCACGGTATTTCCTTGAGATATGGCAGGAGCTACTTTAATCTCACCGGCAGATCATCAGAGGATTCCTGTCGTATCTTGGTGTCCATCATTGTGTGCAGGCATTTTGTGGACGCGACTCTGGAATCTAGGAAGGTGCGATCGTAGTTACACTTTCTAATGGTTGTTGTCGGGCAGCATCTCCGGCTCCCTGTGATGTTGAGCTCGCTCAGTATGTGAGTAATGGCGTGTTGAGGATGTGAGGAAACATTCTGAGTGGGTGACTATATTTGAATGCCTGTGCCTTTTTAAAATTTAGAGTGAATTACTCAGAGGACATTTTGTGCCCAGCATTGAGTCACGTCCATAATGACTAGGAAAGGCTGCCTCTCTCTCTGTGTGTCAAAGATCTGGTCTCCCTGGCCAGACTCTGGGGATCCAAATCACTAATATAGCCAGGGGTCGGACACGAGTTTACACAAACACAAAAGTAAAAATGCACCAACGCTGTGTGAGGTAAGAGAATATTAGCTATGTTGAAGCTGCTTCTCTCAATATTACAATAAATAATAAACAGACATAGTTCTTATGGGAAAAATCTCTCATATAAAAACAGTTCCTTAAGTTGCTGCTAAAGGGGCGTATGGTTTCTCCCCAACCCCCCACACCCTTCTGTCCCCATGTAACAGGTTGAATAATGGATAATAATTGAATAATAATCTAAAACACACTGCACAAAATTCACAGTGGAATTTCACCAGGTGTGCATTCGCCTCTTCAATTATTTTTTTTTCCAATCTCGCCGCGCCGCTATTATTCTGCGATAGAGGTGATGACCCTATGATGGCATTTTTGTCCTTGGACGCACATTTCTAGCTCATCAGCGAGTTCACTGGAAATGATTTTCCCAACGAACAGCATCACAGGCCAAGTATTAGTCATGTAATTACATCCACTCTCAGCGAGTCCAAATGTGGTCGGAAATGATTAAACTCATTAAATCATAAATTCGCCCGACTACTAATCAGAAACGACAACAAAATCATTTCCGTTGTGAATATTCAACATATTTAAACCACTCAAGCTTGGCGAGTGTTTGCCGAGGATTTGGCTGCCTGTCAAATAAATGGTAGTGGTATTTATTGTACAACAAACAATAAACCAAAATCTATTTGAAAATATAGATGTTTGGTTCAACACCAGCGTTCTATGCTCCTTCCAGCGCTGACAAAACATGGACCTCTCTTCCAGAAACGGAGTTAATGTAGCAGTGATATTAATAGTGTTGTTGCTCAGAATATGTAAATTAGTGGAGTTTGTTAAATATTCCTCGGATAAGAGCTGTGACTGTTTCTTTTTTTTTCATGTTGTACTCGGAGGCTCTGGGCGGCGTTCTGGGTTTCTGTCTGAGGAGACGCACGTGGATGTTAGTGAGCCCGAATATGTATCTTCACATCGTGACTCCGCTCTCGTGCAAAACGCCACATGTAGAAGTACCTGGTCGATTCACCCCGCGCCCAAATTATTACCCCCTCAACCTTGAGCCGGCTCAGAGCCCGGCCAAGGTTAACGCTTCATGAGGTAATTGGTTCAGACGCCTCTGCTGAAGACTCCGCAGAGACGGAGGGGAGATTCTCCTCGACTCCTGCAGCCCTGGTGGTCTCACGGCGGCTCTCATGAATAACGCACGAGTGGTTTGGAAACCTTTGACATACTTGGAAGCCACTCATCTCGGAGTCTTTGGTGCTCTGACCCGCTTTGCCTGGTGTCACTTAAACCCACCTGCAGGGCTACAGCGGGCACCAGACCAGAAGACCCCAATCCCCTCTGCTTAAACCATCACCAAGTCGTTAAGAGGGCGTGGTCCCATCAGGTGGTCTCCCGACCTCCTCCTTCACCGCTGTAGCGCCGGAGAATCTAAAAGAAAAATTTAGTCGGTGGTTAAAGATAAATCTTAGAATTTTTTTTGTACGTGTCTTTTAATGTTTCTGTTGGGTTTTTTTTAAACTGGGACGCGCTACGACATCACTGAGCACTGTCACGCATACACGGTGCCTCCGGGGTCCGTCTCCAGGGTTCTGACTCGTCCCCAGAGAGCTGCCGGTCTGTGCTTTGATGCGTAGCCTCTTCCTCCTGGACCCTGACTTGCTTCACAGCAGAGCAGCGGAGGGAGGAGTTGGAGATGGGAGCAGAGGGAAGAGCCAGCGAGAGAACAGAACACAAAATTCCATCTGTTCTGGGTTGGGCGGCTCATTTTTAGCCTGGAGAGAGAAGCTTTGAGTCTAAGTTGTGCCTCTTGCCAACTGTCCGCCAGAGTCCCTTTGGGGGACAGAAAAAGAAAGGGGCAAATGAATGACCAGCTTCCGGTGAGAACGGTCCTGGCGTGGCTGACCCCCGTTGGGGCAGGGTTTTCATCTCTCTAGAAGGGCCAGGATTTGTGCTCGCATCTCTCTTTATACCATCGGATCTCTTCAGTCTCCTCACAGCTGGATGCAAATGACCAGACAGATGAAGCTGTGTTCCTCTCCCAGATTTGATTCCAAGCCTTCTAATGAACGTTGAATTGATCAGATAGAAATAGCCCAAAAAGACTGAACTGAGTTTTTCTGTAGTAATGAGTGGCCCGTGGCGGGTGACCTCAAAACACGAAGGCTTCCTCTGAATATCTGAGCATCATCATACCGACGGTTTTCTCACATGGATAAAACCAGCCTGTGTGATAAATAGTTTTCTTACAATTAAAATAAAAATGATTGAATGGCATATTTTTACCAGTGTACTGATGAGTCATGTTCCCAATCTCCTTAAGACTGAAGCCTGATCTAAAACTATGATTCCTGAGCGCGCCGGCGTCTGTCTTGTGTGTAATCTGGTATTTCAGGGGCGTTTTTCCTGGTCTGCCCTCATTAAGGCCACATTCCTGCATCCATTCTTGCCTCTGACTCCCAAAACAAACAGCCTCTCCGTCTCGGAGCCGCTCCTCCTGCATATTGAAAGAGGCCGCAGCAAATCCGAAGCATTGACTGATCTCTCCGCGTGTTTTGTCTCCAGGGGGAAGGGGCCGCTGAAGAATACGTCTGATGTCATCAGCGCCGCCAAGAAGATTGCCGAGGCGGGATCGAGAATGGACAAGCTGGGCCGCACCATCGCTGACAATGTAAGTTGTTAATGAGGTTCCGTCCCTCAAGGTCTGATGTAGCCTCCACTATTGTGCTGGCGACCCAATTACACTATCAGAACTGTATCAGTGTGCCGCATTTAGTCCATCAGGGTCCAGAAAATGATCTGTAAGTCTAATAATAATAACTCTTAAATGACAATCCTCTAAAGGCACACTGTCCAGATCTAAGAGGTGTAGTTCATTTAGTAAAGGTGAAGCTCTCAGTTTTAAGATCCTCGTGTTTCATTTTCATTCCTAGCAGAGTCTGCAGGTTCTGTGTCGTTGAATAGAGCAGAAAGAACTTTATTAAACCCGTTGTAAAGTGGCAGTAGAGAACAATAAAGGCGTACAAACCTGCGTTTATGTAAACTTGCATTAGATAAAGATATATGAGGTGTAAATATGGCAAAGAGTCCAAACTCCAGAAAAAAGGTGGACATAAAGTAAAATGGTCCAGTAAAGTTGTGTCGTTATTATGAGGATGATGATGATGAGGATGGAAGAGTTCTGATTTTTCCCTTTCCTTATTCGCAGCCATGTCTTTCAAACGTCCCTCAGAGACAAAGCCTTGATTCGAATCTGCACTTTTAGGTGCAAATCCAAGTAGGGTTCTGTATTGGCCCGGCCCTTCGGATGTTTACAACCTCTATGTCTTGTGTTATTTATGATCCGACCCGTTCCAGTCTTTACCAATTTTGTTCAGGATCAAACAATCCTGCCCTCCCTCTCATCTTTCCATCTCCCACTCCCCAATTCCCAATTCCATCATCCTTCCATATCTATCCCTTTCCCCGGAGACTCCGCTCCTTGACATAGGGAAACACACATTCAATTATCCATGTCCTCATATTTCACTTAAATACTTGCACTGTAGCGCACCTCAGGGGGATCCCTACATGATTTATGCCCCAACTTATTCATGGGCCGCCTCTTAGGCAGAGACTTATTGCCTCTGTGGCTGCAATATGTATACGTTTTGTTGTTAAATCATGGAGGAGTTTAGCTGCGATGCCTGCGACCAGACAGGGTTGTCAGATTGAGGCCCCCCACCCCCCCGTGAAGATACTGCTTGCGCGTGAGGTTTAGATGTAACAGCTGTGTCTTTTTTCCTCCAATCTGAAAGGCAGACAATGACACGAGAGGTTTCTCCTCAGGATTTCACATTCACTAACGTTGGAGGCGCTGGCGTCTCGCGCGCCGCCGTCGTTTTGTTTACTTCTCTTCTGATCTCTGTATAGAAGTGCAACAACATGACGCCTCTTTGTGAAGGAATGACATCATTTAACATGCGTGTTTCTGCACAGGCGGAAACACACACTTATGTTACTGCGTTAAATGTTCTTACAGCAAATCATTTTGAGGCTGTTTGACTCGTAAGTTTGCGACTTTAACAAGCAATACAGTATTTTTAAGCAAAATTGTAAACAGATTTTTGCCAATGAAGAGTCGCCTTTTGATCTTGTATGATTTATTGAAAAGTTCCATGAATCGCATCAAACACACATTCCCCACGTACTGAGGGGGGGCAATGTCATCTGGAAAAATGACACCTGGGAGTGAAACTGGTTTTCTTCTAATCGTGACTGTTCCTACAAACATGCCGTTTAGGCTCCTTTTTTTGATATGTCGAGGCTGCTGGGGTACGTTTCAAATCTATTCCAATGGAAGGGAATCATTCAGGGGTCCCCAAAGGTGCGCTTGATCTGTTGTGAAATAATTTGCTTCCAAATCAGCTGAATATATCAGAAAGCGTTCTTGAGAGTGACTTTATTCTGCTTCACTGCTGCCTCTGGATGTGCTCATTCACTTTCATGGAAACGGTGTTATGCCCTGAAGGAAACAGATGGGCAACCCGTGCAGGTGTGGGGGATGGATATATACGTGGAGGGGGTGCATGTATACGTGTGTGTAGGTGCGTGTGTGTGTCTGTGTGTATACGTGTGTGTGTGTGTCTGTGTGTATCCGCGCACCTAAATGCATGTGTCTGTTGATTGCCCTTCGTCGGCGTAAGTCCAGGTTTATGGATGTATAAGATTTGGGGGACTTTTGTTTTATTATTCTCCCCTTCCAACTATTTGTAAGGGCCTTCTTCTTTATCTCATCCTCTGTGGATGTGTGTGTGTGTGTGTGTGTGTGTGTACTATTAGGGGGTTTTGAGATTTGAAGCACTCAAAGAATGAATAATGAAGAGCTTTGACTGTTGGAACAGAAGTCTGTGCCAGGAGTACGGACCCCTCCAGCCTCTGAACTCATCCAGCTGTCCTTATTAGCCCGCCTCTCAACAAACTAGAACACCAGCGAACCCAGCTAAACCCATCCTTAACCCGGCAGTCAGGAAGTCCAGGGATGGACCCGGCATAGAGGGGATGAGAATGATGGAGTGATAAATGAGGTAAAAAGAGGGGGGAGAGGAAGATCCCCCCTGAGAGATGAAGCCATTAAGAGAGCCATTAAGATGTGACACCTAGCGCCATAATTGCCTGTTGGCTGTTTTTTAGTGTATTTATTCACACAAAGTTAATATTCTGGGCTGTGACTGTAGCAAACAGGAAATGCCTCAGACCCATTGACTGCCAGTGAATTGCATTTTGGGACGGTCTCCATACTCCAGTGGCAATATTAAAGAGAATTACCATCTGACACACACAAAGTAGGAATCAGGACGAGACTCGATGCTGGGACTCCTCATTAACCTCGGCATATTAATCACTGGAGCTCCGTGCCTCTGCCCCCGAGTGCCTGTAAGGGTTTACTTCTCATATAAAGTATGTTGCCAGATGGTCCCAATCTGATAGCTTAGCATCTCGCCCCACATTCTCCTTCTCGAGACTGTGTCACGCCATATCTGGCTCCGTGCGTTTTGTGTTGAAAGCTCGACCCGGTATAGTCGTTGGTTTATGAAAATCATTTAAATACGTGTAATAGAACCTCATGAAAGTTTAAAGAAATGAGTGTAGTGCTGAGATGAGCTGCTGGATTCGGGTCGGCGCTGTACAAAGGTCTGCACTGCAGTTTATTAAGAATTTATGACTCTTCTCTGCTGGGCGACTTAGGAGAATTCTACCCGAGCAGACTGGTAAACAAATAATGCTATGTAATTGAGATTTATAATGGAAATGTGTTAGCCACTGTGTAGTCCATAAATTTCTGCTGCTTGCCTTGTAGCAACGCAGGCGCTCGCGTGCAAACACACAAACACATAACGCATAAAATAAGGCTTGCATTGAGAGAATGGGCCTGTGCTGTGCTTTATTCTCATGATGTATACTGACATACATAGTGCGCTATTCCAATTTGCATTCAATCAGCGGAGATTTATGCTGATCCATGGACTCCGTTCGGGTCGCGGTCTAATCCCGGCTCTGGGCCTAGACGTTTTACAGCAGACAGGCTCGTAAATTAGCCACTGCAGCGGTGGAGGAGCAGAATCACCCGGAGAGACCACAGATTCTCAGCTCGGCAGTTCAAGGGTCACGCTGGAGCTAACTGCACTCCAGTCCAAGGAAGTGGAGCCCCCCCAGTGTGGCCTAGAGAACGTGTCATCATTGAATCCAGCCTCTTTATTTCGATGCAGGAATGTACGACTTCCGGGTCAAACCGGCGTGAGGAAGGTTCTGCTGACCCAGTGTTTACAAAAGTTTACAGAATATACCGGCTTTGATGAAACGTAAAGCTGTACGAACATGAAGATTACTGTGGACAAACTAAACAGCGTAGAACTGCGGAATATACCTTATCACTATTCTGAAAACCTGAGAGCTTCATCTTCTTGAACAACTTGAACTTGAACTTTTACATCTGATGTTTTAAATTCAACCCAAAAGGTCAGGCCACATAAAAGCTTTAGTGTCAAAGAGGTGGATGTATAAATGTTTGAAGATGCCTGTTTGTACTTACACATTCTGTCGCAGTCACGTGAAGCCCTCACTTTCACTTCCAATTCTTACGGTGACGTGTCTGCAAGGTGCAGCCTGAGCATTAAAAATGGATGAAGGCCATTTAATTGGTCCCTGTGGTTACCTCCTTAGTCTGTCTTATAGCTTGCCCCTAGCTTGATTTCCTCCTCCTGTCATACTCAAACTCCCTGCCTGCTTCAATGTCACATTAACGATCCCGAGTGTCGCGGTGATTGAATTGGCCGCACACAAATCTGAGCGTCTTTGCAGCAGATGCGGCGAGGAGGAGAGGAAATCTGGCCATCATCTGAGGCGTGTTTGAAATTGATTGATCTTGATTGATATGGGTTGTCGGAGTCGGGTCTATATTTAGCCATCAAGAGTAACCAAATCTGCGGCGGGTAAACAAAATGTAACGCGTATTAACGGCAGAACACATTAACTTTGTGCACAAAAACAAACCCAACCTCTTCAAGAGGTTTTGTGAATAATAGATCATTTCTTAGTTCGCCGCCAGCCTGGAGTCATCTGTCCTCGGCTTTTCAGTTGTTTGTGGACATCAAGCTCCTATCTTTTCAACTTTTACACTTATACTATATTTGACTATATTAATCATTTCTGCTGTAATGTGTTCATTTGGGAATGTCTGAACAAACTCCAGCTTGTAATCAATCATTCTCTTTCGACGCACATCTTCTTTTTTTCCCTTTGTCCTTCTGAAGACACAAAATGGTCTTTGCCGTGCTTTTTTATCCTGAACCTTCTTGAACCATGCGATGTATCACAGTCCTGTGGCATTCTCAGGCCAGATGAGATGTATAGTTCCTCCAGTGAGTTCTGGGTCGGGAGGCGTCCTGGAAGGATCCTGATCAGATGCATAAACCACCTCCGTTACCTACAACCGTCCACCACCTAAACAGTTGTACCGTTTTCTCTCCATCGTCCCTCCCTGATAGGTGTTTGAACATCAGAGCAGTGGTTCGGGCGGACACGTCACAGGTTCTGGGTTTGTTTCTTCAACTAATAAGATCTAAACATCCCTCCACCGCAGCATGACAGTGAAGTTTGCCCAAACTAAGGCTTTGTGTTTGTCTGGGCGGGTCCTGGCTGTGCCAGGAGAACAAATAGCGCTGTCAGTCCGCGGCGATAGGGTATGATTTATACGGTATAGTTATCAGTTTTGGGGGGGGAAATCAGTAAAGTTGTGTAGCTGCGCTTTCTCTCTCTTGATAAGCAGGTCCAACTGCAGAGGAAGAAAGTCCCTCTGAATCAAAGGGAGACACTTAGAACTACTTAGAACACTTTGAGATTCTGTTTGCTCGGGACAGGAAATGACTGAAAAGCAAAGCATATCAGGAAATGCCTCGATATTAGACAGCCCCCTCCGTTGGAAAATACGAGCAGAACAATGTCCAAACAGTCCAGAACCGCTCACTATTACTGTGCACAGATGTCCTACAGCGTAGGTGTTGAACAGACGGCGAGGATTCTTCACACACAGCAGAATTGCCCAACTATTGTAAAATAATAGCAGTTAAGAAGAATATTAGAGTGGATGAGGGTCCGCTGGGGGCAGCTGTTGTTGTGAAGAGTAGAGCGGCAGCTCTCTACCTCTCCTTCAACGGGGTAACTGAACCCATTACAACAACGCTCTCTTCAGAACCACCAAAGTGGATGTGGATGGCTTGATCCGGTTTCTGGAAGCAGCAGGATGATTGAGGCGGCTGAACGATGTTCTCCTGTAGATGGTAGAGCAGTAAAAATATGACCTCGGCCTTGAGACCGTGAAGACCCTCTCTCACATGACCCCTCTAAGAACACACTACATTAAGGTCCTTTTCATCCTTCAACAGGGTAACTGAACCCATTACAACAATGCTCTCTCCAGAACCACACAGAGGCATCCCTCCTCTGAAGAGTTGGACTGGATCATTGGAAGTATCCTAAACGGATATTAACTTCCTTTAGATGAGTGAGGGTCATTTCTCTCCACAGTCAGACATTTAACCTCCTACACCTGGAGTCAGGCGGGGGTTTTCACACTCACACCTGCCAACTGTCATCTACTTCACACAGAACTATTTCTTTTAGGTCCACAGCGAGGAGGCCGGAACAAATCCACAGGAACTGTCCACGTCGACACCTGTTCTCCTTTTCTGTACCTTTGCCTTTGAAACATATCCACAGTAAAGAGATGGAGTCCTCACTGCCCCCATGTCCTCTTCACCATTCCTCAATACTTATATAGCTGACCATGCAGGCAGAACCGTCACAGCCCATCGGACCCACAGCAGGCGGGAAAACGATGGCTGTTTTACAGCAGCGCTCCCAACCAGACGGAGGAAATGAGAATAAAAAGAAAACACCAATGATTGGCTCTAATGGTGGAAGCTGAGACTCAGTGGGAACATTTTGATGATCTTTCTTTCTCACAAAAACAAAATGTGATTCGGCGTAATGGAAGTGAAAGGGTTAAATAGTGAGTCTGGCATGAAGGCAGAGATCTCGTGGTGAGGTACGAGTTTCTGACTGATCACATTAGTAGAGCAGCCGTGACGCAGTGAACCTCTGGTGAACCTCTGGTGAACAGCAGAAGACCAGGTGAAGCACAAACTGTGCCTCTGCCGCGTTCCCCGAAACAATCAGCGTTGTTCCCGTCTCCCCGTGTGACGCGCGTTCCCTCGCGTGGCCGAGTTTCCTGAGTTTCTCCTAAGTGAAGCCAGCAGCTGAGCTGAGTGTGAGCACAGGCGACGCTTTCACGGCGCCCTGCCCTCCGCCGTCTGAATACTTCCCCATGTCCTCATTAGCATGGCCGCGGCGTTCCACCTCGTCTCGGGTCTCTGCTGCGGCGTGCTCCCGTACTCGGAACCCCCTCCCAACTAAAGCGGAACCCCTCCCATCTCGCCGGTTTGATATCTCCCCGTAATTTAGACCTCAACGCTGCTCCCCCTCCGGATCCCTCCTCATCCTCGCCTCCCCACCAGCTACTTCTTTTTTTTCCAATTATTACTTTAGGTTTTTCTTTTTTTAAATATCCTCCCTCCTCCGTTTTCCCTCTCACCCTCTCCGTTGCCCCCCCGTCTTCTTTCGCACACCTGTCATTAATTGAATGTCAACTCTTACATTTCCACCCTCGCTACTCGGCCCATCTCGCTGTTAGCTCCCAGAGGAGCTGGAGGTGACGAAGAATAAGTTCATTATAATTATGACGGGGCGTCAATGTCATGGTTGTAATGTTTCACTTCTGGGTTTTGTTTCCGGACCTCTTGTTTTGTGTTGATGTATGTACATAAGGTGGGGGGATTTAAGGGGGGGTCAGTCGCTGCAGTCAAAGGACGTCATTGCTCTTCATCACTCTATGAATGTGTGCGGTTGTGCCGGAAGCCTGGAAAAATGTGCCGGTTTTCCAGAAAATTGTATAATTTCCTCGCTTTCTGCCGCCTAGTTATTTTTAATTACTGTAATGGCCATTATTGAGAGAAGTCCAGTCTTCCTCGTCTGGACACACACGCCTGCTCCTCGCCGCTAAACTCACCCGCCACGTCCCGCGGAGAAGCCATCAATTAAAAGATTGGCCGCACTCCCCTCCCACTTACCTTTTTTCCTGCACTTAGAATCAACAGCTGCCAAAGCTTTTCTCCCTCAGCCAGCCAAACACCTGCAGACGGCCTTTTATCCCGCCGCTTCTCTTGGCCTGCTCTCTCACTCCGTCACCCAGGTGCTTCTCACAAGTATCATTAGTTTGGTCGGCGGAGTGTGAAACGCTGCCAGCGTCTAATCGCTGGTAACGGATTGGGTCTCGCCGTGTCACGATCATTACAGACATACGTGTGTGTGTGTGTGTGTGTGTGTGTGTGTGTGTGTGTGTGTGTGTGTGTGTGTGTGTGTGTGTGTGTGTGTGTGTGTCAAGTGGCGCCGCTGAAACCCACCCTCTGATGACTGAAGGTTTAGAACTTCATCACCGTGTTCATGGAGCGGCTACAGCCGTGAATGTGGCCATGTTTCTACGCCGCCTGGAAGTTGTTTAGGAAATTAGTGGAGTCGTTTAAAGATGGATTAACTCCCAAAAGAATGGAACCGCTAAATCTTTACACACACTCCCATTTTAAGTGGGTTTTATAATCTTTTATTGGATTATCTTAACGTTGCTTAGGAGAGTAAATTTATCTCAACAGTTCAGAACACATACACAATGTCGACCAGCTTTACGTCCAATGTAATCCTTCAAAATAAGAGCACCTAAAAAACTTATTAAAAAATAATAAATATGAATGGACTAAAATCCTCGTCGGTCGGTCCGACTTTATACGCGTCTATGATCAGACATGAAAATTCTAATCGGTGCATCTCTAATCTCATCCGCTCCATCCATCATCTGAGAATTAACTGTTAACAGAATTTATTGAAGCCAACTTTAGTTGTTTTTTTTTCCAGCCCTGTTTTATTTACTGTCTTTATCTGGATTCCACGGCCAACCCGGTGGAACGGAGCGTTTTCAGCAGCTGAAGGCTGTGAGGAAGATTTGATTCCTCTACAGAGGAGGTCATGTTTTTGGTCTGGTTTGTTTGTATTTTTTTTCAGGGGGGGGGGGAAGTGATAACAGTAAGGTACCGACCCAATCTTGATGAAACATTGCACCGGGGTGGAACATGAGTTCAGGACGAGAGCGTTAGATGTTGGGGGTGATTCGTGTCAGAGGGGACGTCCACAAATCATTTTCCCCTTTCAAAGAGTAGGAGTTAGTGATGCGTCGGCCCCTCCTCCCCTGTGTTGGTGGTCAAGAAACCCAGAGCGTGAACGACGAGGGAGCGGCGCTGACAACAACAACAACAACAACAACGGCAGCAAAATGGAAAAATGAAACATTTTCCTATTATTTCCCTGCAGTTGCCTTACAAAGCTCAGACATAGATGCCTGACCCTCCCGCTACATCCCTGCCTTCAGACGCTCTTCTTTCACACCCGCAGCTCTTCTCCTCCTCTACCAACAGAACCACAGACGGACATCTTTCCTTCTTTAAGCTAAAGCCTCGGCACCAGCCTGTTCTTTGTGTTTGGCTGGGCTCCAGAAGCCACAAATGTCCTTGACGCAGCCCGATAAACGAAACCCGTTATCCCCGGGTCTGTAGCACGAACCTGCTCTGAGTTTGGTTTCCCTCAGACGACGATGAAGAGGACAACGTGAGGCTGGTGCTTCAGCGACGCACACGTTTGTTCTGATGCTGTTCTGATGATGACACAACCACAAACCCACTGGTTGATCCTGCAGCTTTGAATGTCACTGGACTATCACTCTTGATGGACGAATCTCCATTATCAGTTAGAAAAACCCTTTTTTCCACCCACTGACTGGTTTCCTGTGGAACAGCTGGATGAAATATGTTTGACCCACTAGATCCACGGCGCCGCTGGTTCCTGAATAGAGGTTGTATTCTGTGTGACTCGGTTCTGCATAAGCCCCTCAAGATGAGTTACCGGTCCACCCGATCATTGGAGAGCGGTTGTTCTGACTCTGAGCACGTCCCGTGTGGGCGTGTCCCGAGTGGGCGTATCCCGTGTGGGCATGTCCCATGTGTGTGTACCTCACCTGCCATCCTGCTGGCGGGTCGTCCTGATAAAGTATGAGATCATCTCATCCACAGCATCACATCAATATTCATTGTTCAATATTCGGAGTGCCAGCAGATGACCCCAGTGACAACAATTGATTAATTATTCCTCTGGAAGAAGGAATGACCAGAACCAGCGACCCGTTAGGCTCATGTATAAAAACTGACGTTTCTACACATTCTCTCTCTGTTGCAGTGCCCCGACTCCACCTGTAAGCAGGACCTGCTGGCCTACCTGCAGCGTATCGCCCTCTACTGCCACCAGCTCAACATCTGCAGCAAAGTCAAGGCGGAGGTGCAGAACCTGGGAGGAGAGCTGGTGGTCTCCGGGGTGAGCGACGCTTCTTTCTTTGATCCTCAGAAACATCGTCCGTATCTACGGTATCGTCCAGAGCGCGACAGCAGGTTGGCGCGCGGAACCAAATGATTTGAGGCGGATGCAAACAGTGCAGCCCCTCAAAGACGACGCCGATGCGCTCTTCGCTCTGAAGACTCGAAGACGAAGCGTGAGAAATGTGACGTAAATAGAATTCCATCTGAGAACGGTGAAGTCTCCGAGGGGCGCCTTTGTTTCCCGACCAGAGGGATAATGAAGACGATTGAAGGCGTAGGTTCCTTTGTGTCGTCGTGTTATCTGGTGCGGCCCGTAATGAAAGACGACACCAGGACTTCGTCGGCGTAAACAGTCGGTTGTAATTAGTTTATGATTCATCTCGCCTCGTCGTTGGCGTTCTTTATTGTGTATCCAGTAAACAGATTATAGAAATAATGGCCTTCTCTCTGCGAGAGGCGTTACTGCCGTGTTCCACACACCTCACCACCAAAGACTACTGCAGCCAGGCCCGTGTTCCCTGACCCGTCAGAACCGTCGTTAACCATGGAGACGCCGGTCGAGCTCATTATAGCGCCGCGTGAAGGAGGCGTCTTTATTCCTCCGTGGCGCCGAGATGAGATCCGGTGTCTGAGATGATTAAGTTAGTGAGAACATTCTCTCCACATTTTCACTTTTACTCGCGTCTGTTTGTGGATCAGAAGAACGCAGGAGGACGTGAGTCGGGCTTTTTTCACAGAGGAGATCAGGACTTCAAACCTGGAAGACGTTAAAAAGTCAGAGCAGGACTTTGATTTCACTTTTACTAATGATCTGCTCTTCTCCCCGTGTCTCCTTCGTCTGCTCAGTTGGACAGCGCCATGTCCCTCATCCAGGCTGCCAAGAACCTGATGAACACCGTGGTGTCCACCGTCAAAGCTTCCTACGTGGCGTCCACCAAGTACCAGAAGAGCAAAGGCATGGAGGCCCTCAACATGCCGGCCATCTCCTGGAGGATGAAGGCGCCGGAGAAGAAGCCGCTGGTGAAGAGGGAGAAGCAGGACGACGGCCAGACCAACCGGGTCAAGAGATCCTCCCAGAAGAAGCACATCAACCCGGTGCAGGCTCTGAGCGAGTTCAAGGCCATGGACAGCATCTAGACCCCCGCGTCTGATCGCAGAGACCAATTAATATATAGATGGTGGCGGCGCTCCTAATCTTGTCAGAGAGAAAAAGGTTTTATCATTGGTGTTCCATCTTTCTGTTTTACCACATGTTATATATTTCTACACAGCCTCCTTTCTATTCCATAAGTTCACACCTCCGCTGGTCTGAAGCGTTGATCCGGAGTCAGAGGGAATCCAACTGGACTAAAGTTTCTTCTTCTTCTCCTTTTTTTATTCCTACTGTTCCGAATTTTGAACCCCTTCCTGTTTGCTCCAAGAAGGGATTATGAGGATAGGAAAACTTATTCCCCGAGGCTCCTGATAGTTTTGTATTCTAACTCCTTTTATAGTGCGACTCTGTGGACGCCGGTCTTCTTCTTCTTCTTCTTCATCCTCTTCTTCTTCTTCATCTTCTTCTTCTTCTTCATCCTCTTCTTCATCTTCTTCTTCTGTGTTTGATGCTGGACTGCAGATCCCAACTATGCAATCTCTCTCCACCGCCGCCTCCTCACTTAAGCGACGCTTGTAGTTCCTCTGGATGAACTGGGTTCAACTTCCAAACGTGTTTTGGTTCAGCTTTAAGGAACCGGAGTCATGCTGTTATCATGGGTGCCTGTATTCTTTTTTTAAAATAACTTTATACCTGTTTTTGTTAAGCCACTATGAACAGTTTGTTTAAGTTTAGACTGACACTATAGTTTTGTTCTTTCGGACCACTTTAACCTTCTGGACTAGTTAATGTCATTTCTTTATAATGTACCTATCAGATGTATGTTGTTGTTGTTGTTGTTGTTTTCTTTTATTCACGTCGACCCGATGCAGCAAACCAAAGGTGACACACAGATCTCTCCGGCCCGGCGTTTGTCTGCGGGTCTGGTACACATGTGATCGGATCCAGTCTGATCCAGAGCTTGACTTCCTGAACAGACCAATCACTTCCGCTTTCGGAGAGGGGGTCCAAATTGAGGGATCAATGTGTTTCAGAGGAAGGAGTTTCCCCGACGCAGAACTCTGACTCGTTGTTTGGACTCTCGTCCTTAAGCCTGAACACTAATCAAGATTTGACGGCGTGCAAATCATTCGTAAAACATTTAAAAAAACAAACAAAAAATAATACATTTAACGTGTTTGGAGCTTTAAAACTTTTTGTACTTGAGATAACATCTATAGGATGATGATGATGATGATGATGAAGATGTGTGCAGCTTGTTTTTCCTGTCACACACATTTTCTCCGGTGTGGGGGGGGGGGGGGGGGGGGGGCGTTTTCTCCGGGGGCCTGAATCTGTGTGACGTCGAGCTGCAGGATGTTTAACGTGAGTTTACGTGACAGGTGGATCTATGAAAGTATATTTTTGACCCTAGAAGAAACATTTCCAGATTATTTTCTGCTCTTCCTCGTTTGTCTCCGGCTGTATTTGAGTTTGGGTTTGAACCCGGAGTGACATCGGACCACTTTGCCGTGGATTGTTTTGTTGTTGAGAGCTGAACTATTAGAGCACATGATTCCTGTGCCTGCTTAATATCTTAATAAACATTTAAAAAACGACACCATCGTCTTCTTTTTCTTTTCTCTGTCTGTTCCAGACTCACGTGAGATGATGATTGTCTTCTTCCTCATGTGTCGTTTTGTTGTACCGACTAATTGAGACGTGAAAGAATCATTTTCTCCTCTTGAAGGTAAAAGCGGGCTTCACCTCAGGAACAGAACCGCCGTTCTGTTTCCACTCGTCTGCGTCGGCGACTGCAGGGTCAAAAACACTTTTCCTCCTGTAGGTTCTGGAACATGTTTGCTCAGCTGTCGCTGCTCCGGTTCTGTTTACCGAACACAACAAACAACAACAGGAGCTTCAGGCTTCAGACACGTGATCGGGTGAGGACGACGTCAAGGAGACGTCTCCATGGAGGGATGAGCTCGGTACCATCAGTGACGGCTGGAACCGACCCGACCCGAGGTTACCTTCTTTCTCAGTAAATCTGAGGACAGAAAGCGGCGACGGCCAATAAAGTTGAGAGAAATGTTTCTCTGGAACCATCAACACCTCCAACATTTCTTTTAAACTTGAAGCAACCTTTTCCCTGAGCATCAATAAGCCGCGTTTGACACCTGAAAGACCCGCTCCACACGGACCCGGGGGTCCGGCTGACCTTTGAGTGAAACATTACCTCCTGGTTCACTAATGACTAGAATCTGGACTTTGTCCAGGTGATTTAACAGCAACCAGCTGCACCTTCAATGAGGGAGGGACACTTTCATTTTTACCTCTACTATTATTATGGGCTGTTGCATATTGCATTCAGAGTGAGCAGAGAATCCGTTCATGTCTGGTGGATTTGTACCGAAGCAGAATTCTTTCAAATACTTTAAATAGTTTTTCTGAGTTAGACCGAGGAAAAGGTTTCATTTCCCTGATTGTTTGATCTCCGGAGGTTTAATCCAGGTTCATTTAGGTCTTATCTTAAATAGGAGGTGCTCAACAAAACAGACGAGGAGAAGAGGGCTTGGAACTGGTGGTTGTACGTAGCAGAAATGTGTTGAGGATGAAGAGGGAGGCTGTCCTGGGGTTAAAGGTCATTCTCTTAGCAAATAGTAGAGAAGCTTGAGCGTCAGAGGAGCTGATAGGAGAAAAGCACCTGAAAGACGTGGAGGCACCTGAAAGACGTGGAGGCACCTGAAAGACGTGGAGGCACCTGAAAGACGTGGAGGCACCTGAAAGACGTGGAGGCACCTGAAAGACGTGGAGGCACCTGAAAGACGTGGAGGCACCTGAAAGACGTGGAGGCACCTGAAAGACGTGGAGGCACCTGAAAGACGTGGAGGCACCTGAAAGACGTGGAGGCACCTGAAAGACGTGGAGGCACCTGAAAGACGTGGAGGCACCTGAAAGAGCATCAAGATGGCGCCGGGTGAAGAGGAGGGACCAGTGGGTTCAGCTAAGCCGCGCTCAACCTTGGCACTACAGATCCCAGCGCTCATCAAGTACGAGTGGGAATAAATACTGTTATTATTTTAATCAGCAGAATTTAGAGTCTGTTATAACAGTCACCCAGTGTTATAACAGTCACCCAGTGTTATAACAGTCACCCAGTGTTATAACAGTCACCCGGTGTTATAACGGTCACCCATTGTTATAACGGTCACCCAGTGTTATAACGGTCACCCGGTGTTATAACGGTCACCCAGTGTTATAACAGTCACCCAGTGTTATAACAGTCACCCAGTGTTATAACAGTCACCCGGTGTTATAAAAGTCATAAAGTGTAATAACAGTTATAAATAAATAACAGTATTTTAGTATTATATTACAGAAAACAGCTGTTTGTATTGTCAAAGATGCAAAAATCTAGTTTTACGAAAGAAACATGTTTGAGTTTTGTTGCTGGTACTAAACACAGTTCTGTAAACTGTAAACCCATCAACACTTACTGGTTCTGGCACTGATTATTATTTTAATCAGGACAAACGTTCAGGGCGTAAGAGTTCATTTCTTTATGAAGCAAATTTCCAGTCAGTTATAACATTGTAATAACAGTCTTATAACACGTAATTAGTAATGAAGTTGTCAAAATTGTTGCTATCGACTAAAAAGCCCACCCCATGCTTAAGCCAGCGTCTACTACAGTAGTTGTTGACAAACAAGCCTTAAAAATATGGCGGGAGAGGAAGTGAAACAGTAGAGCGCCTGTAAGAGGAACAAGCCGGTGAAGCTGCTCTGTGACAGCACAGAGCAGCCGGACCCCCACCTATCCCTCCGTTTCCCCCATTAGTGTTTCTCTGTGTCACTCAAACGGCTGTCGTCGGATAAAGTTTTATCAATCACGGAGGTCAGGTGTGACAGTTTAATCAGCAAAGTATGTTTGAGCAGAGAGTCACAATATTTTGAGAGAGAGAGAGAGAGAGAGAGAGAGAGAGAGAGAGAGAGAGAGAGAGAGAGAGAGAGAGAGAGAGAGAGAGAGAGAGAGAGAGAGAGAGAGAGAGAGAGAGAGAGAGAGAGAGAGCCTTCAGAGCTGCTGCTTCTTCTCTTTAGCCTCCACATTTAACAAACACTGGCAGTAACTGCTTACAAATAAGTAAATAGGATGTACTTAATGCAGCATGGAGGTCTTCAGGTCCCCCGACCCGGAGACTTTGACCTTCCTGCAGCAGCATTAGTAACGAGGCGCTCTCATGAATAATCAGAAATATTCCGGCGGTTCCTCTCGGCTCCCGGCTGAGAGCTGGGAACTTTTTTTGGAGAATGTTAATTACCTGATGTCCGGCCGGAGAAATGTTTTTCTGTGGTTGGGTTCTGAAGGTCCTATTTGCCGTGTGGTGTTGGGTCTTCAGTGGCCCAGTAACCCACTTATTAATCTTTAGTGGATGTTTTGTCCTTCGGGAGAATTTATGTAGCTTTTTCCTGCTGGAAGTGGAATTAGCGATGAGGTGCGGCGCTTTCATCTCCTCGCTGCTCATCTGATAAAGAGTCAAGTCAGTCAGACATCTTTATTGTGACTGCTGAGTCTCTGGACCTGGTCTTTTATAGGCGCCGGTCTGCCAACGGGGAGACATGTGAACCCGATGGAAGGAAGGAGTTCAGCAGAACCCGCCGCTCCACCTGCTGAGTAATGACACGACATCAGAGTGAAGACTTCTGGGCCGTAAAACTGATAGTCCTACTTTAAGAATGGATGTTTGCGATGATTGTGGTTCCAGGTATAATCGTCTCCTCTGAGGAGGTGATGGCTTCGCTCCTTCGCTCCTTCGCTCCTTCGCTCCTTCGCCTTCCTCGGTTCTTCTAATGACGTCAGACTGCGTCGCACAGCAGCAAGAACTTCAAACCCTCATCATTCATGATAATTATTATTATTATTATTACTATTATTATTACTATTGTAGGATTTAGTCTGGAGCAGGGGGGTCACATTTAAAGATGGAGACCACATCGGGGGAGACCAGGACCCAGAATTGTTCATTTTTTATTCTGATTTGATTCTTATTTTATAAACTCATTTTATAGAATTCTGAACAAACCAGAATATAGAAAATACTGAAAATACAGATTAAATCCAAGATAGATCAGAATAACACATTTTTAAGTCGACCTCTATCAGCAGAATACTTTCCATGACATCGTCATCATCAAAAATCTGACATCAGTCGGTTTTCAGTAAACAATATCCACAAACAGGGATTTTAAATGACGACCTCCGTGGATTCGTCATCGCCGCCGTCGCATTCCGGCGCCGCGTCCAGCCGCGGGTCCTTCATGTTAGTACAGCAACTCAAAGACTGCCCAAAGCTCCAAGGAAGAACTGGATTGATTTTGGGAATTGTCAGTTGCATTATTCTGACACTAGGGGGAGATTTATATCCAAAAGTTCCAGATTCACTGTGTTTGTAACTAAGTCATAATAAAAAGAAATAAAATGATCAAATGGAATAAAATCCTGCTTTATTTTTTATTATTCTATCTTTGTTTGACTCTTTGATGTTTTATCGTCTACTAGCAACTTCTTTCGGCTCTTTCCCTTTTCTTATTGGGTCGTCACAGCGGATCGTTTTTACGTGGGAAGCCCTTCCTCAGACAACCCTCCCGTTTATCCGGGCTTGGGACCGGCACCAGAAGCGATGGGTGGGCTGGTAGAAGGGGTGTAAAGATAATCGATGGGAAAAATAAAATACGGATATATTTATCGAAAATTCTGAAATTCAAATAATTTTGGTAAACGGGAACATAATATCGTCGGGAATCGATCGCAGCCCCCTGAATCCAATCGACCCGTAATCGTACAGTAGCAGACTTTAGGATATCTGCATATATGGAATATGGAATCGTGATGGAACTGGTGGTTTAGACTCCTAGCTGGTAGCACTAAGGGTCTCCTAAGGGTCCACACCGGCTTTCTGCCACGCCCACTTTTTGACCCAGTCGGCGGTGTGAACCAACCAGCTGCTCACTTTTTATTTTATTTTTTATAGTCTATCACAGATCATGTTTAATTCTTGTCGGTTTTATTTATCCTTCTGAAGCTCTTCGGTCGACCGAGGTCCTTTTTAAACGTTCTGCTCAAACAATCGTGACTCGCCTCTGATCCCAGAAACATAAAACAAAAAACTAAAATCCTCTCTCCTCTGCCGCCAGAACCGACCCGTGTTGCTCACTCCTGGATTAGTGGGTCTAAAAATACAGACTTACATGTTATGTAACCCGGTGAAATCCTGCCAGAACTCCTTTTTTCACGTCACGTTTATAATCAGCTGCTAAGAAATCACAATATGTGCGATGACTCTGGCGGCGGCGGCCTATTCAGCCAAGGCCAAAGGTTTTATTTGCAAACACCTTAATCCAGCTGCTCGTCCGGTCCGATCCTTTGTGTTCGGGTTCCTCTAACGATCCTCTCATTCCTCGGTTTCCTTTTCCTTAAAATTCATCCTGACAACTCCTTAATTTAACCCTTTCATGTCCCTCCCCCTAAAACACGGTGTATTTATTAATCAAACATCTTTGACAATCTAAACTTTCTGTTAAATGACAAACTTTTTTCATCAACCTTGTTTTTAAGCATAAAAAAAAAAAGAAAAATCTGACTTATAAAATTATTTCATGATGACATTTTATATTTCATGGAAAATTGTTGTTTTTAATTAGAATAGGAAACCATTTAACCCTTTTTCTCTTTCATCAAGCAACATAATTCTGTTTAGTAAGTCATCAAATACTTTAATATGCCAAAAAAAACAACAACCTTGACATGTGGCGTCCCCCAGGGCTCCGTCCTCGGCCCCTTACTCTTTATTATATACCGGCTGACACTGGGTCACACTATGAAGAGAAAGAGACTGAAAATGAGTTCAACCAAACGTTTGAGAAGGACATGAAAGGGTTAAACATTCCGCTGAACACCCCCTACATAAAAGAATCCGACTGTGTCATACGGCGTCGCCCACTTCCAATCACCTCATACGTATTCCGGCTACCCGGCGATGTATTTCGATGGCTGACGTCTCAGGGCCGCGGCTCCAGTGTGATTTATGTCGAGTCATCAGTTACAATCAGACCCAAGGATCTGACTCTGCGCTCGCCGGACGAGGAGGAAGATGGAAAAAAAAGAGCCGCGTCACAGCCGCCATTCTTGTGAAGATGTGAGTCAAAGGAGAAAAGGCGGCGGTGGCGGAGGGTGACGCAGTCAAACCTGTGTCTCATCCTTAAATCCATTTTCTTCCCGGGTTCTCGAGGGAGCGGTCTGATTTTGGCAGAGCTTCCTGTCTGAGAGCGAGTTTCTACCCGGCTTTTACAATTAGATCTCACACCCAACCGCAGCATTAATCAGGCGGGCCGACGCGTCGGCGCCTGAAGACGGAGGCGTCACGTCCCTCATGTCCTCCTCCGCGCTGACAGACCGTGAGCCGGAAGAGGGTTTTCTAAGTCAGCGTCTCTCGCTCTATATAATTCTTACCTCACAAGCTTTAATATCTAAAGAAATACTAATACCTACTTATCAAACAGGACTTTTCTCAGAAACCATGAATAATGATTCCTGCTCTGTGTCCCTTTGACCTGTAGTGTCCCCCAGGGCTCCATCCTCGGCCCCTTACTCTTCAGCATAAACGTACATGTTCACACTACGTCGTGTTATAAACCGGCTGAGTCACATTTTTCAATAGTTACTCAAAATAAGTCGTTAAAGAGTTAATTGTTAATGTTTATACCGATGAAAAAGCTTTAAAAAACCGCAAAAATGCAAAAAGAAATTGCAGCTTCAACATTTGCAGAGTGACAGCGGCGGTAAGGAAGAGGAAGGGAGAGGCAAATTTAAAGTACACAAACACATCCTTCAGAATGAGAAATATAACAAACACTCAGATGTGTATAAATGTGTGATAAAGCGATGAGAAAAAAAAACACACATACATTTGAACAGAGATCTAAAATGCGTAAAACAAGAGGAAACATGAAAGAGTTCAGTCTCTAAATCCGTTCTTGTGGTTCTCTGTGTGAACCACACATGATGAAGAACGTTGTACGAGCCGTGAATCGGGTCTGAGAGCAGAACCAGAGGAAACACATTTTTTCTCTGTGACTCCAAAAGCCGTGACCCCTGACCTCCAGCGTGAAACGCTGCAAAACAATGTCATTCGTGTTTGCGGACGCAGGAACACACCACACACCACCGTCTGCGGCCGACTCCTGCTCCTCTTCATCAGTTTCATCCTGAAGCCCTCTCACAGCTGATTGGCTGCGTGGGTTAGCGTGTCGGCTCATTAGCCTCGTTAAGAAGTGTCGCATCTCGCTGCCGTATCGAGAAAGAGCGGGAAGGAAATAGGAATCGACATGTTTTACTGTTAAAATGTCTTTGAGTTTCTTCCTTCCTCACACTTTTGTCTCGACCGCCACCATAAAACGATCTAGCTATGATCGCCGCCATCTTTGAAATCTCTTTGAACCTAAGTGGTGCATTATGTCGTTGATGCCACTAGGTGGCGGCCAGAGTTTTCCAGATGAGATGAAGAAGAAGAAGAAAGAAAGAGGAACGTTAATTATAACAGATTTGTGATATTGGAGTCTGGGTACTGGTGGTGGTGGCGGCCGATGACTCACCTGAGAGAGATTCATGACGAGGTGGTTGGATCTGGGAGGACTGGGGGGAATCCCCCCTCAATCTGCGTGGAGGGGATCTTGTTTTAAAAAGACGGCAGCTGATGATCAAAGGGATGGAAAAAGTTCGGGAAATAGAGAGCGAAGGCGAGAACGATGACGAAGGCCAGCGTGTGAAGGCGTGGTCTTCCCGAAACGATCTTAGGCTAGAGCTTCATTTCATCCCACGAAAAAAGAAAAAATGTTTTTCCACTGAACTGGGCGAGGAAGATGAGAGTTTCAGAACCACTGATGTAGAACCGCTCCTCTACTGGACTTTGAAAAATAACACAGAGAAATATTAGATCAAAGCGATCCGGGCTCGACACACCAGAGTATTCAAGCAAAGGAAGCGTTGACTTCACGGCTGGTGTGTGTGTGCGCGTGTGTGTGTGTGTGTGTGTGTGTGTGTTTCTCTCTCTGTAAAGCATAATGCCAATGAAAACCCAGTACAATCACTTAATGTACTCCACCGGCCCGCTCCACGTTCGGGCCTCAGACGCTTTAATCGAAGACCTGCTCATTTTTATTGGTGTTCTTTATCGGCGAGGTTTGCGATGATTTCCAAAAGCACTTAGTGATTTGTGGCTAATTAGGGCGAGAGTTTGTTTCGGCCACAAAAGTCTATGTTTGCTGGTGCTGGTGGGCTGGCTGTGAAAAGGAAGTCCAGAACGCAGAGGAGGTCCAGATCTCTGTGGACCTGCAGCGACCCGACATCGCCCAGTGATGGCGAGGGGACCAGCATGCAATGGGCTTGATGACCACGCCACAGAAGCACAGCATCATTCCGGCATTTCTAAAATAAAAAACCCCCCAAAAACCGCCTGATGCACCGGATGTTAGCGTCGCCATGGTTACGTCCCGAGTGTCGGAACATTCAGCCAGAAACACGTGTGGCGACCATTATTAGTCCGGAATTATTTACAGCCGTAATTAGGAGTGTGAGGCGCTGAATATATAAAATCAATGATTGGACTTCGCGTCTGTCTCCAGGACGACGGCGCCGTTAATTATCTTAAGCAAGAGCTGCAGCTTATTATTTACTTCATGACCCCTCCTCGTGTTTTCATCTTATTATCTCCAGTGAAAACACACACACACACACACACACACACACACACACACACACACACACACACACACACACACACACCCTGGAATTGTCGATTCTGTCAGCGTTTTTTTTTCTACGTTGGACTCTATAAGAAGCTTCTGCCTAAATGATCTCCATCCGGAGGCAGGGGGCTCTTTTAGCCCCCAGGAGAGGATTTTAACATGAATGGTGTGTTTCTGTATTTACCCTTTGATGTTCTGCTCAACTCTTTGGTTGATCTCTTTTTGAGTCACTATTTCTCCAAAGGTTTATCAATAATAATAATAATAATACATTTAATTTATGACTCACTTTACATTTGGATCAAATCTCAAAGTGCTACAAAGTAAAAGCAGATAAAAGCATCAATAAAAAATAAAATAATAATTATATAAAAACATGACCAAAAAAGCAGCAATGTTAATTACAGTTATAGGTTCTGCTAAAAAGGAAAGTTTTAAGTCCTTTTTTGAATGTGTCAGTCGTCTGTGGAGCCCTCAGATGGTCAGGGAGGACATTCCACATACAAAATGTCATCATGAAATCGTTTTTACCACGCTTTATTTTCTTCATGTTTAAGAACACGATTGATCAAAGAATCTTTCATTTTATAGCAATGAAGGGGTGAGGAGGAGGAGGAGGAGGAGGAGGAGGAGGAGGAGGCATTAGCAAAGGCTACTGAGAAAGTCTTCAATAAGTAGGACTTTTTGGGGCGGATTAAATAATGTGAGGACTTACTAAACAGAATTATATAAGTTCATACCACCATAAAAAGTCAAATAGTTCTCTAAAAACATTTTTTACCAAACCGTCGAGGGAATTGTCATATTTCACTCTAATCGTTCACATTTTACTCACTA